>CM030359.1:229141821-229681821 GCA_017893485.1 Hemerocallis citrina | reverse complement strand
CTTTCAGTACATAACATTCTTCTAATACAAAACTGGAAATAACAACATAAACTCTACCCAGATGCTCCCATACTGGTGATGACATTATCGGCATCCTCAACGTCCTCTTCTGTCAGAACGAATACTTGCCCCTGCCAGTACGGTTTCCCATTCTTCCCTGATGGGTCCCTAATAGGATTTTCTGGGTTCAGCTGCAGGCAGAATGGCTGAACATGCCCTTCCTTGCCACAGTGGAAACAAGACTTGATCCTCTGCTGTTTAGGACATCCCATTGCAATGTGGCCCATCTCTCCACATCTGTAGCAAGTGCTTGGCCTTCCAGCTACAGCAACAGCATTTGCTCCAGTAGGTTTGAACCTCTGTGCTAGGGGCTGTCCCTTGAAGTTGCTTGATGTTACGGGCCTCCTGCCAGCACTCCAGTTGCTCATCTTGTTCTGCGCCAACTGATATTGTTCCATTTATGCTTTCATGGCTGCAGCCCTCCGTACCAGCTTATAAAATTTCTTGATACCGAGGGGAATCAAACGAGACCTCAGACTTGGTCTCAGCCCCTGCTCAAACTTCCTTGCCTTCTTGGCCTCTTCGATTACTAAATCCGATGCATAGCTTGATAGCTGAGTGAACTTCGTCTCATACTCCCTAACAGACAAGCTCCCATGTTACAGACTCAGGTACTCCATTGCTTTCTTCTCCTGCACATCCATCGGGAAGTAGTGGCTGCAGAAATCTTCCAAAAAATCCTCCCAGGCAATAGGTTCATCTCTTAGGGTCCGCTCCATGGACTGCCACCAGACCCCGGCATCCTTCTCCGACTGAATGGTCGCTAGCTTCACCTTGCTATCCTCCGGAGTCTCCACGACCTTGAACACAGTTTCGATCTGCCTTGCCCTAAAAAATAGGAGGTTTCATCCGCTTGAAGGATTCCAACAATTTAATAACCTCTAGGACTTGCACTGCCTGCCCCGCCCTGGTGTTTTGGTTCACACTTGCAGCAAAGGTGTTAAGAGTTTGGTACACATGGGCCAGTTCTGTCTCCAGATCTAGGTGGTTGCCTTCGCCGCTCGATCCTTCACCATTTCGAGTTCTTAGTTCGGCCATTTCTGTGTCATAATACTTCATTAATCACCAAAAACAGCAACAACATAGACTTTTCTTCCAATACAATTTATTCATTTCCAAAAAAAAAATTTCCATACATCCATACATAAAACACCAGAAAACTCCAAACATAAAGCAGTCTAGATTCTACGGTTCCTCTTGGCTTCTCTGAGCTCTCCCCATATTTTATTTATTTCCTTCTGCATCTCCTCGCATCTTTGACGGCATTCCTGCTTCCCCCAATAAGTTTTATTGTCTAGCTGGGTGAAATGCCAAGCATTCCTGTGTCGACACTTCTCCAGTTCCCATACTCGCTGACTCAGAGCTACGATGTTCGACTTATCCTCCGCATGATGAGCCTCCATGTGGGTTACTCTCCACTGATGGATAATTAGCTCCTTACGGAGGGAGGCGAAGATGTGGTCCTTCTTGTCTCGAACCGGCTCTTCATCCGAGGATTCATCTTGGGAATCAGGTGGAGGTGGAGCGATCTTCCGAGATTTGGGTAGTTATCCCTCTTCCTCTTCTGGGTCTTCCTCTTGTTCGATTTCTTCTTCTACTTCGGGTTCTTCCTCTTCCTCTTCTGGGACTTCAAAGAACCATTCTACTTCATCCACTAGGTCTTGGTTATCAGCCATCTTGTAGGGAAAGGAAGGAGAAGACATCAGTGTATAAAGCAACACAAATGTAGATCAACTTACATTTAAATCTCTATAAACTGAACTCACACTTCTAATGTCCACCCTAATCTGTCGTCCTTGTAATTTTGTACTACTTATTAAAATCGGCTCTGATACCACTCTGTAACGCCCCGAATTCCAAACACAGGTAATTCGTAGCAAGTAGATGATCTTTTACTTCAATTCATAAAAATTTACAAGAAATTTAAAACTTTGTCATTATACATTGCCTGTTACAGTGACACAGCGGAAGTTACAACAATAAATATACAACTTTAACATTCATCAACTTCAATCTGGAAGTAATCATCTCATCTTAGCATCTTTTGCTAATTAAGTCCTGCACTTGAAAACTGTGGGCACGTCAGTTGTATACAACTGATGCAATGTTATAATACAACGATTCTCTTACTTTAGCAAACACAAATTTAAATGCATAATAAAGTAGGAAAAGTGACTATCCTAAATATGTCAGTGTATGAAATGAACTTAATGCCTAATGCAGATATTACATTACAATGACATTAATGCATACTTGTTCGGATTCTATGCATCTCATACTACATAGGTCCGAGGGCAAGCCCTTATCGTACTCCTCATTATAGAGTTCAATTCCTCGTTATGAAAATTCTACTACGGTAACAAAAACAAGGTTTAGACATTTCCGAGTACGGACTCTAGTCCTGGAATCCACCATCAGACTATACGTAAATCCTCATCGTACAAACATCCCGTAAGTGCCGCTCTATCCCCGGTATATACATATATAATGGTGATCTGCCTTCCATCCGCCCGACTATTCATGATCATGGAATCCACCGTCAAATCAATCGTAGTCCCGGATTTAATTGAGGCTCTCACCCTGCATGCAACCACAGTCCAGGAATCCACCATCTGACAGGGTCTATAGCCTAGAAATCCACCGTCAGACTATATAGAAGCGCCCCACTTACGTTTACCCAAGTTTCATCACATCTTCTTCTAGTGCATATCCTTAAATTACAACATGAATAATAATACCACCTAGAGATAGCTTACCCTCCTACCGATCTTAAACAATATACCGAGAACGATAGCCCATATTGGCCACTTCTCAAATCTCAATAATCACTTTCATCATTTTCCCGGTACTCTGGGTCTAACTCATCCTCTAGAATCAACATCTTTCATGTTCAACATTGCGGGTTATTCATACCCTTATTATTCACATTTTTTCTTTATCCACTTTCCTTATGTTTATAGATTATGAAGTTTTCAACTTCTTATAGCAACATCTATATAATAAAACACAAAGAAAGCTATCAAGTGGCTCTTCTTCAATTCCCCCAAAATCAAAGGCCCATATCAAACCTCACAAAATACATTTTCCCCCCAAAAGTTTTCCCTCACAAAACACATTTTTCCCACCAAAAGTTTCCCCCCAAAACTCAAATTCAAATCCCCCACCCAAAACAACTCCTTTATTTATTTAATTATTTCTCTCTCTCTTTCTCTCTCTCTCTCTCTCTCTCTCTCTCTCTCTCTCTCTCTCTCTCTTCTATTCAAATAATTAAGAAAATAAAAATAAAAAAATTTTAAAGAAACTAAAAAATTTTAAATTTTAAAAACTTTAAAAATAATTCAAAAAAAATCAAAAAATTATAAAAAATTTTTAAAAAAATGAAAATAATTTTGAAAAATAATTTTTAAAATATTTGAAATTTTAAATTTTTTTTAAAAATAATTTTTTTAAAAATTTTTAAAATTTTTAGAATTTTTGAAATTTTAGAAATTTTAAAAAATTTAAAAATTTAAAAATATAAAGAAAATTAAAATAAAAAAATTTTTAAAAATTTAAAAATTTAAAAATTTTAAATTTGAAAATTTGAAAAATTTTAAATTTTGAAAATTTGAAAATTTGAAAATCTCAAACCAAATCCAAATCCAAATCAAATGTCGAACCTCAATCAAGAAGTCGTCGCCGATATCTGATCTGCTACTGATTCCGTATCAGTGACTCCCCTCCAACAAATCGAGCGCGAATATCAAGCGACTCCTTGTCAACAACCCCTCCACCGAATTGAGAGCCTCTATATGCGATGCGACGACTCTAATTTCATCTCATTAACCAAATTCTCATTCTAATTTTTAATTTTTTGTGTGCTGGGGATTACTCAGTTTTTTGCTGACTCAAATTTTGTGTTCATGGTATTTAAGTTCAGAGATGTATGATTGTTTTATTTTTTGCTTTTAAAAATTTTAATTTGGTGATTTATTTGATGAGTTTTTTATTGGTTTTGATTTAAGGTGTACGCAAGTGAGAGATGGATTATTTGGTGGCCTCAATTTGGGCTTCCAAACCATAGCAGGACAGGTAAGCTGACTAGCAATCTAAAATAACTTGGAAAATATGCAACATTAAATTCTTTAATATAAGAGAAAATACTATCGTCAAGTGTTCCCTTCACTGGTTATTAGAAATCACGAATAACATAACATATAAGAACTTTTAGTGTATGTTTGGATATATATGATTGGGATGACTGGAGTTTACCAGTGAAGGGTGCAAACTCTCCACTCTAGAAAGACAACTAAAGTAAATTTGTTATTTATCCATTTTGTTTTTTTTTTATATAGGTGTAATAGGGAGACAAAGTGGAGATAAAAGAAATGATTAGCTTGGATTAAAGTGTTGAGAACTTCATGTATTTCATTTTGATTGAAATAATAATAAGAGGTATTTCAATTGCAAACTGAGTTTCAGACAAACAAATGTTTAGATTATTGGTATTGTAGATACCTTCACACCTGCACTTGAGTTACCATTGTATTTAGACATGCTCATAGTGGTTATGGGATTAGAGTATGCTCTATAAAACCTATATGATAATGTCCTTGGATAACTATTACATGCATCTAAAAGTGATGCTAAAGTTAAAAAAACTCTATGCAGTGTTTCTAACAAACTATATACATTCCAGGTAAGTTCAAGCTAATGATCAAAAAGGCGATGGTTGAGCTTAAAGGTAGATATACTGATTTCTCATATAATATGTTTGCTACTTCAATTAATTTGCTAGACCTCCAAAACTATTTAATATAATCAAACCGGGTGCACCGTTCCGAAGACGTGACGTAGGCACGTGTCAACGGGCAAACCTAGTTCAATAACAATATGTCAAATCAATTTCTTGCAGACAATTTCTTGGTTAACAAACCAAACCATTTACTCTAGTAATATTTAACGCTCTTTCAATTAATAGAACCTTTTTCATGTTTTTCTATACTTACAGTGTATTTCTTAATACGAAAGTTCTTTAAGATTAAAATCACTATTTCTTAATAGAAAGCCTCTTTAAGACTAATCACTATAAATTCTCGATTTTAACCTCATAATTATGCTTTGATTTTATTATCAATCACCTCGACCCTTTCCTTAATTCAGTGGATTAATATCCATGAAATTTTCACAAAGGAGTATTTTAAATTTGTATTCTATAATCAACTCTTAAATATTTTTAATCATGTGCGTTTTCCTTTAAATTTGAATTCAAAACTCATCTAATACATTATTTAATATGAATATGAATTTTAATTCCCAAAAATATATCGTAGAATAGTGTGAAATTATTTCCAAGGGTTCTCATAACATTCTAAAATATTTCTATGAAATTTTCCCAATTTTAAAACTTGAAAAGGAATCATAAAATAAAATAAAACTCAAAATGTAAACACCCGGATTCGAACCCAGGACAAACCACAACCCTAACCCTAACAATCACCCAAACCAGTCACTGATGGTGATACAAACCACTCTGAGTTCCATTTACCATCCAGAATACTCGAATTCATAAATTTCCAAAAAAAATTCAAAAATGCAAAGCCTCCCATGCTTCGAACCCGCAACCAAGAAACCCCCCAAGCACAAGCGCTAACCACAATGCCCAAACTCTTTTCTGATAATATAGAAGTTAAAAACTTTTTAACTCGACTCTATGTTTCTACTTATCTTTTAACTCATTCATCTATTTTGATTTCTATCGTTTTCTCTCAAAATATTTGTTCATAAAATGCGCTCCTAGATTTCCAGAAATGATTTATCACTGATTTTATCTATATTGGAGTGAAGTTATACTCAAATAATTTAAATAGTAATTTTAAGAACTTTATACACATGCTTTTATTAATCAACAAGGCTACTTTTTATAACACTAACATGAATATAATTTCTTTTTTAGCAATTTTTCTAAGTTTATGGAGAATTCTCATCTCCCTATTGAATTATAATCCACCCCAATATTTACACAATTTTTAGGCATAAGTTAACAACTTTATATATATATACAATTCATATAATCTAATCATGGCACGCTACAATATGCAGGACACCACTACAAAATTACCCTAATAAGAATTTTAGTTTGACTACATGACAATTCTACATTGAAGTTTCTAACTAGCAAGCTTAAATTTCTCATATTCATCTACTACTAAAACTCTAGATGACAATACAACATGCATCAAATAAAAGTTTTAGAAACTAAAGTACTCATACCAATTTCCTATTTCAAGCACATTTTATCTAAGCATGCATTCTAAAAACAATTAGAAAATAAAAGAAGCACCCACCTCTTTCTTGATGCAATTAGTAAGTAGAACTCCTAGAAAATTGCTCCGAAGCTCCCCCAAAGTTTGGCCTTCTCTTCCTCTAGCAAAACTGAAACCTTACTTCTTCTCTTCTCTTTCTTTTTTTTTTGATTTTGATCTTAGTATTATTCATGGTAAAAGAGGGGGCTATTTATAGGAATAATGAGTGGTTGAGATGACTCCCCACTACCCAAAATAACTCCCCACTCTCACACAACTCACCCCACTCTCTCCTCACTCTCAACTATGGCCGGCCAACATCTCATGTGTGCAAAAACACGTGCATGTGCATCAAATGTGAACGCTACTTCTCATACAAATTAATTTTTTTATTAGTTTATTATTAAGCTAGTTGTATGTTACACATGACTAGTGTACTAGACTTCAAATGTTCATTTAAATGCAAGAATAATCATGGGCCTCAATTTCTAATTAATTTTTAGCGAGCTACAAAAATGGGTTTAGGCCTAATGAGTTTAATTAAAATAAATCATACAAGTGTGACAAAAAAAAATGAGAAGAAAAATGTGCATGCCTCTAGAAAATTTTAGGAACCAAAGTGCACAAAATTTTACGTGCAATGCACAGGCAAAATATAAAAAATTAAAATTTTCTGGGATGTTACAAAAGTGATATGGGGTCATAACTTGCAAACCGTGTGTTGGAACTCACTTCTAAAAGTTGTTCTAGCTAGTGTATGATGTTTTCTAACTAATTGTAATAGCCCTGTCCCGGGCTCAGACAATTTATACAATTTAGAAGACAAATTAGATACTATGTAGTACAACTGTCCACCACAGGCTGCCTCTCACAAGGTGGTTAACCGAATTGGTGACTCTTGATCAAAGGCAAAGTTATTTATTATTAATTAATTATTGTTCACTTTCCGATGTGGGACAAATCTCTCACAATTTTTCCCGTTCTCACAGCAGTAGCCACACTGCCTCTGCCACGTCATCGGAGAGAGAAAGAGAGAACAGCGGATTCCCTCTTCCGATGTCCCCCTACAGACGGGTGCCCCCCCCCCCCCCCCGGCACCCTGCCACATTACCCGAAAGTGACAGCAGCACAAAAGAGCAACATCTTACTTGCAGTTCTCTTTTCACGTGCCCCCCTTCCAATATTTCGTACATCATCCCCATAGGAAATCCTATGGGGGCTAACAACCAAATTCTTCACATATTATCTATATATATATATATATATATATATATGAGTTAGTCTATTAAGAGATGGAAAGCTGGATGCCTTATCTGAGCTGGAAGTGATCAGCCGTCTGATCGAACTTGATCAAGATTGGACGGCTGATCTTCCTTCCGCCTTCTCTTCAGATTTTAAGAGGGGTAAAAGGGGTATACCCCTTATCAAAAGCAGATTTGTGTATACCACTTCGAATCCTGATCGAAACAGCCTTCCTCTCTTCTCTCCCGCTCTCTATCGTTCCAAACCCTAATCTCCCTCATCTCTCCCGTTCTCTCCCTCTCCCTCTTCGACCTTCACCCATCGAAACCCTCAACTCTCCCGTTCTCTCCCTCTCCCTCTTCGACCTTCACCCATCGAAACCCCCTCTTCGACATCGCCCTTCGACCTTCGAAAACCCCTACTACCTCGTCCCTCTCTCCCCTTTCGAGCTTCGAAACCCTAGATGGATGCCCTCTTCGACCTTCAAAAACCCCTACTACCATCGTCCCTCTCTCCTCCTTCGAGCTTCGAAACCCTAGATGGCTTCGAAATCACCTGAAGCCTCCGCCATTCGAAATCCCCTACACCCCGATTCCTGACGCCCCCGACCTTCGAAACCCTAAACAATCTCCATGTCCATCTCCATCTCTAACGTGGATTGAGGTAAAATTTTCAATATTAATTTAGGGTTCTTCATGCATGATGTCCATTTAATTAATTTTGGGTTGATTTAATTAACTTCATAATTTCTTTTTGTCTTTTTTAGTATTCTTGTCCTCTTTTTTGTCAACTTGATAACAAAATGTTCTATTATAGGTGGAGAGTAAATTTGACGATGGATTGCTCCACTAGAGACAATGAGGATGATACTTCCGATAATATGAATTAAGGGAAGTATTCTGGTAAAAATGAACTCATTCATATTTTACTGATTGAATAATTTCTGAAACCAGGCAATGACGAATTCTATTATGCTATAGTAGTCTACTAGTCTGTTATATTCATGTGATTGTGAGTTTGCTTCCTCGTTGAATAACTTGGATTCTAGTTTTACAAGTGATGATGAGATGGATTATGTTTCTGAAGTTTGCACACTATGAATCATTTATTTAATTATTTGTAGGAGTGACTAGTGATGTATTAATCCTATCTGAGCTTTATTTTTCTTCGTTGGTTATAAGTGATGATGAGATGGATTATGTTTCTGAAGTTGCACACTATGAATCATTTATTTAATTATTTGTAGGAGTGACTAGTGATGAATTAATCCTATCTGAGCTTTATTTTTCTTCGTTGGTTATAAGTGATGATGAGATGGATTATGTTTCTAAAGTTGCACACTATGAATCATTTATTTAATTATTTGTAGGAGTGACTAGTGATGTATTAATCCTATCTGAGCTTTATTTTTCTTCGTTGGTTATAAGTGATGATGAGATGGATTATGTTTCTGAAGTTGCACACTATGAATCATTTATTTAATTATTTGTAGGAGTGACTAGTGATGTATTAATCCTATCTGTGATTTATTTTTCTTCGTTGGTTATAAGTGATGATGAGATGGATTATGTTTTTGAAGTTGCACACTATGAATCAATGATTAATTATTTGTAGGAGTGACTAGTGATGTATTAATCCTATCTGAGCTTTATTTTTCCTCGTTGGTTATAAGTGATGATGAGATGGATTATGTTTCTAAAGTTGCACACTATGAATCATTTATTTAATTATTTGTAGGAGTGACTAGTGATGTATTAATCCTATCTGTGATTTATTTTTCTTCGTTGGTTATAAGTGATGATGAGATGGATTATGTTTCTGAAGTTGCACACTATGAATCATTTATTTAATTATTTGTAGGAGTGACTAGTGATGTATTAATCCTATCTGTGATTTATTTTTCTTCGTTGGTTGCACACTATGAGAATACATCACTAGTCACTCCTACAAATAATTAAATCAGTAAAGTTTACATCTTTATGAGAATTACCCCATTATCAAATAGCAGTTAATTTAGTCTTTATTGTTTTGAATCTTTTTAGTGAAACTAATGCTCAAGAGAAGGATTGCTCCACTGGAGACAGTGAGGATGATATTTTCGATAATATGAATTGAGGGAAGTATTTGGGTTTGTCTAAATTTTTTGAGTTTTGCTTGCCTTTGAAAGAGGTGGGGGTTCATTATATGTTTATGTCTAAATTTATTGTCTGAATCTGGCTGAAGATGAACTTCTTTTAGTGTGATGCTTTGAACACAGAACTTTGGTTATGGCTGTGATGATATTCACACTATTATGCTTTGAACTCAATGTTAAGATTTCACACTACCATGGATGTGATGATAATTTCTCAAACTAGGCAATGATGAACTTAACTAGGCAATGTTAATTCAATTTTATTAGTTAAGTCATTTTGATATTCACACCATTATGGCTCTGATGATATTCACACTCAATCTGGATGATTTTTGAACTCAAGTTGCGCGGTTTTAGTGATTGAAGATTTTCTGAATCTGGGCAATGATGAACTTAATTTAAGTATCTTTTAGTTTTGCACTTGGTTTTGACATCAACAAATATACTTCTGCTGCTTCTTTGGTTATGGCATTGATTTTGACATTGGTTCTCTGAATATGAGATTGGTTTTGACATGGTATATTACACTATTTGATCATGGAAGAGATCCAATGGCCTCCCTTTCTTCCGCTCATATCACTTAACGTTGGGGGTAATTTGGTCTCTTCCTTTTTTGATCATGGAAGTGATCCAATGGCCTCCCTTTCTTCCGTTCATATCACTATTGGTGATGCCATTGGATCTCTTCCAGTATTCAGTAGCGAACTTTGTGATGAACCGTTGGATCTGCTATTTGTGATGAACCGTTGGATCTGCTAATTCTGAGCCTAGATAGTGAAGAAATTAGTGTGATGCTGAACCACATATATCTAACTTTTCAGTTTTTAGATGTCTATCTCACTTTTAGGTGTTGTTTGAATGCTATACATAATGCCTTGAGTATTCAATCATAAATTGCACAGTTGCTTGGCATAATGGAACAGTTATATGTACCAACTATGATATAATTGTAATTGCCATTATTCAGATTCAAGTCCATGACCATTTTTGTATGGTGGCAACTATCACGTGAAACATCAATAAAACTGATTAATCTTTTGCTACTTAGACATTTGTCAGATCAAATTTGCACCAAATTAAGTACTCAAATTTTCACTTGTTCCATTGGTTGTCTCTGATTATAGTTGATTGGAAGACCCTCGAGCGCGAAGTTCGTTTCAGTGGGATTGTCGAAGAGTTTTCCCTCTTTGAGGTCTTCCCGTTTGCAAATTTGCTGTGCGGTATAATTCTTCTCAGTCTAAGCAAGCATATATAAGTGTTGCATCTGTTAAACTGACTGCTAAAATGGTTTGTTACAGGCCAAGCCTGAGACAGTAGAAAAAGTGATGAGCATTGTGAAAAAACAACTGGCCTTGTCTGATGAGATTGCCCTAACTCCGAAATCCATCAAGTTTCAAGAGTTTTGGATGATCAAGAGTTTAAGTTTCAAGAGTATCAGCTTTGGATGATCAAGAGCATCAGCAGTTTCAACTTTTAACTTTTTTTGCCTTTCAAGTTTCAAGAGTATATTCACTGTTTTATTGAACAAAAATGTTGTTCAATAGTTGCCTTATTTTTTTGTAGTCAAGCTTTGGATATTTAATGTATATCTCTGTGTGATATCGTCTCTTGTCTATAGTTGCATATTATGTCTGTCTGTGTTGGTGTTGGTTCTCAGCTTACAAAATTTTCATACTACATGCTCTGTCTGTGTTGGTTCTCAGTTTACAAATTATAGACTTCATGCTCTGTTTGTGAAGGGCTCTGAGATGGAAAAAAATTGATACTTCATGTTCTGGCTGTGTTGTTTCTGAGCATACAAATTTTCCTTTTGTGATGAAAAAAAAGAATGTGATTGTCCTTTTTGCCTTTGTTCTTGCGAGTTGAAAACAAAACAACTAGCTGCATTATTTAGGAAGCGCCATTTGTTATCCATATTTCATTGCCTAGTTCTTCCCTTAATTTATGTTGTTCATATTTCTTGTAACTATTTGCATGAGTTAGGAAGTAGTTTTACCTGCTAAATACACTATACTTCACAAGGCATCGAGCAGTGTTACATCTATGAATCTGTAATGAAAAAGAACTGTAAGCCTAATATATTTGGCAAGGCAACAAAGATCTGCAACCTTCATGGCTTCATTAGGAAGAGAAAATGAAACTTCTGATTACTAAATGTTACTACAAGTGATGCGAAATTTCTAGATGGAGAAGATTTGAAAAGATTTGTCAATTCCAAATGCATAATATAGATAGTTATCAGAGATCTTCACATATAAAAAAAAAAGATACAAAAAATCATATCCACTGTTTGTAGCAAAGATATTACATCTCAGACTGAACATAGAAATCGAGTAACAAAACAGAAATTGAACAAGTAGCCATCAGAGAAGACCACTGAATATCGTTTAACAGAAAAAGGCCCCCTGAAGTTCGAATATAGCAGGGCAACAATAGCAGCATGGTTCTGTTGCTGAAGGACCCCCAAAGCTCTAGAATCTCATCAGATGAGTTGCTGAAGCAGATTCTGGAGTGTGCTGCTGCTGCAACTGTAGCACCAAAAGGAGCGACATCAGTGCATTTTACTATATTCTGGCAATATATTTATTAATCATTAATAAGGTCACCCCCCTATTTCCTCTCTTGAATAAGTACTATATAGCTCTAGCAAAAAAAGTAATATACCACAACACTGACTGATCTCACCAATATATTTGAAGCGCGATGTTGGGAGTTTTGAACACAACTGCTATTGCAGAACCCAGTAATAACTTGATGATCACACAAATGTTCTACTACTTCCTTCTAGCATTTCTTACTAATTTGCATGTAGCAATCCTTCTCTTTTGCCAGAAAATTGGTTAAGCTCATCTTAAGAAATAGACCCTTTAGTATATACTTTTAAAGTCTAAATCTTCCAATCAATGCTCGGAGTGATGAAAGTTTCAATAATGACAATATAAATTTGACCAAGTAAATAACAAGTGATCATACGTACCGCTACCATACTCTCCTTTGAAAGTGGGGAAAAGGTCCATCTATCATGATATTGGAAGAAAAAAAAACCTAATCAGTAACATTTCACTGAACACTTGCAATAAAATATCCAGAAATAAAAGTGAGAATGTATTCATTTTCCAGAAAGGATGATAATATAAATAGTCATAGTGATATCTTACTCTAAGGCCACCAGTGCCATGCACTACTGGAATAGTTACAATTGTAACCACAAACTAGTTGTATCTTTCAATTTCCACTATTTTCATTACAAACGATACATGACCAACAATTGTAAAGCTCAAACAGGATTGTTTCATCACTACTCGCTCCTATTAATCATTGATTCATAGTGTGCAACTTCAGAAACATAATCCATCTCATCATCACTTATAACCAACGAAGAAAAATAAAGCTCAGATAGGATTAATTCATCACTAGTCACTCCTACAAATAATTAAATAAATGATTCATAGTGTGCAACTTCAGAAACATAATCCATCTCATCATCACTTATAACCAACGAAGAAAAATAAATCACAGATAGGATTAATTCATCACTAGTCACTCCTACAAATAATTAAATAAATGATTCATAGTGTGCAACTTTAGAAACATAATCCATCTCATCATCACTTATAACCAACGAAGAAAAATAAAGCTCAGATAGGATTAATTCATCACTAGTCACTCCTACAAATAATTAAATAAATGATTCATAGTGTGCAACTTCAGAAACATAATCCATCTCATCATCACTTATAACCAACGAAGAAAAATAAAGCTCAGATAGGATTAATACATCACTAGTCACTCCTACAAATAATTAAATAAATGATTCATAGTGTGCAAACTTCAGAAACATAATCCATCTCATCATCACTTGTAAAACTAGAATCCAAGTTATTCAACGAGGAAGCAAACTCACAATCACATGAATATAACAGACTAGTAGACTACTATAGCATAATAGAATTCATCATTGCCTGGTTTCAGAAATTATTCAATCAGTAAAATATGAATGAGTTCATTTTTACCAGAATACTTCCCTTAATTCATATTATCGGAAGTATCATCCTCATTGTCTCTAGTGGAGCAATCCATCGTCAAATTTACTCTCCACCTATAATAGAACATTTTGTTATCAAGTTGACAAAAAAGAGGACAAGAATACTAAAAAAGACAAAAAGAAATTATGAAGTTAATTAAATCAACCCAAAATTAATTAAATGGACATCATGCATGAAGAACCCTAAATTAATATTGAAAATTTTACCTCAATCCACGTTAGAGATGGAGATGGACATGGAGATTGTTTAGGGTTTCGAAGGTCGGGGGCATCAGGAATCGGGGTGTAGGGGATTTCGAATGGCGGAGGCTTCAGGTGATTTCGAAGCCATCTAGGGTTTCGAAGCTCGAAGGGGGAGAGAGGGACGATGGTAGCAGGGGTTTTTGAAGGTCGAAGAGGGCATCCATCTAGGGTTTCGAAGCTCGAAAGGGGAGAGAGGGACGAGGTAGTAGGGGTTTTCGAAGGTCGAAGGGCGATGTCGAAGAGGGGGTTTCGATGGGTGAAGGTCGAAGAGGGAGAGGGAGAGAACGGGAGAGTTGAGGGTTTCGATGGGTGAAGGTCGAAGAGGGAGAGGGAGAGAACGGGAGAGATGAGGGAGATTAGGGTTTGGAACGATAGAGAGCGGGAGAGAAGAGAGGAAGGCTGTTTCGATCAGGATTCGAAGTGGTATACACAAATCTGCTTTTGATAAGGGGTATACCCCTTTTACCCCTCTTAAAATCTGAAGAGAAGGCGGAAGGAAGATCAGCCGTCCAATCTTGATCAAGTTCGATCAGACGGCTGATCACTTCCAGCTCAGATAAGGCATCCAGCTTTCCATCTCTTAATAGACTAACTCATATATATATATATATATATATATATATATATATATATATATATATATATATATATATATATATATTGTTTTTACTCTGTGAAAATTATGGGGTGTTACACATTTTGTAACACCCCTGCCCCGGGCTCGGACAATTTATACAATTTAGAAGACAAATTAGATACTACTTAGTACAACTGCCCACCACAGGCTGCCTCTCAAAAGGTGGTTAACCGAATTGGTGACTCTTGATCATAGGAAAATTTATTTATTATTAATTAATTATTGTACACTTTCCGATGTGGGACAAATCTCTCACAATTTTTCCCGTTCTCACAGCAGAAACCACACACTGCCTCTGCCACGTCATCGGAGAGAGAAAGAGAGAACAGCGGATTCCCTCTTCCGTTGTCCCCCTACAGATGGGTGCCCCCCCTCCCCGGCACCCTGCCACGTCACCCGAATGTGACAACAGCACACAAGAGCAACAGCATACTTGCTGTTCTCTTTTCACGTGCCCCCCTTCCAATATTTCATACATCTTCCCCATTGGAAATCCTATGGGGCTAACAGCCAAATTCTTAACATATTATATATATATATATATATATATATATATATATTGTTATTACTCATTGAAAATTACGGGGTGTTACACACACACCCCCTTCTGAAATCAGGGTCCTCACTGAGCACGGGGCATGCACAACCAGTGCAGGATCTCCTTTATAGCTGTTGTGGAGTGGCGTCCTCGATTCAAATAATTCTGGAGACTAGTCCCACACCGCAGGTAATTCTGGAGTCTTATTTCACTCATACCTCGATAAGTTCGGGGACTATCTCACACTGTAGATCATACTGAGGCCCTCTCCCACACTCTGGCATCGAAAGTCGGCTCTGATACCATTTGTAACACCCCTACCCGGAGCTCGGACAATTTATACAATTTAGAAGACAAATTAATTAGATACTATGTAGTACAACTGCCCACCACAGGTTGCCTCTAAAAAGGTGGTTAACCGAATTGGTGACTCTTGATCATAGGCAAAGTTACTTATTATTAATTAATTATTGTTTACTTTCCAATGTGGGACGAATCTATCACAATTTTTTCCATTCTCACAGCAGAAGCCACACACTGCCTTTGCCATGTCATCGGAGAGAGAAAGAGAGAACAGCGGATTCCCTCTCCCGCTGCCCCCCTACAGACGCCCCCCCCCCCCCCGCGGCACCCTGCCACGTCACCCGAAAGTGACAGCAGCACACAAGAGCAACAACATACTTGCTATTCTCTTTTCACTTGTCCCCCCTTCCAATATTTCATACATCATCCCCATCGGAAATCCTATGGGGCTAACAGCCAAATTCTTCACATATTATATATATATATATATATATATATATATATATATATATATATACTCTTTGAAAATTATGGGGTGTTACACTAATAGCAAAGTTTCGTATTTTTTAACTCATTTGTTAACTTTTTACTTAATTCACTCGATATTTTGAAGTATCGAGCAGAACGTAACAATTACAAGCCTTATCATTTGTCTAGAAACCTATAAAATGGTTGAGGTTATATATTTTACTAATTAACTTGCTATTAATCAAGTGTCGGGTGAGTTATAAACTTGGATTTTCTTCGGTATCGGAGTACCGGTTCACTTTATTAGTTGAAAGTGATATGGAGTTATAACTTGTAAACTGTGAGTCGGAACTAACTTCTAAAAGTTGTATTAGCTCGTGTATGATGTTTTCGAACTAATAGCAAAGTTTCATATTTTTTGAACTCGTTTGTTAACTTTGTACTTGATTCGCTCAATATTTTGAAGTATCGAGCAAAACCTAACATTTATAAGGCATCTCATTTGTGCTTGGAACCTATAAAATGGGTGAGGTTATGTATTTTACTAATTAACTCGCTACTAATCAAGTATCGAATGAGTTATAAACTTGGATTTTCTCCAGTATTGGAGTATCAGTTCACTTTTAGTTGAAAGTGATACGGGGTCATAACTTGCAAACCGTGAGGCGGAACTCACTTTTACAATTGTATTAGCTCGTGTATGATGTTTTCTAACTAATAGAATAGTTTCCTATTTTTTTGAACTTGTTTGTTAACTTTTACTTGATTAGTCAATATTTTGAAGTATTAAGCGGAACTTAACATTTAGAAAGCATCTCATTTGTGCTTGGAACATATAACATGGGTGAGGTTGTGCATTTTACTAATTAACTCATTACAAATTAGGTGTCGGGTGATTTATAAACTTGGATTTTCTTTAATATCAGAGTATTTGTTCACTTTATTAGTTGAATGATACGCGGTCATAACTTGCAAGCCGTAAGTCATTAATCACTTTTACATGTTGTATTAGCATATGAAATAAAGGCAACAATTACATGCAATAAAAGAATTATCAAAATTACTTATCAAACCCAGTTTCTTTAATCTCAATACATCCAAACCTATTTTTAGAGCATCTCCGACCACGCTAACTATTTTGGCTAGCTAGAATAGCCAAAATAGATAACAAATGGATAATTTGGCTACCGAAAAAAGCTCACACTCCGACCATGCTATCTATTTTGGCTAGCCATAAATGTTTTAATTTTTATTTACTAATAAATAGTTACAATAATTTTTTTTTTAAAATGACAACATTTCTATTCCTCAAGAATTTTGGAATCAAATGAAATATTAGTTTCCAAATAGCACTAAACAATTACATGATATTGCAACACTATGAACTCAATATACTAATTTTATTTTGGGAAGAAACAAAAATACTTGTGTTTATTGTCCGTGTCATTGCCACAAGTGTTCTACAAGATCCAACTGGAGTTGGGAATGCATCCTTCTATCTCTGATGCGATGATGAGTTTGAATAAATGTAAGCAATTCAGGCGTATAATCATGTGATACTTTTATAGACGGACTTTCCTCAACTGCATCATAATTAAAATCCTGATTATTATCTTCTCTTTCATCTTCGACTATCATGTTATGCTTAATTATGCATGCTGTCATAATATCATGAAGCGTCTCTTGATCCCAAAAACGTGTTGGTCCATGAACAATTGCAAAACGTGCTTGAAGAACACCGAATGCTCGCTCTACATCCTTCCTTGCCGATTCTTGAGCTTCAGCAAAATATTTATTCTTATTACCTTGTGGAAATGAAATAGTTTTTACAAATGTTTACCACTCTAGATATATACCATCAGCAAGATAATATCCCATCGTATAGTTATTACCATTGATAGAATAGTTAACCTTGGGCGCTCTTCCATTAGCAAGATCATGAAAGATAGAAGATCGATGTGGCACATTAATGTCATTAGGAGCTCCTGGTAACCCAAAGAATGCATGCCATATCTAAATATCATGTAAAGCCATAGCTTCTAAAATAATTGTAGGTTTATGAATGTGGCCAGTATACATTCCTTGCCATCCAGCTGGAAAATTCTTCCACTTCCAGTGCATACAATCAATACTTCCTAACATACCTGGAAAACCAAAATCTTCGTTCATTGCCAGCAGTCGAGTAATGTCATTATTGTTTGGTGATCTTAAGTATTTGCCAAATACTCTAACAATGGCCTTGACAAAATGACAAAGGCTCTCGATTGCAGTGCTTTCTCCAATACGTATGTGATCATCAACTAAATCTGCCGATACCCCATAAGCTAGCATCCTTAATGCGGCTGTCATCTTTTGAAGTGAAGACAATCCAAGAACTCCACAAGCATCCCTTCTTTGAATAAAGTATCGGTCATAGGCTTCTATAGCAGACTGAATTCTTAGAAAAAGAGAACGTCTCATTTGGAATCTCCTTCGAAAGAAATGAGGAGGATATACAGGCCTTTCAGACAAATAGTCATTGAAAAATCTTTCATGTCCTTGAGCTCTATCACATTGAATAATAGCGTGGCCTGGAGTAGAACCACAACGAGGTGCTCTTCGTCTTCTTCTAATTAGTTCATCTTCTTCTTCTATAGCCATTAATGCTAAAGGTAGCATTTCATCATCAGAATAGACATCAAGGTCATTGATCTCAAACATCATATCAAGTACATTACTAAAGTGTGCCATCAGTGAGCAAATGTGGCTCAATGCTTAATTGAGTTGAGAAGAGTGAAAGCATGAATTGAGTTAGAATATTTATATTGCATGTTTATGTGAAAATTGGATTCATAAAGGCAAAATACAACTTTTATTAATAAGATGTTTAGTTGAAGGCTAACAGATGCATAGGTAAAAAAAACTACATTAATAAATGATGGCTATTCGAAGTAATAAATACACAAACAAATACTAATTATTGCTTAGTGTTTTTCCAAGAATTTCCATCTTACGGGATTCGTAATATTTTGCTCGCAGTGGGTCCATTCCAGAGGTGTCAATAGCCATTATTTTCTCCTCGTCTGCTAACATTTGTAGACGTAGTTTTTCCTTCTCAAATTCAATTAGCTCTTACCGTTGACCGAATGCTTTCTCATATTGTTCTGTTTTAATTTTTTTATTTTCCTCCATATATTCTTGCAGGAACATTACTACAGGTGTTTTCCCTTCATTGTGTTTCTTATGATTTCTCTTTTGTTGCTCCTTAGAAGCCTTTCTACCAATAGGCCTTTCCATATCAGTTACAATATATTCTGTCTCTAAATTAACTTGATCCGGTAGTGAAGTAAATAATTTTGCAAGACTTATCCTTTTACAAGTTTTGGACTTTTTCTTTGAAATTTCCATTGTCCATTTGGGATTATGCTTCAATTCATGCCAACAATGCAAAAATCCAACTGGCATTCCTTGCAGTTCTTCATACATTAGCTTTGCTTGAAAAATCTAAAATTAGTTAAAATTAATAATTATTTTTAGAGAAAAAAAAAGTTATTCATAAACTTCAATGATGTTAATACCTTGTCTTCATTTGTGATCCCATTTTGGTTTCTTGATTCTATCTGAGCATAGTACCCACAGTATAAGTTGACTTCTTTTTGAATTCCTGATAACCGATTCATGAGAGAATTTGCATTGCGCTCAGACTTAAACTTTTTGTTTGCATGAAAATATTCATGTATTCTATCCCAATATTTACCCATTGTTTGTTGGTTTCCTTGTATCGGATCTAAACCAATACTAAGCCATGCATGTACAATAAGAAGGTCTTCTTCCGTTGTGAAATTACCCCGTCTTTGTATTTTCTTAGTAGATGAATTAATTGTTGCTCGATTTTCTGGTGGTGTCACGGTAGGTTGATCTGTGAATTGAGTAGACTCAACAAATTATGGACTAAACAATTCATTCTCGAAATTTGATCCTTCGCGCAGCAGAGCAGTGTAAAATATGTTATTATGTGAATCCATCTAAACATTACAAAATATTACTGTGAGATTGGATAATCTAAAATATACCCAACCAACTTCAGGAAATGTAGGACTAAATAATATGTAAGAAACATTAGATAGGAACATTGGGTAAAAGGAGTTAACCATATGTAAAAGGAACATAGGGTAAAAGGAGTGAAGCATACAAAATTTAGAAGTACAGTTAGTTTAAAATCAAACTTTCGAAGTAAGTACAAAATTGTCAGGTAAACAGATAAAATGGAATTAAGTTTAGAAGTAAGTATACAAAATTGATATGCACTTCATGTCAGGTTATAAGTACATAAAAGTTTAGAAGTAAGTATACAAAAGTTTAGAATTGATATGCACTTCATGTCAGGTTTCCAAAATTGTTAAGTAAACAGACACATGAAGGCCATGTTCATAGCAGGAAACCAAATTGTAAGTATACAAAAGTTTAAAAATTTTGATGTACAAAATTGTCAGGTAAACAAAATTTAGAAGTATACAAAATTTAGAATTACAGTTAGTTTAACATCAAAGTGTCTGTTTACTTATCAATTTTGGAAACCTGACATGAAGTGCAAAATTTGGTTTCCTGCTATGAACATGGCTTTCATAATTTAGAAGTAAGTATACAAAATGAACATGGCCTTCAAAAACTGACACGAAGTGCATATCAATTCCTGAAAATTGATATGCACTAACTGTACTTCTAAATTTCAATTCCTACTATGAAGTGCATATCAATTGATATGCACTAACATGGCCTTCAAAAACTGACATGAAGTGCATATCAATTCCTTCTATGAACATGGCCTTCAAAACCTGACACCAGTTAGTTCAACAAAATTTAGAAGTAAGTATACAAAATTTAGAATTACAGTTAGTTTGACATCAAAGTGTCTGTTTACTTATCAATTTTGGAAACCTGACATGAAGTGCAAAATTTGGTTTCCTGCTATAAACATGGCCTTCATAATTTAGAAGTATACAAAATTTAGAAGTAAGTATACAAAATGAACATGGCCTTCAAAATCTGACATGAAGTGCATATCAATTCCTGAAAATTGATATGCACTAACTGTACTTCTAAATTTCAATTCCTGCTATGAAGTTCATATCAATTGATATGCACTAACATTGATATGCACTAACATGGCCTTCAAAAACTGACATGAAGTGCATATCAATTCCTGCTATGTACATGGCCTTCAAAACCTAACATTAGTTAGTTCAACAAAATTTGGAAGTATACAAAATTTAGAAGTACACAAAATTTAGATCACATATAAGTAAGTAATATATATCATATATCAGAAGTATACAAAATTTAGATCATATATAATTAAGTAATATATATCATATATAAGAAGTAAGAATACAAAATTTAGATCATATATAAGTAAGTAATATATATCATATATCAGAAGTAAGTATACAAAATTTAGATCATATATAAGTAAGTAATATATATCATATATCAGAAGTAAGTTTCATGTTATTATGCATTTACTTGTGTGTATGTACATAAGTGCATGTGCAGTAATATAAGATTGCTAATGTGTCTCATCTAGCTGGGTTTGGGTCCAGATAAAATATACAAGGCACCATGCACGTTTGCCTTGAACCCAATCCAATTATTAAATGGGTTAAGCAGGTCTACAGGAACTTGACCTGTCAGATATTGGTAACCAAGCCCTGACATACACAGCAGACCTCATTACTAATTGTGCCAAAGGTTGATACAAACTGTTAACATTAGAATTGCAGGCTTAGATTACATCCACATTTGATAATGCTGAATGCACTATCTAGCAACATTCACTTTGTATAAAGAAGATAATTTTTTAGGTCTTTATCTAATATCAGTTAAGTTCAGATTTCAAAAATCTGCAAGGGGTAAAGAAATGAACGCCAGCTTCAGAAAAGACCTGGTGTTGCCGCTGAAATCGGTGTGGGGAAAAACAGATAGATTTGTGGATTCTTGGGATGTTGAATAGTCAAACCTGAAGCTTTTCTGCCGGAGTTTGACCGTGATCTCCGGCCGTTGACCTGCAAAAGTGCGAAACACCGGGGTTGATCCCGGCGACGCACCCTCCGACGCTCAAGTCAGTAATCAGAAAGATTATGAATAAGCTTTGATTGGCCAAAGATTGATTACCTGTTAACAGTGGGGGATGGGGGGGTATTTATAGCCGCCTTAGGGACCAGCTTCATGATAAATCCCTACTTCCTAGTGAATGGATAGAAGGAATCAGGGCCGTTGATTAAGTATAATCATAAACCCTAATTTTATCCAGCTGGACTGGGTTTCTTGCGGGTTAAAACCCACACCCAATTGAGATGGATCCGTTCGTGGGTTATTGGGCCTTTGGAAAAAGGACCCAGTACCCATTTCAGACCCGTTTGTAGGTGAAATTACCATTTTACCCCTGATCTTTAAGATTCGTGACTGGTTTAGACGGTTCCAATTTAACCTCATTTTTAGCCATATCACGAGCTCCCACTCCCGAAGACTGAGTTTGATCAGCCTTTGAGGAGTAGTTTTACTGTTTTAATGGCTTGCGGAGTTGTATCGGAGTCCGAATGAGGGGTGTCGAATCTTTATGTAAGGTATTATGGTGACTTTCAGAGTTAGTTGCGCCCTCAAGGTTGTTCGTGAGCTTTCCTGGACTTTTGGTGATTTTTCTCAATTTGTATTTATTTTTCGGACCATTTATTTAATTTCGCAAAGTGGTGATTTATTTTCCGGGGGTCTCAATTAATTATTCTAAGTAATAATTATTTACTCAGGGGCTCAAAAATATTTCTCCGAATTTATAATTATTTTTTAGATTTTTTAATTAACTTTCCCAAATTTTTAATCATTTTTCGCAATTTTTTAAATAAATAATTCAATTTTAATAAATAGAAACTTAATTTTTTATCCTATTTATGACGTGGCAAGATCTGGGCTCTCTATCAGCATTGGGCGCGAATTTTGGGGAGATCTGAGGCCTGTGGTTGCTCGAAGGTGTGTTTCTCTTCATTCGGTGGCAAGTCGCTTTGGCGACATTGCCGATCCCCACCAAATAAGTGTTAGGAAGGAGGCCGAAGTCTAGGGGGGTTCAGGATCTCCTGCCGAGGTGCAGAGATACCTCGGCACGGTGATACGTGTAAACAAGGGGTTCGGCGAGTCTTTGCCGAAGCCCGGAGTGAGTTTTCTTCCCATGTTTGAGCGTCGGTGCCAAGAGCGCTCGGCAAGGTGTGCCGAGGTCCCAAAGTGAAGATTTTTTCCATGTTTGGGCGTCGGTGCCAAGAGCGCTCGGCAAGGTGTGCCGAGGTCCCAAAGTGAGGATTTTTTCCATGTTTGGGCATCGGTGCCGAGAGTGCTCGGCAAGGCGTGCCGAGGTCCCAAAGTGAGGATTTTTTCCACGTTTGAGCATCGGTTCCAAGAGCGCTCAGCAAGGCTTGCCAAGGTCCCAAAGTGAGGATTTTTTTCATGTTTGGGCGTCGGTGCCAAGAGCGCTCGGCAAGGCGTGCCAAGGTCCCAAAGTGAGGTTTTTTTCCCCGTTTGGGCGTCGGTGCCAAGAGCGATCGGCAAGGCGTGCCGAGGTCCCAAAGTGAGGATTTTTTCCACGTTTGGGCGTCGGTGCCAAGAGCGCTCGGCAAGGCGTGCCGAGGTCCCAAAGTGAGGATTTTTTCCATGGTTGGGCATCGGTGCCAAGAGCGCTCAGCAAGGCATGCCGAGGTCCCAAAGTGAGGATTTTTTCCACGAGGATTTTTTCCACGTTTGGGCGTCGGTGCCAAGTGTGCTCGGCAAGATGTGCCGAGGTCCTAAAGTGAAGATTTTTTCAACGTTTGGGCGTCGGTGCCAAGAGCGCTCGGCAAGGCGTGCCGAGGTCCCAAAGTGAGGATTTTTTCCATGTTTGGGATTCGGTGCCAAGAGCGCTCGGCAAGGCGTGCCGAGGTCCCAAAGTGAGAATTTTTTTCACATTTGGGCGTCGGTGCCAAGAGCACTAGGCGTGCCGAGGTCCCAAAGTGAGGATTTTTTCCATGTTTCGGCGTCGGTGCCAAGAGCGCTCGGCAAGGCGTGCCGAGGTCCCAAAGTGAGGATTTTTTCCACATTTGGGCATCGGTGCCAAGAGCGCTCGGCAAGACATGCCGAGGTCCCAAAGTGAGGACTTTTTCTATGTTTGGGCGTCGGTGCCAAGAGCGCTCGGCAAGGCGTGCCGAGGTCCCAAAGTAAGGATTTTTCTACGTTTGGGCGTTGATGCCAAGAGCTCTCAGCATGCCGAGGTCCCAAAGTGAGGATGATAGCGTGGAGATGATAGCTGGCCTTTTGACCGTTGATCTTCTGACGACTTTGACCGTTAGTTATTAATGCGACGGTACGACATTTGTCATTTTGCATAAATGGGCCGGACTGTTGGTCTTCTGAAGCCCAACATCATTGTTTAGTGTGCCAACTTCTATAAAACTCAACCCCCCCCCTCATTTCTTCCCTTCTCAGATTTTTACTCAGGCGGTGATTTTTCCTATCGAGAGCTTCCGGCGATCGTCGACCGTTTTCCGGTGAATACTCCGACCGGGACTGTCACTTCAAGGTAACTTATACTTAGTTTATTTCAAGTAGAAAAATGTCACTTTCCCCTATTTCGGAGCCCTCCCCCTCTGCTGGCGAAGCGCCTTCTCCGGGTCAGAGACCTTGGACCGACAAGGGCAAGAGAGTTGATGGTCGAGACACAATAGTGGAAGATCCGAAGTGTATAGGGGAGTTCGGCAGACTACCAGGGGCGCTGACAGGGCTCCATAGGGTTTGGGAACTTTCGGAGGAACACGCCGAGCGTATAGTACATGGGAAGGGGCAGAGCTTCGAGGAGAACGCAGCGAGAGAGCCCTCGGAAGCAGACGACACAGTCTCCATTCTCAACGAGGTAGACTTGGCAGCGATCCAAGAGTGCTTTCATATCCCGGAGGAGTACGAGTTGATGCTGCCGGGTCCCGGGGTGAGGGCCAACACGCCGATTCCAGTAAACATGTGTTTCTGGCCGGTCGACGCCTTCATTACCGGGGCACGACTCCCTCTCCACCCGTTCGCAGTTCAAGTGCTTAGGTGGTTCGGGGTCAGCCCTATCCAACTAATGCCGAACGCGTGGAGAGTCATCAACGGGTTCGCGCTCCACTGCCATGCAGCCGAGATTGATCCGGAGGTGAGGGTGCTCCGGACACTTTATCGGCTTCATCAGCAGCACAAGGCCGAGTTCAGATACTACTTGGCTCCGAGGCATGATGCTCAGCTCGTCAGCTGTCCCAACTCGATAAAGGCCTGGCGGGACAAGTATTTCATAGTTTAGAGTCGCAAAGCGTGGCCGATACCCTCAGGTTGGGTGGAGGAGGTGACGAAGAGGGTGAGGGAGTCAACAGTGCTCGACCCCAATGAAGAAGAGGCGGTTCGGACTCTTCTTGACCGGCCAAAGTTCGACTGGAGAGATCTGAATGAAGACGCGCTCTTTAGGGGAGGGCTCTGTCGCGTAGACCCCAGTACGCGGCTTTATCCGTTTTTTTATTTATTTATTTGATCATAACTTATGTTTTGACCAACTCCTCTTGCTACAGAGACTATGGACTACAAGGCAATTCTGGCACAGAGGGCGGCCCTCGGAAGCAAGGTGCCTAAGAAGCGCAAAAGGGTTGCCACGAAGTTGGCCTTGGGGAAGTTGAAGACCGTCAATGCTGCCATTCCAGAGACAGAGGCTTCGACAATTTTGACCCCGAGGCATGCACCAGCAGTGGCCTCACCATCGACTGGGGTCGGCGAGTTCCCGATAGCCGCTACGATCGGGATGGAGGTACCCCCACTGACGGCGGACGCCGAGGTGTTCCTCACCGAGGAACACAAGAAAATTTTCGTTCCGGACTGGCAAGTTCGGAAACATGATGGCTTCCTCGGCGATTCGACGTCGAGCATGCAGGCGGTGAAGCACCTGGCGATGTCGAAGGATGGAGCCGCCATGGATGCCGGCAGCATGGGCGACGATGCCTTCGAAATCGCTCGATCGGCGGTATCGGTGAGTATCGATTCCTTCCTTGTAGATAACATGCATGCTTGTTTTTCTAACTTCCCCCTCTTTTTTTTTCTCGGCTGCAGATAACTGTCCACTTCGGTCATCTTATGGAGAAGATGATGGAGCTCGAGAAGGACCTCAAGCAGGAGGCCGACCGTGCTCAGGCTAAAAAAGCGCGCCTCGCCAACGAGCTTGACAAATTGAAGGTCGTGTTCGAGGGGAAGACGACGAGGCTTGAATACCTCGAAGGCCTTGTTACGAAGCTCGAGGGCGATCTGCTTCGGCAGTGGGAGGAGTCGGCCAAGCAGCAGGCCGAGGCGGTGGAAGCTGCTAAGGTTGCAGCGGCGAAGGAGGCCGAAGCTGCGACTATGGGGAAGGCGCAGGGCTTCCTCGCAGCCAACATGGCCAAGGCGTATGCTCGCACCATCGAGGAAGTGTCGGAGCAGTACCTCGGTGTCGACTGCTCCGGGTGGCGGCTCTTCCCTGACCACGTCGATGGCTTCGATGTCGAGTCTGAGGGAGAAGGAGAGGATGATGACGAAGATGTCGAGGTCGAGGTTGTCGGCGAACGCCAGGGGTCCGAGGTGACTCTGCTAGCGATGGTTCCGCCCTCGGGGGAATCCGACCCCATCCAATCCCGTCGGCCTGGGAAAGAGGTCGCCCCCTGACTTCTTCTGTTTTTTCTTTCTTTTGTATCTTTCGATGTACTGCCCAATTGCGGACTGGCCACCGCACTTTTTTGGAATGAATGAAAAGTCCATCTTCTTGAGTTCGGCTAAGTGTTTGTGAGTCAGTGTCAATGAGTTTACAAAAGTTCTTGAAATTGGGCTAAGTGTTCACGTTGTCTTGTTCAGGAGTTGTCTTTGTGTTAACCAAATTCGTTAATTTTTTCACCTCGTTGAGGTGACCCAACCTGTCGAAGCAACTCATGCAACGGAGGAGTTAGGTTCCGAGGTCGGCTTAGGGGCAACGAAGTTGTGCCTCGCTAGGTGCCGAGAGCACCTTTATGAAGTTGAGTTGGGGCTGCACAGAGCCGAAAGCGAACGAAATCACCTGCAGCTGATTATAGACCACCGAGACATCAAGATTCGAAGACTAAAAGGGAGGCTTGCTGAGATGACCCCTGAAGGCGATGATGATGGCTTATCAATGACCTTTACCCTTGGCTTGAGGCTTAAGAGTCTCCGCCACTCCTTGTCGAAGATGACAATGGAGAGGGACGAGCTATTAACTAAAATCTACCATTTGCAGATTATGGAAGAAGAGCTTTTGGCCGAGGAAGAAGAATTAACAGCGGCGGTGGGCAAGTTGATGGCCGAGCGCGATGAGTTAATGGCAGAGGTCGACGAGTTGAAGAGGATTACGGTCGACAAGAGTATCGAAGTTACTCAGCTCCGCCGAATTATTGCCGACAGCTCCGGTGCCGCGGGCTCCGCTACACCCCCTCGCTTCAAGATAGCCGTGAAGGATGACTCTCTGAAGCAACAAATAGTCAAGCTAGAGGTAGAAGTTTCTCGCCTCAAGCCCCATTCGGGATCGGTCAATGTCAGAAGCACTTCGTATACCCGTGAAGAGAGCGAGCGAGGGATTTCGTTCTACAAGCTTGCGACTCGTTTGCATGTTGCTCGGCAAAGTCCAGGTGATGCCCAAAGTGGGGTGGTTGTCTCGTCCAGCGGAGCGTCCGTTGGTACGACAGTTAGAAGTAGCGCAGAAGGTACATCTCAGTTTGCCGGTCTAGGGACGAGCGCCGAGGTCAGGCATCACCGCCCCCGGGTGTCTTTAAAGCAAAACATCCCTGTGCCTAGGAGGCGTTGAGGCAGTGTTTTGTTTTCCAAGTTTTGAATCTGCGTCTGAGTACGAGGAGTCGGTTTTGTAATTTTGCTTTATAACTTTTGTAACTTCGTTGTAAAGAGAAGTACTTGTAATTTTAGCTTGTTAACTCCTGTAACTTCGTTGTAAAGCCAAGTACCATCTTGTAATTTTGATTTTTTCCCCAACTTTATATGAACGAAACTTGTTCCCTCTTCTGGACTTGTGTGCACTTTTGAAGGGCGGGCCACTTCATACTCGCTTATGAGAGTGCTCGGCAAGGCGTTCCGAAGTCCAACGCGAGAGTTTTTTCTCACGTTTGGGCGTCGGTGCCAAGAGCCTCGGCAAGGCGTGCCGAAGTCCAACGGGAGAGTTTTTTCTCATGTTTGGGCATCGGTGCCAAGAGCGCTCGGAAAGGCATGCCGAAGTCCGACGCGAGATTTTTTTCTCATGTTTGGATGTCGGTGCCAAGAGCGCTTGAAAAGGCGTGCCGAAGTCCAACACGAAAGTTTTTTCTCACGTTTGGGCGTCGGTGCCAAGAGCCCTCGGCAAGGCATGCCGAAGTCCAATGCAAAAGTTTTTTCTCATGTTTGGGCATCGGTGCCAAGAGCGCTCGGCAAGGCGTGCCGAAGTCCAACACGAAAGTTTTTTCTCACGTTTGGGCGTCGGTGCTAAGAGCGCTCGGCAAGGCATGCCGAAGTCCAACGCGAAAGTTTTTTCTCACGTTTGGGCATTGGTGCCAAGAGCGCTCGGCAAGGCGTGCCGAACTCCCAGAGTAAGAAGTACAAATTCAACCTAACAACTACTCAAAATCAGGAGCAAATCCTCTGTATTAAAGGCAGGGAATGTCAACCTTATGAGCTTGAGGTGAGCGGTGCTATGGTTTTTGCAGCCTCCCCCATGTGAGAGCTACTGCGAATTGTAAGAGAAGCCAGTTTCATGCTGTGGAATTTTAAACAAACCATAAGGCTAGCTTTTCTAAGTACTCTTCTCAAATGTCTAGTATAGTGGTGGGAACTCAGTTGTCCAGCCAAGTGACTTGGATTCCGAACTCGTGGTTCGAGTAAGTTTCAACGGTTGTGGGAGCAGTTCCGAATGGCGAACCACTTCTAGTTCGCTTAAGAGTGAGCCTGCGAAGCGGAATCGAGCCAAGTTTTGGACTCCGAACACATCGTTCGAGTAAATTTCAACGGTTGTGGAAGCAATTCCGAATGGCGAACCACTTCTAGCTCGCTTAAGAGCGAGCCTGCGAAGCCGAATCGAGCCAAGTTTTGGACTCCGAACACATCGTTCGAGTAAATTTCAACGGTTGTAGGAGTAGTTCCGAATGGCGAACCACTTCTAGCTCGCTTAAGAGCGAGCCTGCGAAGCGGACTTGAGCCAAGTTTTAGACTCCGAACACGTCGTTTGAGTAAATTTCAACGGTTGTGGGAAAAATTCCGAATGGCGAACCACTTCTAGCTTGCTTAAGAGCGAGCTTGCGAAGCGGAATCGAGCCAAGTTTTGGACTTCGAACACGTCGTTCAAATATGCATCATTAAAGGTCCTAAACAGAGAGACAAAAATAATCACAAGAGAAATATGAGGGGAAAGAAGTTCTTTATTGATAACTGCTAATCGAAAGCTTCTAAGTTGTAAGCCGTTATTACAATGGGGACATAAAGAAGCAAAGTACAAATAAAACGACAGGAATGGCTCGACATATTAAGGTACTCGGAGAGGCGTTCAGGCGCTCTCTCGATACTTCAGTAAATGGTCGGCATTCCAAGTTCTGGGTATCTCTCTGCCTTCAAGATCTTCAAGACAATACACTCCGGGGCGGACTACTTTGGAAACTTTGTACAGTCCTTCCCAATTCGGAGCTAGCTTACTCTTTTGGCTGGGGAACGAGATAGCTAGCTTTCTGAGGACTAAGTCCCCTTCTTTGAGATACGTGGGACGAACTCTTTTGTTATAGGCCTGCTCTATTATTCTTCGATAACTTTGCTGGCGAATTGAAGCTCTTTCACGAAGCTTGTCAATCAAGTCCAAATTTTCTCGGAGATCTCTGGCGTTCTGTTCTTCATCATAAGCAATAAGGCGAGGGGATGGCAGACCAACTTCTAAAGGGATCACAGCCTCGGACCCATAGGTGAGATTAAAGGGCAACTCTCCTGTGGGGGTCTGTTTCGTAGTGCGGTAGTTCCACAATACGTTAGGAAGTTGTTCTACCCATAAGCCTTTGGCGGCCTTATCTAATCTCTTCTTGATGCCGGAGAGGATCAGCATGTTGGCATTCTCTACTTGACCATTGGACTGAGGATGGGAGACGGAGGAGAAGCATTGCTGAATGTCGAGCTCTTCACACAAAAATCGGAATGCTGCCCCTATAAACTGTGTTCCATTATCTATTATAAGGATCCGAGGTATGCCAAACCTACAGATTACATTTCTCCAGAAGAACTACAGCACTTTGTTCTCAGTAATTGTGGCCAGAGGTTCGGCCTCGATCCACTTAGAGAAGTAGTCGATTGCCACGACTAGGAACTTGAGCTAGCCCGGAGCTGGCGGAAATGGACCTAGCAAGTCCATCCCCCACATTGCGAAGGAAATCGAGCTTGAGAGAGATGTGAGTTGTGCTTAGGGTAGGCGACGGATGTTGGAGAACTGCTGACAAGGGCCGCATTGCCGGACGTGTTGCTCGGCATCTCGAAGTAGTGTCGGCCAAAAATACCCGTAGTTTAAAACTTGCCTGGCAAGGGACCTTGATCCCGAGTGGGTGCCACCTATGCCTTTATGGAGTTCTTGCAGGGCATATGAGGCTTCTTCCAGGGAGAGGCATCTCAAGTAGGGTCTGCCATCTACTTGGGTATAGGAGCATTTGTACAAGACTCCTTCAACATGGGTGTACCGCTCTGCTCTCGTTCGGATTCAACGGGCTTCTTTGGGATCTTGGGGAAGGGTCTCATCTCTGAGGAATTCTATCAAAGGCTTCATCCGGTTGTCCCGGAGTTGGACGGGCAGCGACTCCATCAAGTCGGGAGTTTCTACTTCTATGCTTGGTCTTAGGAGTACTTCGATTAGGACGGTCTGCTCGAGACCTTGGAGTGAAGAGGAGGCCAATTTGGAGAGGGCATCTGCTTGGGAGTTTTCTTCTCGAGGGATCCGCTGGATTTGTGCCTCTTCAAATGAATCCATGAGACTTCGGACCTTGGCTAGGTACTTAGCCATTCGATCGTCTCGCGCATCGTACTCTCCTAAGACCTGATTCACGACCAGTTGCGAGTCACTGAATATTCAGATATGCTGTGCCCCTGCCTTGCGAGCCATACCCAGGCCTGCTATCAGGGCCTCATACTCAGCTTCGTTGCTGGAGGCTTTAAAGCTGATGCAGAGGGAGTATTGGAGAACGAAGTCATCTGGGCTTGCCAGAATGACTCCGACTCCGCTCCCTTCGGCTCAAGAAAACCCGTCTACATATACTGTCCAGATGGGTAGCCCATTTGCGGCTTGACTCACTTCAGGGATGGTGCTTTCTACGATAAACTCAGCCAGAGCTTGGGTTTTGATAGCAGTCCGAGGCTGATAAGATATGTCATGCTGACTCAGCTCGATCGACCACTTCATTAGATGCCCGGAGGTCTCAGGCTTGTGCAGGACTTGCTTAAGCGACTGGTCAGTAAGAACGACCACTGAGTGGGATTGAAAATAGGGGCGAAGCTTCCTAGCTGCCATTACCAAGGCGTAGGCTATCTTTTCCAATCTCGGATAGCAGAGCTCGGCGTCTCTAAGCACCTTGCTCACATAATAGATCGGCTTCTGAGCCTTGTCTTCTTCCCTCACTAGGACAGCGCTGAGGGTCGGCTCGGAGGCAACGAGGTAGAGGTAGAGTGTTTCCCTAGGAATAGGCATGCTGAGGAGCGGGGGGTTAACCAGATATACTTTCAGTTGGTCGAATGATTCTTGCTACTGTTGGCCCCACTCGAAGCCCTTAGCCCCCCTGAGGGCTTTAAAGAAAGGAAGACACTTCTCTCCTGACATAGACAGGAAGCGCCCTATGGCTGCAAGACGTCCTGTAAGCTTTTGAACCTCTTTCACACTTGTAGGAGGGGCCATATCCAGTATGGCTTTGATCTTCTAGGTGTTGGCTTCGATCCCTCTTTGACTGACCATGAAGCCTAGGAACTTACCAGACGAGACCCCGAACGCACACTTGTTCGGGTTCAGTCTCATATCATGCTCCCTCAACACGTCGAAGGCTTCTTGTAGGTCGGCGACATGGTCGGACCCGTAAATACTTTTCACTAGCATATCATCGACGTACACTTTCATGTTTCGACCGATCTGATTCTGGAAGACCTTGTTGACGAGGCGCTGGTAGGTGGCACTGACATTTTTGAGCCCGAGGGGCATTACTCTGTAGAAGTAGAGGCCCTGATCGGTGATGAAGGAGGTCTTCAGGATGTCTGGAGGGAACATTCTGATCTGGTTATATCCGGAGAAGGCATCCATGAAGCTCAAAAGCTCATGGCCCGAAGTGGCATCAATCAAGGTGTCGATGCTGGGGAGAGGGAAAGGATCCTTGGGGCACGCCTTTTTAGGTCAGTGAAGTCGATGCAAATTCTCCAACTTCAATTTGCCTTCTTAACCATAACAACATTGGAGAGCCATTCAGGATAGTTGACTTCTTGTATGAACCGAGCCTTGAGGAGTTTGTCCACTTCTTCCTTTATGGCTTGCTAGAACTCAGGGGCAAATTTGTGCCTTTTCTGTTGGACCGGTTTGGACCCCGGAGAAATGCTTAGGTGGTGGACAAGGAGCTCCTCGAAAATTCCTGACACATCGGCAGCCGACCAGGAAAAGAGGTCATGGTTTTTCCTGATGCATCGGATTATGTCGGAACATGGGGCAGATGGGAGGGTCTTGCTGATGAAGAACTTGCGGTTAGGATCTTGCTCTGAAAAGAGCACTTCCTCCAGCTCATTTACTGGTTCTGACATAGGCTGGGTGTTCCCCTAGGGAATCTCAAGAGTCTCGAGGAAGAGGACAGGTCCCCCGGTGGAGGTCATGTAACACTTGCGGGCCATCTCCTGACTTATAATATCACGGACGGATATTACCTTGTATAAATTATTATTTTATTATTATTATTTTATTATTATTTTGTTTTAATTCCAAAATTGAAATATTTTGGTGATTTTCACCTGGTTTGTTCATAGACATTATCTGTACCCAGATATCGGTCAGTATACATCTGTATTGTATCAAATTGGTACCGTGACCTTCCGAACTAATAATAAAATTTATTTTATTATTATTTCCAAAATTAAATCATTTTTATACAGATCATGCGAAGATTTTCGGTATACGCATATATATACACACATGTATGTAGTATGTCGATTAGTACATTATACAAATTGTGTGTTGGGTATTTTTGGACAAAATACTTGTCTTTGTTATGACCAACCTATTAGATTATTAATGTTTTTGGTTAACCTAGATTAAGTATGCATGAAGTAATTAGGGAAGTCTTCTAGAAACTATCTCTCTTCCACATTACCCTCCACCTCACATAGCACCATACCCACATCCTACCTCCACCTCACCACCTCCTCCCTTAGTAAAAACCAGCCCCATTTTGTGGGAGGGTTTTTGTGCAATTTTGTGTGTGCAATTTGCACTTCCCACCCTTTCCTCCACCTATAAATACCCCCTTCCTTCACCTTTGTCTCATTTTTATAAACACAAAAAGAAAGAAAGGAAAAGAAAGAGTGAACTCCTAACTTGAGAGTTTTTCTTGTAGGGTTATTAGGAGTTCCTAGGAGCTAAGGGGAAGGAGAAGGAGCTAGTCTAGTTCTTCCATCAAAAAAGGATTAAGGTGGGGGTTTCTCCACTTGTTCTTTGGTTGTTTGAGTTGTTGTTTTGATGCTTCTTCTTCTCATCCTCCTTGTTCTGTTTCTTTTTGTTTTGGGTGCTTTCTTGAGATATTGTTGTATGTTTTTGTGGCATAAGTTGTAGTTTTTGGATGGTAAAAGAAATGTGATAAGTAGTAGTAAAGAACAAAAAGATTAAATCGTGTAGTAGTAGTTGTTGTTCGTGTGTTTATTAATTGGACTAAAATACACATATGCATATGGATTTTGTACATACAACCATTTGGGGTTGTAGGACTTGAATGTGGACACATACATAAGCACATGGACTTGTGTACAACCATTTTGGGTTGTAGGACATACATTGAACTTTGGACTAAAAAGAAAGCATATGTTTGGTTGAACCAAAATGGAGGACTCTTTACTTTATTTAATTGTTGTTCTTTCCTTTTATAAAACATAAGTAAAAAGAACCCATTTTAGATGTTAATTTTAGTATGAAAAAGAAAAGAGACTAATCTAAGTTAGAATGATTAAAAAGATCTCTTTTATGTTTAATAAAGGTTATGTTTTAAATAAAGTAGTATAGTAGATGTTTATGTTAAATAAAGAAGTTTTAGTAGATGTTTATATGAAGTTGTAGTAGATGCTATGTTTAAAATAAAGTTGTTATAGTAGATGTTTGTGATTAAATAAAGTTGTAATAGATGTTTATGTTTAAATGAGATGGTAGTAGATGTTGTGTTTAACTAAAATTATAGGGGATGTGTATGTTTATGTTGAAGTAGTAAAGGACATTGGTTAGGAGTATGGTGGTAACCCATGCTCCCATTGTGTAGATATACATGGTTAGATAGTTTATGTTGTATTTATATTTTGTAGAAAGATTATACCTCCATGCTTAAGTATTGATAAAAGATCCATGCTTGAAGTAAGTACCATGCTTAGGATTGTTGTAGGTTAATGCTAAGTAATTATCCATGCCTATATTGTTGTAGGATTAATGTTAAATTAATCTACCATGCTTAGGATTGTTGTAGGTTAATGCTAAGTAATTATCCATGCCTATATTGTTGTAAGATTAATGTTAAATTAATCTACCATGCTTAGGATTGTTGTAGGTTAATGCTAAGTAATTATCCATGCCTATATTGTTGTAGGATTAATGTTAAATTAATCTACCATGCTTAGGATGTTGTAGGTTAATGGAACCATGCTCATGATGTGTGCCGTGTTGTAGGAACCATGCTTATGTTGTGTACATATTGTAAGGAGTTCATGCTTAAATTGTAGCAAAGCTTCATGTTTAGATCATAGTAATTATTCTTGCTTAAGCTTGTTATAAGTGCATGCTTAAATCGTATTCGTACTTAGGAGTGTTGTGGGTTGATGGTTGTGTTATATACCATGACTAGTTGTTGTAGGTTGATGCTTACAATTGTATACCATGCTTAAATTCCTATAGGTTAAGTAATAAGGAAAGAATCATGTTGTAATTGTAGTGATAACTACCTTGTTGTAGTTAATGTTAGTAAGGAGCCATACATGCTTGAAGGGTATAGGGTGGCATCCTAGTTAAATAAGAAAGCGGACGTATGTTCTAGGTTGTTCTAGTCAACTTCGAAAAGAACCCATGGACTCTAGCTGTGTGAAGTCCTAATCGAAATTGGACCATATCAAGGGGACATTCCTCACCCGTAGGGGTAATAAGGATTAGAAAGGTCATTAGTAATAGTTAGTTCAATGAAGGTTATTATGTCGCTTCGGGCTTCTCATTGGTAGAATGTCTATCATAGACTATTAGTAGATTCTTCTGTTGCTTCTAGTAATAGAAGATCAAGTTGCTAGTAAGCACGTCTGGTTGCTTCTAGGTTTGATTACCTGTATGGTTGTTTGCATATAGTTGTGCTCGTACGTGGCTCGACCGGCCCGTGCATAGCTGTTGGTCTCATACGCGGCTTATTTGGCTGGTATGTACGTTGTCATCTCATACGAGGCCACCTAGCTCGTAGGGAGTGGTTGGTTCATACGTAGCTTATTGGCTCGTATGTGGTTAGTTTACCCGTATATAGCTTATTAGCTAGTGCACAGTTGTTGTGCTCGTCTAGGGTGATATTATTACCCTAGGGGCTATCGACCATCAAGACATATGTTTTCTTACCCCTAAGTAACTGTGGAGGAGTCACTCCTTGTGTACCGTCGGATCTTAACCGGTGTAGTTTGATCGAAGACCAGAGTATAGACGGAATCCAAGTTCAGGGTAGTGGCATGCATGTATGTTCGCATGGCCGGGGTCTTGGATCGATAGGCCAGGAACCAGATCCTAAGGGATTCTGGTAAGTCTAGGTTGAGCAGCCTAGTAGAGTTATCTTGCGAAATCTAGTTAAAAAGATAGCATGTTGTGTTTGTAATATTGTCATTCCTAGGATTGTTCAGGGCTAGGGACATCATTAGAGTAGTGACTTATAAAGATCATTTACTTAGACCCTTTGCCAAAAAGAGAGGAGTTGGTTATAGGGGGCGCCTTACGACCAACTTGTCCCTTGGGACAGGCCTTAGGTGGTGTTATTGGGTTATACCTTCCTATCAAAGGGATACGTACAGTGGCTTCTCACAAGTTTGGAGCACGGGTTGCGTATCTCACACTGTTAATTCCTGAAGTGCCATAATAAGGCGGGCGGAGCTAGGGATGGATCCCAGAACTCCATCGGATCTTATGCCGGGGATACGAACAGGCCATGGACTACGATCTGGCTAGGGGGTGGCAGGGGGCTCTCCTGTTGGCGGAAACTCTGAGGGTTCGTCTGGTTTTTGAGTGAGGTCCGGTTAGCCGGGTAGTAGTGGCAAACATAGACACCACGAGCGGACTGCATTAGTGGGACATAGACACCATGAGTGTACTGCCTTGGTATGACTTAACCACGTCTGCAACCTCATCAGTCACGTTGTATCTGTCAGGAACAGGTTGTGTACAACTAGAATTCATAACGTGGGTTCAAATCCCTATATATGGAGAAACGGCTTGAGAAGGGGCGCATGTAGTATGGGCTGCATGTTGCTTCGGAGACTTGCTGGCATTAGAATAGGAGCATCCTAGGTTAGTTAACATTTTATTAGATTCTAGTCACCGCACTCATGAACACTTAAACTACACCGACACATTTGCCATGTTTGTATGTTGTTTGGGAGATTCGCTGCTATGTTATCAGCCTTAAAGCGTCAGTGAATACTGACGTCCCCACTTCAATAGGTACTGGATAGCAGAAGTACAGGTGCGAGATTCAGGAGGACTCAAGGCAAGGAAAGCGAGTAGTCAGTGTCATGTTTAGTTCCGCTGTAATATGTGTGTTGATTATCTATTAGTTGAGAAGTACTCAAGTGAGAGTTACCAAGTGTTGTTCTTCATTCCTTGTTCTCTGATGTAATTTGTTGAAGGTTGTAATACTTGGGAATTGTAAAGGTATTATTGTAACACTATTGTAATGTATTGCAGTTATATGATATTCAGACTTGTAATACATTGGGTGTTGAATGAAAAGTTTTAAATTCTCCTGTTTTTTCTGCGTATTGTGACTAATTGAAGAAAAGGTCCTGGCTCGTGTCTCGAATTCTCCAGTATATGGAAATTGGGCCACTACATGACTACCCCTTACTTCCCCACTCCTGCCTTGGTGGGGAACTTCATTTTGAGATGATAAGCTGAGGGGACGACCTCTAAAGTAGCAAGGCCAGGTCGGCCTAGAATCACATTGTAAGCAGCTGGGATGTCGACGACCATAAAATCCATTGGCTCCGTCCAGGTAGTAGGAGTTTTGCCAGCGGTTACGTCTAGGGTGATCACCCCTTCGATAGTCACTGGCACTCCCATGAACCCATGGAGCATATAGCCTGCGGGCTTGAGCCTGTCCCGCGATAACTTGAGTCCTTGGAAGGCAGCCAGGAAGAGAATGTTGACGGAACTGCCATTGTCCACCAGAATCCTCTCCACTTTGAAGTTAGCCATGTGGAGGTTAATTACTAGTGCATCACAATGGAGGGTTCGGACACCCTCTGGGTCTTCATCCGAGAAAGTAACCGGGACTCCGAGGCCTTTGGAAAGGGGTATGTCGTGCACCGAGTTGACTTCCCTAATGAAAGCCTTTCGAGAAGAGTTGGATGTTCCCTCCATTGGACCCCCATGGATGAGGTGCAAGACGCGTTCTTCTTCAAACTCGGGAGTTTTGTCCCGCCTCTCGGGATGCTTGTTAGCCCCCTTGGGGGAGGGAGGAGACCGATTCGGTCCTTTCTCACAAACTTGGACAGATGCCCTCTCTGAATGAGGGCTTCAATTTCATTCTTCAGAGCCAGACAGTCATTGGTGTCGTGGCCGTGGTCCCTGTGATATCGGCACCACTTCTCCTTATCTCTCTTCTTTTCGAAAGTATTCATCTTCGGGGCCGAAGGCAGGACTCCCTCTTTCTCAACCTCCATGAGAATAGTTGAAACATTGGTGTTGAGAGAGGCAAACTTCTCAAATCTGGGAGGCGGGCGGCACTGACCCCCGTTGTCCTTCTGGAGCTTCTTAGCTCCTTCGTCTTTGGCTACCTTTCTCTTGGTTCCAGAGGAAGACCCCTCGAAAGTGGGGCAATGTTCAGCTTCCTCTGCCTGGATATACTTCTCGCTTCTGATAAGAAGGTCGGAGAAGTTTCGTGGGGGCTTTTTGGCTAGGGAGGACCGGAGGTTAGAGTTGAGGACATTGAACTGGAAGGCAGTTGCAGCGACCGATTGGTCGAGGGAGGCAATGGACCGGGCTTCCGCGGTAAACTGCTTGACATAATCTCTTAGTTTCTCACCCTTCTTCTGATTGAGGAAGAGTGGTGAAATACTAGTCTTCTCGGTTCGGCGGCTACTCACGAAGTAGGTGATAAAGAGGGTCTCAAATTGTTCAAAGGAGAAGATGGAGGATGGGGCGAGGCGGGAGTACCATTCCCCAGTCGGATCCTTGAGAGTAGCTGGGAAGGTCTTGCACAGTAGAGCATCGGAAGCTTGGTGTATCAACATAAGAGTTTTGAAACTCTCGATGTGATTTACGAGGTCTGACTCCCCCGTATATGTCTCGAACTGTGGGGGCTTGAAGTTTGCTGGAACGGGTGCCTCCATGATGGTTCGAGAAAACGGGGGTCTGCTCGGACGGAGGGTCCTTCCTCTCAGTTCTTCTTCTATATCCAGTTGGCCGAGGCACCTCTCTATCTCGTGGAGACGGCGGTAGACCGCATGATCCCTTCGACGGTACCCCGGTTAGCCTCTGGACTCATCTTCGTATGAAGGGGAGCGTGGAGTTCGGCGATGGTAGCTAGGGGAATGGTGAGGACTACGGATGTGATGGCGGTGGCTCGGAGCTTGAGGAGAAGTTAGGGACCGATGGCAAGGACTTTGGACCAGAAGAGGAGTGGGGACCCTCTGAGCATTGTTGTTGTTCGGTCGGAGATTGAGGGTCTGCAGGATTGTAGCTTGGAACTCTTGGAATTCGGCTCGGGTGATAGGTCCGTTCTCGTCCCTCTGGGGCTGCCGACCAGTGGGAGAACGATATCTTCTTCGATGGTACTCAGGGGACTCCCTCCGCCTCCTGTGAAGGGGAGACCTCCTGTGATCTCGGCGACGAGGAGATCGCTCATTTGGACGTTCTGAGCGGGTGGCTCCCTCACGGGCCCGCCTTTCATCCAAATAGCGGTGAAGGTTCTCTTCTTTCTGCCGGCTGATAAGGATGTTGCGGAGGTCTTCAGAAGGCTGGGGGTTGTGAGATGCCATTGAGTCGGTTGAAGGGTTATGTATGGAGACGTGGTCACGGAGAAGGGGTTGCTTCTGAGGAGGAGGACGAGAGGTCCCAATACTGGTGTTCTGGGGCCCGGCTGGAGCCCGCTGGTGCTGAAGATTCTGAAGAAGCTATTCCTGCTGCAGAGGCTGATCAGGCTGAGGAGGGACTTGTCCCTACTGCTGGACGGTTTGGAGGGGAGCCTCCTGTTGCGGCTGAGGAGGAGTGGACCCAAGGTTGGACCCTCTGGATCTCAGTTTTCTTGGAGGCATGGCTGGAGGTGATCTTAACCGATGGAAGAGGATGGGTTGCTATTCGTCTTTCCCACAGACGGCGCCAATCTGTTGCCGCTGAAATCGGGGTGGGGACAAATAGATAGATTTGTGGATTCTTGGGATGTTGAATAGTCAAACCTGAAGCCTTTCCGCCGAAGTTTGACCGTGATCTCCCGCCGTTGACCTGCAAAAAGTGCGAAACACCGGGGATGATCCCGGCGACGCACCCTCCAACGCTCAAGTCAGTAATCAGAAAGATTATGAATGAGCTTTGATTAGCAAAAGATTGATTACCTGTTAACAGTGGGGGATGGGGGGTATTTATAGCCGCCTTAGGGACCAGTTTCGGGATAAATCCCTACTTTCCAGTGAATGGATAGAAGGAATCAGGGCTGCTGATTAAGTATAATCATAAACCCTAATTCTATCCAACTGGACTGGGTTTCTTGTGGGTTAGAACCCACACCCAGTTGAGATGGATCCATTCGTGGCTTATTGGGCCTTTGGAAAAAGGACCCAGTACCCATTTCAGACCCATTTGTAGGTAAAATTACCATTTTACCCCTGATCTTTAAGATTCGTGCCTGTTTGGACGGTTCCGATTTAACCTCATTTTTAGCCATATCACCTGGAGTGCACCTCCTAAACCACAAACTCAACTTACAAGATATGGGTTGAATCAGGTCAACCAAATCAAAGGTCACAACCAGGTGAATTATAACTCAAACAAAATATGGTTGACCTGATTAAACCAACTTTCAACCAGTTTGCATTATTTAGTTTTGAATGAATCAGAATTGCCATCTCTGTAAGTGACTATCTGTTTACGTATGTATGTGCAATACCGAACAGAAGTACTTAAATATATAGCCAATGATTAGGAAAGAGAGCAATTATTCAAATTCTTTCCAATGGATAAATATTCACATTGGATCCGCTAAAATAAAACAAGTATGCAACACACTCAATAAATTCAAACCTCCCCAATTATTTAATCTGGTTCTGCTACCTAGAATCTTAAACATGGTCTCAAATCTCATCTGATAGAGTGGGACACACCCCCCCTAATGGATCACAATTTTGTCTACTAATAGTTTGATTTATGATACCCACTTACAATACAGTCATACAAGTTTATGAAACATGATCTGCATCCATCCCCATGGATAAATATCCGAACCCAATACAAAATTAGATGTGGTGACAAAAAAAAATTTAGATATCCATTTCACACCCCATCACAATTTACCTACCTGATTTTAAATTTTCCAAAATCGCTCTTGAAAACCACGCCAAAATTATGTCAGAAAGAAAATTTCCATCCTAGAATTTATTCCTGAAACATGTCAAATTCAATGTAGGTTGATGAAGAAGAATTTTTACCTGATGAAGAAGAAGAAGAACCCGATGAACAAGAACCAGATGAACAATAAGAAGAACCCGATCAACAAGTAAAAGGAGCAGCAATCTACCAAGAACAAATTGAAGAAATTGAAGAAAAAACACTGTCGATTTAAATGAGCGGGAAGAAATCTTACTGTTGGAAATCCCCATGATCTCGAGCAACAAGAGAGGAAGGTGTTTGGCAAGCGAAAATCAAATCGCCAGATTTGGCGAGCGGGTCGCGAGCAGAAATCCAATCGCCAGGATCGCGATCGATTTGGCGAGGCCGTTGGAGAGCTTTTTTTGGGGAGATTAACGCTATTTTGGCTAATTTGGGGGAAATGGCGAGGCCGTTGGAGATGGTCTTATAGTTCAAAGATCGCCTCCTACAGGAACATCATTACAAACACGACAATAATGGAAAAAATTTCCTTTACATACCATCAACTGACTTACCAACTAAATCTCTAAAATCAACCAAACATATAGGAAGCCAAATGGCCAAATGAGTAATTAATTAACTGGTAGTCCCAAAATTACCCATGGTGTCCCAATAAGCGACTTACAAAAACAGAGCAAGCACCTTGAAACACAGATCCCTCAACAAACCAGTAAGTTGATATATGATCAAGAATGAAAAAATCAGTTGTGCATTGTTTCAGTAACAAAATTGGTGAGTTCATAAAGAACAAGTGTATACAGAAGTTAACATAGAATACAAGTTAATTCCTAGAATTTCCTACGTTGATATCGAGTTACGACTTATCTAAGCTTAAGAGAGTAAGCTAGCTTCTCACAGAATTCTATCAAAGTTACGGCTCTCATTAATGGAGATGATATATATTGACAATTTAAACAGAGTACAAAGAGATACACAGTACTATTAAACATATTCATGAATGCAAAAACTTGATATATGGAAAGATGAACTATTTTACCCATCTCAAATAAACAATTGAAAGAATAAAACACAATGAATCAAACTCTCAATCTATAGGTTCTTATGAAACCAACACTTTACACCAACTATTTATTTCTTAACAAATTAATCAACTGAGGATTGCAGATACATCCCAGATGTAAGTGTAAAGCAAACTCTAATCATAGCGTTTCCGGGTCAAACTACAATTACTGTTAATATAAGCATAACAATGTCGTGCCACCAACCAATTCATCAGAGCATACATATTTGTCAACTTGAAGAAGGTTTGAAAGCAAAAAACACAATATCATTCAGAAACAAGTATCGATAAGAAATCATACAATCCTTCTATTGCTAGGGCCTAGAACAAAACTATTAGAATCAAACATATTCGACTAAATTATGGAAAGCATAAAACCTTAACCAAGATAAAAAATATGCTCAGTACTCTCAACATTATTAACTTGGATTATGTAAGTTATAATACTAACTGGTGGTGGGACGACCCGAGTGTTTGTTGTGATTTGTTCTTGAAGAAGTGCTATTTGTGCCTTCAACTGTGTAATCTCCTCATTTTGGGTCCCACCAGAAGTAGATGAACAAGGACCGAAGACTTGAGTGGGTGTCGGTCCTAAACCCATTCCACACACATGACCATGTCTCTATTTTCCCCTCACTTTGATAATAGCTTGGCGCTGGCATGTTAATGGGTCAGAGGAGGCTGTAGAGGAGTCGGAGGAAGTAGTGGAAGAGATGTCGTCATACTTCTTTCTGGCCTCATTCTAGAAAAGGACAGAAATAAAAAATCAAAAGGCTGCTATTCATTTTGAAGCAAATTTTAAAATCAAAGAAACACTCAAGTCATCTATAAAATTACCACTATATCCTTTGCTGCAGAGGTTGTAAATGTCCCATCTTTGGACTTGTGGGTAGCGACAAAGAAATCAATGTCGCCGTTGGTTTGAGGACCCATTTCGTCTTCCTACAGATTAGTAAGACGCAGTTATTATAAACATAAAACTCAAAAATTTGCTTACACTTACCATTCCTTCCAAAACTATAGCGAAGCTATGTGTATCGGCTGTGTGCAACACACATTTCTATGAATGACAAGCAACACTGACATCTGCCATTCTCTATACATTTCACAATGATTACAGTCTTAGAATAACTAAACAAACACTTTGACATTAAATGAGGATTAGTAATATAAAAACCTGTCTAATCTCCGAACTCCAGTAATGGATGAGGAATTGCCAATCCGAAGGCTCGACCTCGGGGGGGCACGTCCATTGCATTATCAGCCTCTGACCTATTTTTGTCATAATACTTTGCCTTCAGAACACTTTTGTGATCTCTCCACTTCATTGAATGATATTTTTCCACCCACGTGTGAAGAGAGTCTGCGAAAGAGAAGTATTGCTGCAAAATATCATTAATTACCAAATTTAAAACTAATATACATAAACCAAGTCTCATTCATTATTTTTTCATAAGGATAATACCGTGATGGTTGAATAGACACTCGCATTTACGTGTCGGGCACCTTTGGCCAACTTTTGTAGGACAATGAAATTATGCAAGGATTCCTAGCAATTACCCCCAATAAATTGTGCGAATGTACCAACATTGTCACCCACAGGCTATCCGACTCTGTTTGCCTCTACGACAATCCTTTCGTTGTTCTTCAGTTTTCATATGTCGGTCATCTTTGTCCTTACTCTTTGTTTTTTGGTAGTGGGCATGCTTCCCTCCCCCACCTCTGATTGACTACCACTATGTTCTGGAGGCTGCTCTGGCCCTTGCGCTTCGTTTACTTCAATTGTTTTGATCCCTTTTAAGCTCCTTGTCATCTTGTACATGTCAAAAGCAAATTAGCATCAGATACAGATAAATTAAAAAAATTAAGTGACAAATAATAAATACAAGACAAATAATATTAAGATTGAAAAATTAAATAACTGCAAATGTCACAATTGATGCATATATAAAATTTGGAAGATAAATAGGAAACTCAATATGAAAAAAAGAAATTGTTCATAAACAAATTAAGTCCAACCAATGAAATTACAGCATGCATAAACACTAAGGAGTATAAGATACAATGTAAATCATATAGAGCTGGTTAAACAAGTTTCATAATTATAATACACCATCTTCCAGTACATCACCCTATTATCCATCTGTATGAAGCCAAGCAAGGCAACTGTTGCCATTTGTTATGTTTACATCAAATATACAAAACTCATAATCAATATAATTGGTCATGACATCATTGTCTTCATCATCTTGAGCGTTGCCCAATTGGAATACATCTCTTGGTTGCATAATAAGAGCCACGTAAGATTTTGGCAGCGTTGGATCTTCAACATAAAAGACTTGGAGCACTTGGGATTGGAACACAAATGGTTCGTGGCTAAAGTGTGTTTCGGTGTGAATCAAATTTGAGAAATTGACAATTATGAACCCTAACTTATCCTTATTATTAACAAAATTATTATCCAACCTAACCCCATCCCCAAGAAATAAGATCACTCGAAAATGACCGTAATAATTCAACTTAATGATATCCGTGAGCACCCCATAATAGTCAACATCTCCATCCACATGCTTCGTGTCTGAGTTAGAAGCATAACTTCTAGTCATGGAAGTGACTACCATTCCACTATTTTGAGACTTCAAATTACTTTCATGATCCTTAGTATGAAATCTGAAGCCTTTATATATATATATATATATATATATATATATATAGTAAGCTTTCGTTGCGCACTCTTCTGGTGCGCACAGTCGTGCGCACCCACTCTCAACCGTCCGATTTGAAATCACTTCATGATCGCGATCTAACGGTGATGAGTTTCTCTGCTCATCTGACTTATTGATGGGGGTCTTTTTCGTCATTTCCACTTCTTCACTTCCTCATTCGAAATGCTCTCGTTCCATCTCCTTCTCCTCAATTCGCGATCGAAACCCTAGCTCCCAAAGCGAAACCAGAGCTCCCTCTCTCATTCCTCACATTCCAAACCCAAATCTAGTGTGTGTGTGTCGAAACCCAAGCCCCCAGCCCAGCTCAGCTCTCCCCCGACGGACCTCTCTGTTGTCGAAACCCAAGCCCCCGACGCCCCTCTCCGCTGACGAAGCCCCCAATGCCCCTGACGCCCCTCTCCCTAGCTCGAAAACCCCAAATCCCAAAGCAAAACCCGATCTAACAATTTGGGAACACAACGAAACCATACATTCGACCCTCGCTTCCCCTTCGCCGGTGCTCACTCGCTTACATTTTTCTCCTTTGAAAATCTACGTCCACACAGCCCACCATCTCAAGGTAATGATTCTGGGAAGTATTGGTCTGGTAACAAGATGGACACCAACAAATTGACCAGGGAAGTATCTGATTCTGATTTATGCATTTTGGGGTATTAGTCTTTCTATCTTTATTTTGTGTTGGTGTAGGCAGTGATGAATCAACTTGTGATCTAAAAATTCTTTTAAGGTTGTTCTAATCATGCATATCATTCAGCTACTTTAGCTGATATAGTTTGTTGGTTCTATTTTGTGTTGGTGTTGGTTTTAGCTGATATATCATTCAGCTATCATGCATATCATTCACTGAGTTATTTTGATAACACTGCCGATTATTTTGATGTTCACTAAGTTATTTTGTTCTTGACTAAGTTCAAGTCTGCTGTTTGCTGTTTACTGAGCTATTTTGCTGAGTAACTTTGCTCAGTTACTTTGTTGATTCACTAGAGTGCACAACTTCATAATGCATTTGAAGTGATGCGCACGCTTCCGTTGCACACGCTTCTATTGCATTTGAAGCCATATGAGTAAGCTTCTGTTGCTCACTCTTGTGGTGCGCATAGTCGTGCGCACCCACACTCTACTGTCCGATTTGAAATCGCTTCATGATCGCGATCGAACCGTGCTGAAGATCTCCGCTCATCTGACTTACTGATGGGGGACTTTTTTCGTCATTTCCCTACCCTGAGGATCAAACCCACCCACTTCTTCATTTCCGTTGCACACAGTTGGATTTGAACTGATGCTTTATTATCTATTTATTTCAGCTAGTTGGCATGGCACCCTAATGCAGCCCTGGTTAGAAACAACAAGTTCTGAGCTACTATTTTTTCTTCTTTAAAATTTTTTAATGAATTCTTTTTGTGCTAAGCCCCCTAATGTGATTTTTGTTCCTTATTTAAACACATAGAAGAAGTATGCTTGTGCTTTTTCCTTGGCGACTGCAGATTACCTTGCAGATATTTGAAGTGATGTAAGTTCCCATAGCTAAATCCAGTCGATTCATTTCTTCACAAGCATCAGAATCGTTGCTGACCTTCTGCTATTTGTTTGTAGTCAATGAGGTATCTCACTGACTTTATAAAAGAGCACAACCGGATTGATTGTTTTGCTACAAATGAAAATGAAAGTGCAATAATTGACTGTGCAGAATATATTATAATGTTCTTGATCCATGTTTTAGCACATGATGAAAGCTTGCTTTTTGAGAATTGTCATGATGAAGATGCTTATGCCGACTGATTGTGTCATGTTATAGGCTCATATTACAGTGCAATATAAAAACTCTGGCCACTTTCGGGCAATGCTTACACTGCAATGCTTAAACATATACAAATTTCTGTTGATTTTTGTGCAAGTTTACTTCAACTGATTATGTTTAGCTACACATGTGTGGAACTTATTAAATACATTCCTTTATTTTTCTCAATCACATCTCTACTAATAACACTTTGCTTTTATTATTCTTGCAGGTAGCTGTGCAGAGCCTAACACTAACGTCCACAAGATATTCTCTAATCATGATCCGAAAGCTTCAGAGTGTATGAAGAAGTTTGAGGAAGACGAATCCAAAGAAGTCTTGGTCTCTGGTCATCTACATACTTCATTTTATGCATGTTGATTGTCTTTGTTTTTTGGGGTTCATTTCGAACTCTGGTACCTTGGATTGAATGTCAATGAACATCTTGTGTGAAATTATCAGTAGCAGCTCTGGAAGTCAGCTGCAGCCGACTAGTCCAAGCATTTGGATGCTGATCAATGGGTGGCTGAACCTGATGGACGGTTGGTTTTGAAGTGCCTAAAGATACTAGCTCTGGAATGTAGTCATTATTATTTGTTGTTTTATTTTGAATTTCTGATGGAAATATACTGAGCAGCTAGTTTGCAACAGTTTAAGATTATGTAACTATGGATCAATGAAAGAGCATAAATATGTAGTTTCGGTTGAGCATCTAATATTAGTTTGTAAGCCTGAATCTTGAGTTTGATGGGGGTAAATGAATAAATTCGGTTTGATTTTGCGTTTGATATTTAGTTACTTTGCTGTTCACAGAGTGCGCAGCTTGACAGTGCACAACTGATGGAGGGTCTTTATGCATTTGAACTGATGCTTGAAGTTCTAATTAATTGATGCTTTATTATGTATTTAAGTTCTTGCTTGTGATGTGTGAATAGGTATACACCAAATATCCAAATATTCTTATTAGGTTTACCACTTGCGAAAACATTTTATCCCAAAATGGTATAAGATTGTTACCGTCATTGAAAAGTAGACATACGAGACAAATTAGATGGAAATTCATTTTTGAGGAAGCAATCTCACAATTGTGAATTAGCACAACAATTTGAGGAATGAGTGTTACTTCTTCCTTGATCATCAAAAACAACATTCCAAAAAATTATAACACAATCTTGGATCCTTGTGAATAACCAAATCCCTTTTCCTCTCTCAGTATATATACTTTCAGTTCCAGACTAATATATTATCCTAATACAATGGAAAATCTCCTCTGTTAATACAATTTCAATTAGGAAATCAGGGAAATTGGAATCCCTCTCTCTCCATAACAGAGAATAGGGTAGTTTGAATTTCAAATGGCATCAAATTACATAGGAGAAGCACAACAGAACAGAGGTGTTAGGCAGGTTCGGGCGAGCCAAAGTTGTTGACAATACCATTCACTCTCTCAACAAAAATCTTGGAGGTTATCTTCTTTCCTGCGATGCGGAACGGATTTGAGACCGCATCCACTTATGCATTGTGAAATCTCCTGAAAAAGTGAAGACAAAAAATGAAAAAGGGAAAGTATATTAGAGAACAGTATGCACAACAAGGGAATGGAATTGGGGAATGTACACGACAACAACAGTAAAGCCTTTTTTCCAACTGAGCAAGGATATATAAACCAAAATATTAGGTGATGAGAAATGAAACCATATCATCAGTTATACTTTGACCAATCTGAGCAAGGATTTTGGAACTACAAACATACATTTCTAACATCAACATCTTTCACCTCATGGAAATGAAAAAATAAAAGAAGAGATCAACTCATGAAAATGAGTAAATCTACATACTGAACAATATAACTGATATCATTTAGATTTGAACACTGCTAACACAATAAAATCATGAATTGTAAGACTTGTAGACTTGTAGGCTCATAACACACTTCTATATAGAATATACTTCTATATAAGGATTTATCAAATTTGCCAAATAATCAAAGCATCAAGGTATCAACTTAGCAAGTCCTCACAAATGTCTCAGAATGCCATAAAGTAGGCTAAAATCTCTGTGAAATGGGTATGATAGGGGTTAAATGATAATCCATACATATATTTGAAAATCAATATATTGTTAAACGATAAATATGCATCATGATTGGAATTGCATCGAAAACTGCATCCAAGCAATCCCTTCTTATTAACAGGTTCATCCATACATATACTGATAATCCCTATGTATTTAACTTTATAAATATGCATCATGATTTGTAATTGCAATTGCAGAGGAGCCAACTAATGGTTGATGCATGTGGTGTAGAATTATTTATGAATAAAGTTATAAAGCACATAGCTAGTACTTGCTAAGTTGCTATCTTATTTTGACATAAGGTGTTATCAGTACTTGCTAAGTTGCTATCTTATTTTGACATAGCTAGTACTACCTAATTTTAGCATTGACTGAAGGTGGACTCAGTTGGCTATAGCTTCCACGATTTAGCAATGTCTAACAAACAAGATAACTAATATCATACTCGAAATATCTTAAATCCCTCTAAGGCATTTCACCAAACGCCTTTCATGTATCTCCTCCTGCCAACCCGACTTCTCACAGAACCCCTAGCACATGAACATACATTAACAGGTCAAAAGTTTTCCTAAATTCAAAACATTACCATAACAGCAATTTCTGATACATGGCAAGATTGAAGAGCCCTAAATTACCTGCTATTTGAAGATGAAAATGAAGAAAAAAATATACCTGAGACCGTCAGGAGATGGTGGGTCGTCTGGAGGTATATTTTCGAAGGAGGAAAATGGAAGCGAGCGAGCAGCGGCACAGGGGAAGCGAGGTCTAGACCCACCATCTCCTGACGACCGTGTTCCCAAATTGTAAGATCGGGTTTCGCTTTGGGATTTGGGGTTTTCGAGCTAGGGAAAGGGGCGTCAGGGGTGTTGGGGGTTTCGATGGCGGAGAGAAGCGTCGAGGGCTTGGGTTTCGACGGTGGAGAGGTCCGTCGGGGAAGAGCTGAGGTGGAGCTAGGGTTTGGAGGTGAAGAAGAGATTGGGGAGCTCTGATTATGTTCGGAAGATTTGGGTTTGGAATGTGAGGAACGAGAGAGGGAGCTCTGGTTTCACTTTGGGAGCTAGGGTTTCGATCGCGAATTGAGGAGGAGAAGGAGATGGAACGAGAGCGTTTCGAATGAGGAAGTGAAGAACTAGAAATGACGAAAAAGACCCCCATCAGTAAGTCAGATGAGCAGAGAAACTCAGCACCGTTAGATCGCGATCATGAAGCAATTTCAAATCGGACAGTTCAGAGTGGGTGCGCACCAGAATAGTGCACAACGGAAGCTTACTCTATATATATATATATATATATATATATATATATATATATATATATATATATATAGACAAACCTTCCGTGGTGGACTAGCCAAGGTGTGCACTCAGCCTTTGGACCTTTGTATCGACGATCCGAACCATTCACATTGATCGACGCGTCTAAGTTAATCTAAATATGTAAAATCAAGTCATCTGAAATTCATTTGCCCATTCATCATGTCATTATAAAAAAAAAAAAAAAGGATATTCAGCCATACAATTTTGTAACACTTCAATGCACGGTTAAATAAAATTCAAATGACTTGATTTTATATATTCAGACTAATTTAGATGTGTAGTAATGTGAACAGTTTGGATCATCGATACGAAGGCCCAAAGGCCAAGTGCACACCATGTCTAGTGCACAACAGAAGGGGACTATATATATATGTGTGTATGGGTGTGTGTGTGAGGGGGGGGGGGGGGGGGGGGGCATTATCAAGTGTGAACTCTTTTGGTGAGAACCACGTGAGAACTTTTGTTTGGGGCATTAGTTGAAAGATCCAAACCGTTCAATTTTATCTACATAATTAAATTAGTTTATGGATGAGAAATCAAGTCGTTTGAGATTCGTTTACCCATGCATTGAAGTGTTACAAATTGTATAGCTAAAATCGTTATTTTTTTATAATGACATGATGCATGGACATATGAATTTCAAATGACTTGATTTTATATTTCTAGACTAATTTGTTCATGTTAAATAATGTGAACGGTCCGGATCAACCATATGATGGATAGGCGTGGAGTTCTCACGAAGGTTATCGTGAGAACAGTTCTCACCCGATCACTACCCTATATATATATATATATATATATGGGAAAATGGGTTATGAGCAATTTGCTCATTTAGTGAATGAGCAATTGATGAGATGATATGCATGTAATTGGAAAATCCTTAGTTGTCCAATGTATCACATGCATGACACCTCATCAATTGCCCATTTACTCAATGAGCAAGTTGTTTATCCCTTATATATATATACTCTGTATCTCTATATCTTTTAAGCATTTTTATGAAGACCTTTGACAAGAATCTTCATTTCAGATGATATCTCTTCATAACCCAAAGAGGAGAAACCTATAAATTTATTACAAATTGTATTAGTACCACGAAGAATATAGATATAATGCATAATAAAGCTGAATTTTGGTAAGTCACCTACATGAGATTCAAACCACTTATGGAATTTTTAATTCATCATCTTATTTTACTCACGTGGTTGCAGTCTTCTTGGTTTAGCTCTTCTTTAATTTCCCTCACAAATTCACTATAAATAGAGAAACTAACTGAGGATTAACAGTCAAGTTCATATCTTACTAGGTGTTTTTAATTAAATTGAAACGAATCCAAATCTGACTTACCCTCGATATGGCTCAACTGATGCATGGTGATCTAGCACAAATCGATGTGCTTGTTCCCATGTTAAGTTATCTAACTCAAATGTATAAACTTTACCGATAGTAGTGTTAGCGGTCTTGAAGAGATATTTAGCCCCATCAAGGTTTGACGTGTTTGGATTACTCATTGGTATAGTGAAGCATGTCTCTACACCCTGAAGGTACCTTGAATAAAAATTTAAGCACTTTTCTGAGAGATACTCTTCTACTATTGAGCCTTCAGGATATGCTATATTTCTAACATAACCCTTTAGTCGGTTTAGGTACATACACATGTAAAATTAATGGGTGAGAAATAGTATGGGAATACAATAAACAAGCTGTAGAGAATTAAGATATTGCATAAGGCATGAATAAATACCTCTCAGTGGGATACATCTACCGACAATGTATTAGTCCCCGATTCTTGCTTCACCAGCAAGGTGGATTATCAAGTGATTCATTATATTGAAAAACAAGGGGGGAAATATCCTCTCAATTTGACAAAGTGTCATTGTCGCACGCTGATCCTATTGGTCAATATCTTCAACATGTAGAACTTTTGAGCAAAATCTTTTATATATGCTACAAAGATCTGTCAGGATGGCAGTGACTTGGTGACACATTGAAGACCTTAGAGCCACGGGAAGGAGATCATGCATCAATATGTCATAGTCGTGTGACTTTAGACCCTAAATCATCTTCTCCTTAGAGTTGACACACCTTGCTATGTTAAATGAATAGCTATCGGGGCCTTTAAGCTCACGTAAAACTTTGCATAACAATTCCAACTCTAATTTTGACATTGAATAGATTGAAGGAGGAAGGCGTGCCCTTCCCTTAGGTAATTCTTCTTGCTGCAACTCATTTCGTATGCCCATCGACACAAAATCAAGGCAGCTCTTTAGATTGTCCTTTGTCTTCCGATCATTTTCCATGACTGTTTTTATACAATTTTTACTGACATTTTTCCCGATATGCATGACATCAAAATTATGGCGCAATAATCTGAATTCCCAATATGACAAATTGAAGAAAATACTCTTCTTCCATGCACCTAAATTCACCATGCTATCGCACTCATCCCTCATCTGCATCACATAGATCAGTGTCCTCATGTTGCTCATCCCTTGCCCTTTTCTTGTCCTGTCAAATAATGACCTTCTAGCCGCCTTAACACATCTGATCCATACAAAGCTCCAGGAGCATGTCCCTACTCATTGGTACCATCAAATGTCGTTGTCTCTAGCCTGAATATATGGTGTCATGCTATCAAATTCTATAACCCATGTAGCATAACTTTCTGCTATTATACATCCACATTGAAATAGTTTGGTCAGCACAACAAGAGCATACATAACGCCCATTGGTGGCATAACCAGATAGATTTGCACATGTGGAAAAATCATTGATTGTGCAAGTCAATGCTACCCAGAGAATTAAAGTTTCTTTGGCCGTTGTATCATAGGTTGGAACACCCTTCCACAATTTTTTATGTTCATATATTAAAGGATGTAAGTACACATCTATTATTTCCTGAGCCTTTCGGTCTATGAACTATCATGGCCAAAAGAAAGGATGACTGCTTCATGCATTTCCATGATGTTAAATTGTACATGATTAACACAACATGCCATATGTTATATGTACTGCTCATTTGCCTAAATGAGTCAAAACTATCACTCGCTAATCCAAGTTTGGCACTACAAGGATCTTCCGCAAAATTAGGGTATCTTTCATCAAATTTTTTCCAAGATTCAGAATCGGCAGAGGTGCCTAAGAGTTCCATCATTCTTGCAACTTTCATCATGTCATCTCATATCAGAAGAATTTTTAGAGGACATAAACTATAGCGCTCGGAATTTCATAATAGGAAATACGAGACAAAAATACATAATCTTTACTTCAATGTAATCCAAACACAGTAAAATCACGGGAAAATTACATTTTTTCTTTACAACAGTTCCTTATTACAATGCACAGCGAAAAATTTAAAACATTTATTACAACACGACTCAACATGTGAACTCCAACCATCTCTAGTCCAAGCTTAAACCTAGCTCAAGTCACTCACTTGCAAATCCTGCAAAATAAACTGACCAAAAACTGGGCACGTCAGTTAAATGTAACTGACGCTTAAGCTGATTAAAGTAGCGAATCTCTAATACCTCACAACCACAAGCTTGTCGCACCACATGAAATAAAAACAGTCATAGAAAAATTCATAAATCATCATGTGAAACTGAACTAAAAGAATAAGTGTGTGTTAAGGAAACAATGAAAATGAATAAAACAATAACCAAGAAAATACAATGCACACTAATGCATACTTGTTCAGATTCTATGCATCCCAAACTACATAGATCCGAGGGTAACCCCTTAGCATTCACCACCCTTTAGGGTTCAATCCCTCGCCATGAAAGCTACATCATTGACAGAGACAAGATTAGACGATCCGTGAATAGACCCCAGCTTCGGTACGCAACCTGCCGAGCTGTACAATTGTAAACACGCAAACATCACGCAAGCATCGCTCTAACTTCAGAGAATCACCTACTTGTTGTATATCTCGCGAATAGGCCTGCTAACCCTTAATGCGCAGATATACCGTACATTCCGCGAATAGGCATGCTAACCCTCAACACACAAACATATTGCACGTTCCGCAATAGGCATGCCGACCCTCAATGCGTGAACATACCAAATCCGTCTCACTTCTAGACATTTCGTGAAGAGGCCTGCCGACTCTCAACGCGTAAACATACTAAAGAGACACAACAAAATACATAGTCCCAAAATACATCCACTCGATTGAAAACAGAGCCCACACTTACATTGCCCAAGTTCCGTCACAACTCCCAATCTAGTGCATGTCCTTAGATTTGTAATAATAACAACCTGAGCCACCTAGAACTAGGTCTACCCTGCCAGACTTCACTTTCCAAATCATGAACACTAGCCCCGCAGGCTAATTTCCTTACAATCAAAATATCCACTGCTGGTACTCTTGGGTTCGCTCAGTATCTAGTGCTCCTAACTCAACGTCTCAAGCGTCCATTCAGGGTCCTCATAATAACCCTAACTCTAAACACGAACCACCACTTGGTTCGTCCTAACAAAATATTCTTTTCTTTCCTTCATCTCTAGAAACATCACTTTTCCACCAAACATCTCAATAAAGATTTGTCTCATTCCAAATTCAAACATCCAGTTATCCACAATCATTCTATCATAACTCTTTTATGATTTAATAAACATTTCACTTCCTTAAAGATCCCTATTATTTATAGGAACAAACAATTTATTATACTTCTTTAAATTTATGTCACAATTCTCTTATCCATAGTTGAAATCACCCACAAATTTTTGGAAAATTTGTAAATAAATAAAAACTGAAATAACCCTCTCTCCATTCTGGGATCTATCCCCAAAATCTGAAATTCGCATTCCTTTAAGACTAAAAAATAGCTCCTTAAGATAGAAGCTCCAAATCATCAATAAATCGAAACAAGTTCTCTAATGAAGCCTGAAACATGCAAATTTAATTCGTGATCAACAACTCATTTAAAAACTTCACATTACTGCCAAATATAAACATGTGTGTGTGTATATATATCCACCCTGTGGTTTGAAATCTCAGTCGATCCAAAAATATATAAAAAATCTGATTTGAATCCAAGGTTTATTTATTAACCATTTATTAAAAAAAAATTGGAATAACTTAAATAACTTTCCCAAAAGAAATCCAAGCCCCGCACAGACACAGTGCACTAGCACCCACAACGCGCGCGACAACCAGGAAGTCCAACGTGCCAGCTGTCATCTAGATTCAGAGAATCTAGATGAACAGCCCCGACTCGAACCACTATTCAAACCTTAACCCCTAATGGCCAAAATTTGAATTCATCGAATGTTTCAGAAACTAGATTCACAGGGCTATGACTCTCGTGTACAAAGACCTAATTAATTTGAACAGTAGCTAGGTCAAAATCTAGCTACAAGTCAGAGCAAACAGCAGGGCAGAAACATACAAATCGATATTTATGATCTTTTGATGGGCATCGAATCACAGAGGCAAATAAATTGTTTCGATTCAATATATAACGAATTATTTAACCACGGAAAGATTATAAAGCATGATAATACGATGGTTCAATTATGATAATCAAATATAACTACTAATTGCGGGAGATCAAATAAAATGCTTGTATGGAACAATAAAATGTACAAGATACTTGCCTTATAGATGACAACTTCGAATGTAAAAGAATAACGGGACGAGAGTCCTGACGGTAACACGTGCAAACTACGTACACAGCAATCACTTACAAAACACTGCAACGACCGCACGTGCAAACGACTGCGGCGACGACAGTAAAAGCAACGGTAGCAACGAGCGGGAGACGGCAGCAACACAGTGAGAGACGGTGACACACACGGTAGCAGGGTACTTCGGGTGCGGCACTGCGATGGATGAAGGTAATGAGGGTCGCAGGTGGTGCTGGTGCTCGGCAGCAACGGGGGTGTTGCAAGGTGCACCAGCAACTGGGAGGGCAATGGATGAGCAGGGGGTGATGCGGTGCTGGCGATGATGAAGAAGGCAGGAGGTCGGTAGTGGGTTTTGGTGCAAGGTCAAGGCAGGGCGGTGCGTCGAGGGTGGCTCGATGGTAGTTGCGATTCGGAGAAGCAGCAAGGAGGAAGAAGGTGCAGGCATTGTTGAAGACGGCAGTGATGATGGAGCTGCGGCAATGGTAGGGTGGCACTGTGGCGAGGAAACACATCAGCGGTGGCTTGTGGTCGTTAGGTGTCACTAAGGGTGAACGGAGGTCGGGGTTGCTGCGACTGGTGGTTGCACGACTGACGAGGTGAAGGTGATGGCAACGACGGGGCTCGGGATGGTAATGTGCTTAAGCAGCAGTGGGAGGAGGAAGTTGCAGGTGTCACTCGGTGGCTGCGAGGGATGATGAAGAGGTGGAGCTTGGCAATGGTGGCTGAGGTGCGAGGGCAGAGGCGAGGTGCAGTTGCTGATGGGTTCTTCGGTGGAGGTCATGCGATGGCGGTGGTTGCTTCTGCGGTGGCTCGAGCGATGGTGACGAGGAGGAGGTAGGGCGGCGAGGAAGTCGAGGTGACGGCGGCGTTGGGTTTCGGAAAGAAGAAGGGTCAGGAGGTTAAAGCCATTGTTGATTAGGTGAAGGGTAATTAATGGACTAAGAGATGATATAGAGTTGTTAGTGGAGTATTAATTAAAATTAGGGGGGAAGGAAATTTTGGAGATGATGGGGTAAGTGGAGTAATGCAATTAGGGGATTTCTGAGGTGAGTAGTTGGTTTCGGGTAGGGTTAGGGTAGGATAATGGGTGAACAGGGTTTATATAAAATTAGATTTGGGTTTGAATTGGGCTTCATAAAAATAAATAACATTGGGCTTTAAACAATTAATAAGATAAAATAATTATAAAAGGGATTAAGATTTAAAATATGGGCCTAACACAAGATATACATATATATAATGATTTAAAATTAAGTTTGGGCTTCATACAACAAATAAACAAAGAATAGATCAGTAGTTTGGATTTTACACAATGAATCAACAAATAATTAAATGCTAATAAATAATAGTATGAATTGGAATTTCTGGGTTCAAACAAATTAATCAGATATTCAAAATAAAAGCAATTTGGCTCCAGGAGAAAAGGAATATTTATCTGAAAAAATTGAATTTCAATAATACGAAGAAGAAAATAAGTACAAATCCGTATAAATGGGAACAAGGGTTACAAAATCACTAAGGAAAAGAAAAGAAAATGCTGCCGAAAACTCCTACTGCTCATATTTATATAGCCGACCCAGATTTTAGGGTTTCTTTGGGTATATTTTACAAATAAAACCCCACAGAAGTCCCAATTTGCAAAACTTATTATTTATTGAATTAAATCAAATGAAAATCAATCAAAATAGATAAAATTTCGTTCCTTGATTTCCTCTACGGAAAACCGGCCCCCAACTTCTGCCAACAAAGTTTTAAATTCAAACTTTACCTCCAAACGAATTTTTGCAAATAAGTCTGCTTCTTTCGAAATATTTACAAAAGCGATTTCTCTTATTCCGAAAATCCCAAAAATTAGAATATATCCAATAGTAAATCACAAAATTTATTTAGCAACTCAAAACTATAAAATTTGTATTTCAAAATATTTGCACTTGTTTTGCACGTGCAATAACAACAATTTCACAAAAATTCAAAATAATTAAATAAATGAAATTAAAAATTATATATTAATTAAAAATTATGGGGTGTCACATAAACAGCCTTTGCAGCTTAGAAATCAGAGAAAATTAAACCAACTATTTTGCAAGCTTCATTCTCATTTTTTTTAACTGACCCACTTGTTTAATCGTCTTAATTCGGTGTTCCTGCCCATTTCGAAGAACTGCATACTTTACAGTTCTTGAGCCTCTCCCTATTCCCCCCCCCCCCCCCCCCCCCCCCCCGCATACAATCATTTGGACATATTGTTACCCAAGATCGAAAGACTTGAAGAATTTTTGTAATTGCATGGGATGAATTTAGAATATAGATTTCAGGAAGTGCTTCATTCAAAAATTCAAGTTGCATGGTGAAGGACTAGGCAGACCACTTGTTTATACATTTGATCTGAAATAGTATAAAAATGTATGAAAACTTAGAAAAATTTGGTGCAATCACGATATAAAAAAGTACTAGCATCTTCCAACAACTTAATAAAAGCTTTGTGTTGTTTATTAATTTCACACCACCAATGTGTGATGTTTGGGTTGACTCATTATGGACTTGGGTTGTTGGATTGTTGGTGTGGAATGAAATGTTATGAATTCCCAAGGCATCCCGCACTAAAGCTTGCATCTCATCGGCAACAATTAAGTAATCGTTCGCTAATGGCTCATCTTCATCTTCAAAAATAGGGTTGGCATCCGGGTCAGGTCGACCCACGACCCACCCGCGACCCACCCGTTTTGACCCGACTAGCGTTGACCCGATTCAAGTTCAGGTTCGGGTCAAACCCGAAACCCTTACCAGGTTGACCCGGGTTGGAAAAAATCCAAACCAAACCTGCTCGACCCGGCCCGCATCCCGAACACAACCCGCCCAACCCAAACTGCCAACCCACAAGTTGCGCACATTGGTTCTTTTTTTGAAATTATTTTTTACTGTTTGTTTTTTATAATCTTTTTTTTTGCTACAAAATATATGTATATATGAATATATATATACTTCAAAATATATGTATATATATGTATGTATGCATATAGATATGCTCAAAAATATTTCAAAAATTTATAAAAATAAGTGTAGATATCAAAATTAATTGATTACTACCCACTACTCAATTGGACAACCCTCACCCTAGCTATTTATAGCTAACTCCACGTCCTCACTTCTCTAATCTCACCAATGTGGGACTAAAAGTTTTCAAAGTTTAAAACTCAATTGCATTTAGTCCTACATTGGTGAGATGAGAGAAGTGAGGAGGTGGAGTTGTCTATAAATAGCTAGGGTGGGGTGGGCTAATTGAGTAGTGGATAGTGAGCAATTAATTTTGTTGTTCACACTTCGCACCTATTTGACTCATGAATTTAACTCATGAATTTGTTGTTTAAATTTTTTGGAGTTTAAAAAAAATTAACTCATGAATTTTTCCGGGCCAACTTGCGACCCGGCCCGGCCCGTTACAGGTTCATCCAGTACGAATTCACAGGTCGACCCGGGTCGAGTTTCCCTCTTCCCAACCCGGCCCGGTTAATGCCCCAACTTGACCCGAACCCGCTCGAAACACAGGCCAACTCGAATGGGTTCGATCCGGACCAGCCAGATTGACCCAAATGCCAAACCTATTCAAACATAACTCGACAAACATGAGCTAATGTATGACCCTCTCAACGACAAAAACCACCTTATGTACCATTGAAGAAACCCATTAACCTCCAAATGTGTCTGTACTACGTCGCATTTTCTCAAATTACAATTTTTAGACTAGAGACGTGGACATGGAATTAATTTGATAATTAATTTCTCCATTTTTAGACCTTCCCTAATTAATTTTCATTCATATTACACATGTCAACCATTTCAATAAATTTCATGTGTATCACACATGACAACTAATATGATTTTATATCAACTTAAGGACCAAAATATACTTCACAACAAACTAATAGCCTTACAACAAGAATTTAACAATAGACACCCAACACAAAGCCAAAAAAAGGCATTAACCAAACAATAGTGCACCGAGGTTTCTATTAAAAAAAAGCACATTTAGATTATTTTGTTTTCTCAAAAGGTAGCAAGATATCACTATAAATTCTATCTTTAACTATACAGAAAAATACACCCAAAAACAAATTCTCTACTTAAGACCGTTAAACACTTCAAATAATCACATAAAAATTAACTATATTCATAAAACCCTAAAATTTATTATACAAGCCTAAACAAATAAAGAAAATTAATTATAAAATAATATTACAAGCCTATCAACAAAATTAGCTCTAAAAGAAATAAATCTCAACAAAATTAACTTTATTCATACAACCATAAAATCTAATTTTACATCCCTAAAATCAACTTTTATCCATTCGAATAATCACACTCAATCTAAATTTTAAATTTCAAAAAAATTAAAGTTAATATCATTCATTAAGTGACTATCTCACTAAGTCAATTGTCCACGAAATGTCCAATCCGACGATACGAATAGGCCAAGTTGGTATTTTATATTAAATAGATAATTATGATAAATTATAACTATTATCGCAAATAACTATATAAAAGTATCAAGAATTACCCACATACATATTAAAAAATATTACTTGTTTCCTCACACACCCACATACAAGTCAAAAAACAATGTCAAGAAATTACCCAAATTGCGAAAATAACCTTATGATCGAAAACATCATTAAAAATGAAACAAACTCAAACTCCCAATTCAACAAATGTATGTAACTCAAATCAAACAAGCCCTCAAGATCATACACCATTTGGAGTGATAGGTTGACTGCCTGTATTCCATTGGAGTGATATGTTGATACCATATACAGCTAACAAATAAAAGATTATATACAACTTACAAAAGACACCCAGCACAATGCAAAAAGACAAGAAAAAGGCATCAACCAAACAATAGTGCATCGAGATTCCTATAAAAAAATGCACGGTTACATTATTTTGTTTTCTCAAAAGATAGCAAGATGATACAGTAAACTATATCTTTAATATTACGGAAAAATACACCCAAAAAAAATTCTCTACTTAAGACCAATTCCAATAATCACATAAAAATTGACTGTATTCAGACAACCCTAAAATATATTATTACATAACAAAAAAAAATAACTATAAAATAATTTTACATGCCTATCAACAAAATTAAATCTAAAACAAACAAATATGAAAAATTGAACACATTTCGGATAACTCTAAAATGTTTTTTTACAACCCTCAAATCAACTTTTATCCATTTGAATAATAGCCCTCAATCTGAAATTTAAATTTCATAAAATTGAAAGTTAAAATCATTCATTTAAGTGACTATCTCACTAAGTCAATTGTCCATGAAATGTCCATTCCGGTGATATGAATAGGCCAAGTTTGTATTTTAGATTAAATAGATTATTACAATAAATTATTACAATTATCGCATATCGCAATATATAAGAATCAAGAAATTACTCACATACATATCAAAAAATATTACTTGTTTCCTCACACACCCACATACATGCCAAAAAATATTATCAAGAAATTACCCAAATTGCGAAAATAATCTTATGATCGAAAACTTCATTAAAAATGAAACAAACTCAAACCCTCAATTCAACAAACATATGTAACTCCAATCAAATATAACCCTTCAAGATCATACACCACTTAGGAACATTATACACTTCCAATAATCACATACAAAATAGATCTATTCATGCAACCCTAACATCTATTATTACAGTCTTAAAACAAATAAACTATGAAACAAATAAATCTCAACAGAATTAACTCTAAAACAAATAAATCTCAATAAAATTAACTCTGTTCATACAACCCTAAAATCAACAATCTATTATTACAATCCTAAAATCCAAAATCTTTTTTTATCCAAATAAATTAAAATTCTAGAGAATTATTGATTTTTATACCTTTTAAAATGCGGCTGGAAATAGTCAACGGTGAGGGGACAATGTAACACCCTATATTTTTTAAATAATGTTTTGGGAATAATAAATGAATTAAAGTGACTTTTGGTGATTTAATGAATATTTTCTGAAATTTATCTTTTTGTACGTGCAAAACACGTGCAAATATTTTCTTGGGAAGTTCAAAGTCAGAAATTATTTTGGGGAAACCTAATATTTATTAGTAGGTATTATTTATGAATTTTTTGGATTTTTCTGATATTTATTTGGCATATTTGCAAACATTACAAAAAGAGGGACTTTCGTGCAAAATTACCACCGAAGTGAAAACTCCAGAATTTCATTTTTCTGGGCTGAGCATGATTGCTAGCCAACTCAGAGGCAAAGATTTTACTTTTTATTCTAATAGATTTGGTTTATTTCGTAAATTTGTTGAAGAAGGGTCTTTTTGCAAAATTACCACTTAGAGGCAAAATTACAAAATTTATTTTCTGGGTTTGAAAAACAGTGCCTGCCAGATCAGGGTAGTTATTTTGATTTTAAATCTTAATTGAATTGGTTAATCTAATTTCCTAGTATAAAGATTTATATATGTAAAGATATATTCAAAAGGGATATTTTACAAAATCTTCTCAAATATGTAAAGATATATTCACTTTAAATTATATCTTTAATAATATGGGGAAATACAACCCAAAACAAATTCTCTACTTAAGTCCATTAAACAATTCAAATAATCACATAAACATTAACTGTATTTGGACAACCCTAAAATCTATTATTACAAGCCTAAACAAATAAAGAAAATTAACTATAAAATAATATTACAAGACTATCAACAAAATTAACTCAAAAATAATAAATCTCAACAAAATTAGCTCTTTTCATATAATCCTAAAATCCTTTTTCACAACCCTTAAGTCAACATTTATCAATTTGAACAATAGAACTCAATCTGAAATTTAAATTTCAAAAAATTGAAAGTTGACATCATTCATTTAAGTGACTGTCTCACAAAGTCATTGTTGTCCTCGTTCCTGGGGGGTCTGGATGCAACCATACTGAACACTACAAAACGAGGGTAAAGTTAGAGCATCGCACACACATTTCACATTCACATCCATACCTTATGGCAAAACCATAACCATACCCCAAACCAAAACATCATGTTTCAAACGAGATGAAATATATGCATAAGCACAAATACAAATGTGAATGAGAAAATACATATGTAGTATAGCAAATTTACATAAGGAATATATCATAAAATATACAATAATATAGGAATTAAACAAATGTAAAATGACATGCATGGTAAGTATGTTGAAATATGTGATACATATATATAGGAATTTGTAGGAGTACATGTAGTAATCAAGAATGTAATGATAATAAAATTTAAGTAAAATATAAGTAGTGGGTGCACATAGTACATTCGAAAAGTATGAGGCAACAAATTTAATAAGTAGCTTTTAAATAGTGGAAAGAAATTATAACAAAAGCGGTCAACTATAAGTAATAATAAGGGTATCGAATATAAGGTGCAAAAACATAATTAATAATAAAGATCTAAATGTGCAAAACGTATCATATTTATATGAGTAAAAATGTTGCCATCAAGTTTAATTGCTCCAAAATAAATAAGACAATACAAAATAATGGAAAATATAGTATTGAAAAATCCAAGTACATATAATAAAACGGAAGTAAATATGCAAAACAAAATTTATAGTATAGCAAAACAATAATGAAAGGAAATAAAAGTAGCAACAATAACTTAACGCGTAGTAATTCAAAACTTTAATGCAATATGTAAAAGTAATATCAAAATATACAAGTAACAAAATGCACATGAAAGTGAGATAAATAAGACGTCAAGAAAGAAATGGGTAAGAGTCGCAAAATAAAATGAGCTTGTGATATGCTAAAGGATGCACTATTGAATTACGGCAGAAATTGTCAAATAATAATATTATGAACAAAAGAATAAGAAGTAAAAACCCATAGTAAAGTCAAAGAAACAGTTTTAAAAGAAAACAAGACGATTAGTAAAAGTTAAACGTTTGCACTCATGAATAGAAATAACATGAGCTCGGTTGGGGATATAGAAACAAGAAATAAATTCAGTTGCTGACAATAAAAGAAACCGAATAAAAGTAAAATAAGTTAATTTCACAAAAGTTATTTAGTAAGCAAACAGATATAAGACAGTAAGAGTGATAGGATACAAGAGTGAGCACAAAATTGAGGTGCACAAAATATACAAGAGAGCAAATAATTAAAAGAATCTAACGGAAGATAATTAAATTTAATAACTAGAAATAAATAAATGAAAATTACTTTGGCGAAAATCATATAATCCAGAAATTATATGCAGTGGGTAAGATAACAAAACATATAGTAGATCATGAATAAGTAAAATAGAAATTATATAAGTTGAAAGGGTAACACCTTACATGAATAAATATCGAATACACAAAGCGAACAAAGATGTCAAAAATAGCTAGTGAGAAAATATTTGCTTTATACAAAAATAATCAATATACTTGCGATAAAGAGATTTCATTCAAGTCTAAGCATACACACAGACTAAATCTCATTACAGGTCTTCATGACCAAACATTCAGATCACGCACATCAGATGTCTACCAGAGTACTCACACTTCTAATGTCCACCTAGGTTGGTTTTCATACTATGTCTATTATTACTATTGAAGCATGCTCTGATACCAATCTGTAGCGCCCCGAATTTCTAACATAATAACTTAGAAAATACGTGGCACAATCCCAGCATCAACTTCAATGTAATAGTACACATAGCCCAAAAACACAAATAATTTTATTCCAACTTTTATTACAACAATCTTTTTCTTATGCAGCGGAAATACAAACACCTTGAATTAAAAACATTCTTTTTACAACACTTCTCTTTACAAAAATTACACAAGGCTCTATAACATTACTTATAATCTCCAAAGCTAACTCAAGCGTACAAACCCCCAAACTCTAAGTAGCAACCTGCAACATATGAGGCTAGAGATGATCCCTAACCCCCAAACTAAAGGGGTCAGCCATAAATGGTGTGAGTGACATAAAACAAACAACATAATTTAATTATAAAGCATTAGGTCATCAACAACATGTAATAACCACAATGATAAATGAATGAGGAATAACAAAGATGTAAAGCATGAAAACATCATAGAATGAAAACAACAAGTGCATCTAGTCTAAGTGTCAAGTGTAGGAAAACTGGAAAACTCATGCATAAAACCAAGTCAAGACAACACAAAATCTATATGCGGACTCTCTAATGCATACTTGTCGAAGTCTATGCATCCCATTCTACATAGGTTCGGTGCAAGCCCTTAACGTCTTCACTTCATAGGGTTCAATCCCCCGCTATGAAACTAATCCTATCACGATGACTACTACGAGATAAAGATAAACTGTGAGAATTAGCCCATGCCTGATAATTCCGGAGATGGATCCCACATCTCAGGTATTTTACCTGGATAATTCCGAAGATCATCCCACATCTAGACATAGACACATCATCACATCAATACCCCATGTGCGTCGCCTTGACTTTGATAATTCCGGAGATCAATCCCACATCTCAAGCAAACCACTTGGATAATTTCGGAGATATATCTCACATCTCAGGTAATTTACCTGGATAATTCCGGAGATAAATCATATATCTCAAGATAGTTACTTGGATAATTCCGAAGATTAAATCCCACATCTAAAGCCATACTGAGGTGCATAACCCATGTTCCCGTTCATCATATCACCACTAGTGTTTGTCCTTATTATTTTTGGGTTACTTAATTACTCAACGAATCTCCTAGAGTAGTGTACCCTACCGGACTAAAATCAAAACTGAATAACTGAAATACCTCTATGGGCCTCAACAAAATAACTCAACACCGGTATACTAGGGTCACTCACTTCTAGAGACTCAAGCTCAAAAGTCTTAAACAACTTTCCACTAAACAAAATTAGCTCAACTGAATTTCTCAAATCAAAAGCTTAACTGAAGACAAAGTATAGACTGAATTATCTGAAAACCAATCATTCGAAATAACACTAAAGTTTACAAAGATCCTTCAGTACCAGTCGACTTATACTGTGGTAAGTCGACTGTCCAGAAGACAATTATCCAAAGTTTTACAAAAATAAACTAAGTCGTAACAGTCGACTTAAAAGAGAATCGGTCGACTTACCCGAGGTAAATTTCAATAAATTTCACAAAAATATTCTAAGTATATAAGTCGACTTAAAGGAGGTATAGGTCGACTGTCCAGACAAGAAACTGACATAATTTTACACAGTAAGTTCTAAGTACACCAGTCGACTGACAAGGGTCTCAGTCGGCTGTCCAGATCGAATTTCAAAAGGCTAATGATACAACAGTAGGGTCTTACCAGTCGATTGATAGGTAGACCAGTCGGCTGTCGGCCAACAGTTTTCATAACTTAGGTCTGAATACAATAATTAAAACTGGAGTTTTCTAAAGATTCATTGTTTATGAAAATAGTTCGTATTCAGGTAAAATGACAAATATCAAAGAATCTTCATTATGGGTATTGATATGGCTAAAAATGGAGTTAAATCGGAACCGTCCAGATTGGGCACGAATCTTGAAGCTCAGGGGTAAAACGGTAATTTCACATACAAACGGGTCCGAAACAGGTACTGGATATCCTTCTCACAAGACCCAATAACCCGTGAACGGATTCACTCCAACTGGGTACGGGTCCCGACCCGAGACAAACCCAGACCAGCAAGAGGAAATCAGGGTCACTGATTTGACCAAATCAACGGGCCTGATTTGCTCTCACCAGGGATCAGGGGTCAGTTTCCTAAACAGATTGTGAGAATTTTACTCCTGATAGTTACACAGGAAATCAGGTCCCTAATCACTCCCATGGCGACTATAAATACATCCCCCTACCATTGTGACCAGGTAATCACTCTTTTTCCACCTTAAGCTCTTTCTTAATCACCACTGGTTACTGACAAGAGCATCGGAGAGTGCGTCGCCAGAATCAACTCCGGTGTATCGCACTTCCTTGCAGGTAACGGCAGGAATCAGAAGGCTTGGGTCCGCTATTCAGGTTTTTCCGCGAACTCACAAATCTCATCTGTTTACCCCCACACCAGAATCAGCAGTAACAGATTGGCACCGTCTGTGGAAACCACCACACGAATAGCCCTCCGCCTCTTCCTCGTCAACTAGCCCTTCTCCAACCATGCCTCCCAAGAAGGTCAGGTCTAAGGGGTCCAACCACGGACCGAATCCCGCCGATCAGCCAGAGGAAGTCCCCGTCCATCCTGCTCCGCAGCCCGAACATCTTCCTCCCCCGGCCCAACAGGGCCAGCCTCCTCTTCTGAACCAACAACCTCCAAATGGTCCTGCTGGTCAGAACCAGCGGAGGCAGAAGCAACCTCTCCACCTAGACCATGTCTCGGTTCACAATGCCTCCTCGGATTCAATGGCTTCCCATCACCCTGACCTCCGCAACACCGTTCTGAACCGCCAAAAGGATGAGGACCTTCGCAACTGCTTAGATGAGAAGCGGGCCCGAGAAGGAGCCTCCCGCCAACATCAAGGCGAGCGATCTCCTCATCGACGAGATGGCAGAAGGTCTCCTGATCGAAGAGGACGGGGCGTATCTCCCGAGCGTCACAGGAGGAGGCCACGTTCCCCTGCTGATCGACATCACCCGAGGAACGATGAGGCACATATCACTCGTGCCGAGTTCCTACAATTCCAAGAGACTGTGTTGCAAGCCCTCAACCTTCGCCCTAACAACCATAATGCCCAGAGGGTTCCAACACCCCCACGGGTTCCAAGTCCTCACCACCGATCCAGAAGTCCTCTCCCGGCTCCCAGTCGCCAGCAGCACCACTATAGTCCTCGCCGATTCCCAGGACTATCGACGCCGCAGTCCCCGCTCCCCTTCCTATGAAGAAGAGTCCAGGGGATCGTTTGATTACCAGCGGAGGGACGATGCCCTCTACCGTCGTCTCCACGAGATGGAGAGGCGCATCGATCGCATGGACAAAGAGGAGTCGAGAGCAGGGACCGTCCGCCCCAGCAGACCCCCTTCTCTCGGACAATCATGGAGGCCCCCATACCGAGGGATTTCAAACCTCCGTAGTTTGAAACGTACTCAGGGGAGTCCGACCCAGTTGATCATGTCGAAAGCTTCAAGACCTTAATGCTGATCCATCAAGCTTCCGACGCCATGCTCTGTAAGACCTTTCCCGCCACCCTCAAGGGGTCAGCTCGGGAATGGTACTCCAGGCTCACTCCCTCTTCCATCTTCTCGTTCGAGAAGTTCGAAACGCTCTTCATAACTCACTTTGTGAGTAGCAGGCGAACGGAGAAGACTAGCCTCTCCCTACTCCACCTCCGACAGGAGAGGGGAGAAAAGTTGAGGGATTACGTGAGGAGATTTACCGCGGAGGTCAGGTCGATCGCCTCCCTCGACCAGTCTGTGGCGACCGTCGCGTTCCAGTAGAACGTCCTCAATTCCAACCTCCGGTCGTCCCTCGCCAAGAAGCCCCCATACAACTTCGCCGATCTTCTTCTAAGGTGCGAGAAGTACATTCGGGCGGAAGAGGCCGAGTGCCTCCCGAATTTTGGAGGATCCACCTCCGGATCAAAGAGGAAGACGACAGAGGAGGAGGGGTCCAAAAAGCTACAGAAGGACAACAGCGGTCAGTGCCGTCCTCCCCCCAGGTTCGAGAAGTTCACTCCTCTCACCACCAATGTCTCCACCATCCTGATGGAAGTGAAAAAGGAAGGGGTGATACCGCCCGCTCCGAGGATGAACACCCCGGCCAAGAGGAGGAACAAAGAGAAATGGTGTCGTTCCCACCGGGACCACGGCCATGACACCAACGACTGCTGGGCGTTGAAAAATGAGATAGAAGCCCTCATCCAGAGGGGGCAGTTGGCCAAATTTGTGAAGGTAAACGATCGGGTGGATCGCACCACTCCTCCTGCTCGGGGGGCTAACAAGCGCTCCGAGCGACGCGATCAATTCCCCGAGTTTGAGGAAGAACGGGTCCTGCACCTTATACATGAGGGCCCAATGGGGGGCTCTTCCAACTCCTCTCGGAAGGCCTTCGTCTGAGAGGTCAACTCAGTTCACAGCGCCCCACCCCCCAAAGGCCTCAGTGTCCCAGTGACTTTCTCCGATGAAGACCTCGAGGGGGTCCGAACTCCCCACTGCGACGCACTTGTCATCGACCTTCGCATGGTGAACTTCAAAGTGCAGAGGGTCCTGGTGGACAACGGGAGCTCGGTGAACATCCTCTTCCTCTCGGCATTTCGAGGGCTGCAGCTGTCCCGGGATCGCCTCAAACCGACTGGCTACACGCTCCACGGGTTCACAGGGGTACCAGTAACTATCGAAGGGGTTATTACCCTGGACGTAACTGCTGGGAAGACCCCTACTACCCGGACCGAGCCGATGGACATTATGGTCGTCGACGTCCCGGCCGCATATAATGTCATCTTAGGCCGACCCGGCCTAGTTGCCCTGGAAGCTGTCCCTTCAGCGTACCACCTTAAAATGAAGTTCCCCACCCGGTCGGGAGTGGGAGAAGTTAGGGGCAGCCACTAGACGGCTCGGAAGTGCTATATGACTTCCACTGGAGGTCCGGTGCTCTCCCTCGAGACTCTAGCAATCCCCGAGCCGAATGCCCGACCCACGTCCGAGCCGGCAGACGAATTGGAAGAAGTACTCTTCTCGGACGAGGACCCGAGTCGAAAGTTCCTCATCAGCAAGTCCTTGCTAACTGCCCTATGTTCCGGCTTGGTGCAGTGCATCCGGGAGAACCGCGACCTATTTGCTTGGTCCGCCGCGGATATGCCCGGGATTTCCAAGGACCTTTTAGTGCACCGCCTCAGCGTCGAACCGGGGTACAGACCGGTTCAGCAGAAGAGGCGTAAGTTTGCCCCCGAGCGACAACAGGCCATCAAGGAGGAGGTGGACAAGCTCTTAAGAGCTTGGTTCATACAGGAGGTGAACTATCCCGAGTGGCTCTCCAATGTGGTCATGGTTAAGAAGTCCAATGGTTCTTGGAGGATATGCATCGACTTCACCGACCTGAACAAGGCGTGTCCGAAGGATCCATTCCCTCTCCCAAATATCGACACCCTTATCGACGCCACCTCGGGCCATGAGCTCCTCAGCTTCATGGATGCCTTCTCCGGCTATAATCAGATCCGAATGTTCCCCCCAGACATTCCGAAGACCTCCTTCATTACCGACCAGGGCCTCTACTGTTATAGAGTTATGCCGTTCGGATTGAAGAATGCCGGAGCCGCCTACCAACGCCTCGTCAACAAAGTCTTCCAAAGCCAGATTGGCCACAACATGGAAGTATACGTCGACGACATGCTCGTGAAGAGCATCAGAGGTACCGACCACATGGTCGACCTCCAGGAAGCATTCGGCATATTGAGAAGGCACAATATGATACTAAACCCGAACAAATGTGCGTTCGGAGTCTCCTCAGGAAAGTTCCTCGGCTTCATGGTGAGCCAGCGAGGAATCGAAGCAAATCCTGAGAAAATCAAGGCCATACTGGACATGGCCCCGCCCCGGAACGTCAAGGAAGTGCAGAAGCTTACAGGGCGCCTCGCCGCTATTGGCCGATTCCTTTCAAAGTCTGGGGAAAAGTGCCTCCCCTTCTTCAAGGCTCTCAGGGGGGCTAAGGGTTTTGAATGGGGCCAACTGCAACAGGAGTCGTTCGACCAACTGAAGGCCTACTTGGTGAACCCTCCTCTGCTCAGCAAACCCGTTCCAGGGGAAACCCTCTTCATCTACTTGGCTGCTTCCGAGCAGACCTTGAGTGCGGTTTTGGTGAGGGAAGAAGACCGGGCTCAGAGGCCCATCTACTATGTGAGCAAGGTGCTTCGAGATGCTGAGCTCCGTTATCCGAAGATAGAAAAGATGGCCTATGCCCTGATCATGGCGGCAAGGAAGCTCCGTCCGTACTTTCAGTCCCACTCGGTTGTGGTCCTCACCGACCTACCACTGAAGCAGATCCTCCACAAGCCCGAAACCTCAGGCCGGCTTATGAAGTGGTCCATAGAGCTGAGCCAGCACGACATCTCCTACCAGCCTCGGACCGCAATCAAGGCTCAGTCCCTCGCCGACTTCATCGTCGAGTCCACCATTCCCGAGGTCAGCCATGTCATGAACGGACCCCCCATTTGGACGATTTTCGTGGACGGATCCTCCTGCAATGAGGGTAGCGGCGCCGGTATCATCCTGAACGGCCCTGATGACTTCGTCCTCCAGTATGCCCTCCACATGAATTTCAAGGCCTCAAACAACGAGGCGGAATGAAGCACTAATCGCGGGCCTCGGACTTGCCCGAGGTGCCAGGGCGCAGCGCCTCCGAATCCATAGTGACTCTCAGCTGGTTGTGAACCAAGTTTTGGGCGAGTACGAGGCGCGAGACGAACGGATGGCGAAGTACCTCGCCAAGGTCCGAACCCTCATGGGCCGGTTCGAAGAGGCACTCATCCAACGAGTCCCTCGAGAGGAGAATTCACAAGCCGATGCCCTGTCCAAGTTGGCCTCATCCTCCCTCCAAGGTCTCGAGCAGACCATCTTGATCGAGGTCCTCATGAAGTCGAGCATAGAAGACGAGACCCTCGACTCTGTGGAGTCTTTACCGGTCCTGCTACAAGATAATTGGATGAAACCCTTAATGGAATTCCTAAGGGACGGACTCCTCCCCGAGGATCCCAAAGAAGCACGCCAAGTCAGAACCAGGGCCGAGCGGTATGTCTTGATCGAGGGGATCTTATACAAGCGCTCCTTATCGCAGATTGACGGTCGACCATACCTAAGGTGCCTCTCCCCAGAACAGGCCGACTACGCCTTACAGGAGCTCCACGAAGGCATCGGCGGAGCACATTCAGGGTCTAGGTCTTTGGCTCGGAAAGCTCTGAATTACGGATACTTTTTGCGACTCTCCTCCAAGATGCCGAGCGACACGTTCGGCAATGTGGCTCTTGTCAAAGACATTCCAACGTTTGTCGCCTCCCTCAAGCCAACCTCGCCTCCCTATCAAGTCCTATCCCCTTCGCAATGTGGGGGATGGATTTACTAGGGCCTTTCCCTCTAGCTCCGGGCCAGTTCAAGTTCTTGGTCGTAGCCATCGACTACTTCTCGAAGTGGATTGAGGCCGAGCCCCTCGCCACTATAACCGAGAACAAGGTGCTTCAATTCTTTTGGAAGAGCATCATCTGCAGATTCGGCGTCCCCCGTGTCCTCGTAACGGACAACGGGACTCAGTTCACTGGTGCCGCATTCCGAGCCCTGTGCGAAGACCTTGCCATCCAACAGCACTTCTCCTCCGTCTCCCACCCTCAGTCGAACGGACAGGCGGAGAACGCTAACCGGCAAATCCTCTCTGGCATCAAGAAGAGATTGGACAAATATTCCAAAGGCCTATGGGTCGACCAACTCCCCAATGTGCTGTGGAACTATCGCACTAACAAACGGACCCCCACAGGAGAGTCCCCGTTCAACCTCACCTATGGGTCTGAGGCAGTAATACCACTCGAAGTCGGAATACCCTCTCCTCGTCTCGCAGCCTACAATGAGGAACAGAACGCCAGAGACCTCCGGGCGAACTTAGACCTGGTGGACGAGCTGAGGGAAAGAGCATCAATACGCCAGCAGAATTACCGGAGGAGGGTCGAACTGGCATATAACAAGAAAGTCCGACCCACCGATCTCAAGGAGGGGGACTTGGCCTCAGAAAGCTGGCCATCTCCTTCCCCAATCAGAAGAACAAATTGGCTCCGAACTGGGAAGGACCCTACAAGATCACAAAGGTAGTTCAGCCTGGAGCTTATCGTCTGGAAGATTTAGAGGGCAGAGAGATTCCGAGGACCTGGAATGCCGACCACCTCCTAAAATACCAAGAAAGCGCCCCGGCACCTCTCTGAGTATCACGAGTTGTCGGACCATTCCTCTCCTCTTGCTTGTAATTTATTTCTTAAGTTGTCAGATGTAAAAATGGCTCGCCGTCAATTATCAATAAAGAATGATTTTTTCATATTTATAAAGTTGCTTGTATCTCTCCGTCCTTATTCTTTAATTCAACTAATGGTTCGGAGTCCAATGTCTGGCTCGGCTTTACTTCCCCGGCTCGTCCTTAGGCGGGCTAGAAGTAGATCGCCATTCGGAACTGCTCCCACAACCGTTGAACTACACCGATGGTTCGGAGTCCAACACTCGGCTCGACTTTACTTCCCTAGCTCGCCCTTAGGCGTGCCAGAAGTAGATCGCCATTTGGAACTGCTCCCACAACCGTTGAACTCTAACGATGGTTCCGGAGTCCAACACTTGGTTCGATCCTACTCCGCAAGCTCGCTTCTCAGTGGGCCAGGAGTGGGTCACCATTCGGAACTGCTCCCACAACCGTTGAACTCTAACGATGGTTCCGGAGTCCAACACTTGGTTCGATCCTACTCTGCAAGCTCGCTTCTCAGTGGGCTAGGAGTGGGGCGCCATTCGGAACTGCTCCCATGACCGTCGAACTCTCACGAGGATCGGCAAGCCCACCCTTAGGTAAGGCTTGGCTCGCCTCGCAACTTCGCGACAAGAGGAGACAGAAGCGCCACTCGGCACCTCCAGCCAAACACTCTCGTCGCCGAACCACGGACGAGCGAGAAGTATGCTCGGAGCGCACCACGTCGCTCGAACTCTTAGGCCTCTGGTCGGCTGACCGAGCAAGTGCCCATCCGAGCGTCAAAACGGAGAAAACTCACTTTCTCCTCAACTTTCGTGTAAGATCTCGATCAGACGGCCCAGATTTTGCCAACGACGCTAAACGACAAGATAGCATTTTCTTGGGAACTGAGCCCGTCTCGAGATTCGTGCCATCATCCAACGTTTCAGATCGCGCTAAAGCACCGAACCGCGAACAAGAGGGGGGCCGGGTCGGAGACCTCGGCGCGACAAACACGGTCAGAACCAAAACAACTGCACAGAGCTACAAAGGACGTGCTAGTTCGTGAAATAAATATTATTAATAATTGGGACACAGTACAAAACAACTCTTCCATACAACGAGGCCACAAAGCCTTAACGAACAATGGTTACAATGCCGACCCACTACACTTGGTCTTTAAAAGAAAAATCATCAAACGTCCCGTTCGGTCGTCAGTCTAGCTACTTCGGCCGCCAGTTCCTCTTCCTCCGTCCGAAGCCCCGCCTCTACCATCTGCAGGTGACGGATCTCAGAGAGCAGATCATCCATTTTGGCTACTATCTTCGTCAGATTGTGTCGAACGCACTGGATCCGAAGGGCGTTGCTGAAGGCAGTCAGCGAGTCTCCGTCCTCTCCTGTAGGAGCCATCTCGGCGATCCTGCTCTCCATACGCCGGATCTCGGCGTCCCGCTGACCCAGGACGAGCTGAAGGTGGCCCCGCTCGCTCTCGGCTCGACGCAGTACCAGCTCGACTTCATAAAGCCGCTCTCGGCATTTGGCCGAGCGCATCTCCGTCTCCTCCGAGCCAGCCTCGGCTCGAGCGTGATCATCCGAGCAATTGGGGTCAGCGTCTCGAGCTACCACCATGAGCTGAAAAGAGGAAGAGATGAATAACAAAATTTCAAAACGTTGCCGAAGTCCAACACTTCAAGAATTTTCCAAGCAAACTTTCAGATTTGTATTCAGATATAGTAACTCTACATACAACAAGACTGACGCTACAACAAGAATTTTACAATACAAGACGACATGCTCAGTGCCTCTTCGGAAGGGGTACACTTCGGTTCAAGGAAACGCGGGGGCGGCGACGCCTAGCCTCCGAACTCGATTCCAAACCATTGAAGCGAGATCCCCCTTCGTCACTAATCCCAACTGTGGCGCCGACCGAGGCACCACTAGACGAGACGGCTACACCACTCTGAGCGTCAGCAGGACTCCGCTTAGCCATAGGCAGACGAGTCGCTAGTTCGTAGAAGGTAATCCCTCTCTCGCTCTCTTCGCGGGTACACGACGTACTGCGAACGTTGGCCCTCTCAAGCAGAGGCTTGAGCGACGCGACCTCTTCCTCCAGCTCAATAATCCTGTCTCTCAGAGCGTCGTCCTTCGCCAACATCTTCAAACGAGGAGGTCTTGACGAGCCCGAGGCATTGGCGCTATCGGTCGCGAGCCGTCGGTAGTGGGTGACCTCGATCCCCCTATCTATCGTGATCCTCCTGAGCGTGCCGACCTCGGCCAACAACTTTTTGCGCTCGGTCGACACCTTCTCCAGCTCGAAAGCTAGCTTCTCTTCTTCCGCTGAACGATCTTTCTCCGCTAACTCCAAGTGTTGGATCTCGGCCAAGAGCTCGTCATTCTTCTGCTCAACGACGGCAAGCTCTCTACGAAGCTGCTCGATCTCGCCTTCGGGGGAAGGGGCTTGGGGTCGTTTTCGTAGCTACTTCAGCTCGCGACAATACCCCCTCGCAGCCGCCTTTATCTCCTCCAGCTTCAAGAACATGTAAAACCGCTTCTCTCGGCTAAGTGAAAGCTCTCGCTTTGTTTTGGTCAGCTCCATACGAAGGTACGAAACCTCCGTGATCGGACCAAACTTCACCTGAAAAGCAGAGATAAATCCGACGGCCAACACTTGGAGAATTTTACGACTAATCAGACACAAAATCCGGGGACAAACACTTGGAGAATTTTTGGCCAAACTAAGAATGTTTTCATTCAAAACTCAAGAAAAGTGTTACAAGAGCGGTGGCCAGTCCGCAGTTAGGCTTACAAAAAAAATGAAAAACAACAAACGACTAAAAGACGCAACCAAGTCAGGGGTCGACCTTTTTGTCGTTCGGGTCTGTCGACCCCTCGGCGTCGTCCTCGCCCTCGACTTCGTCCTCGTCTTCATCCCCGCTCTCGCTCTCCTCCTCAGAGTCGTCCTCCTCCTCACCCTCGGCCTCAGTCTCGCCCGGGCCTTCGACACCTTCGGTCTGTCCCTCGGGGCCGAGCATCGCCGGGGGAAGCTCCTCCTCCCCCTCCACGGGGTCGTAAAAGTGGTAGCCGGACGTGTCGAACCCCGGGTTCCGAGTGGCGATATGAAGAAGAGCTCGGTCGTACACGTCCTCCATGTTCTTGAACATGTGGTGCTCGGCCTCGTCCTGGACAGCCTTCTTCGCCTTCGCCACCTTCGACCGGTGCCTGGCCATGATCTTCTCGGCCCTCTTTCGAGCCCTCTCTGCTTCCGATCGAGCGTTGGCCAACTCCTCCTTCAGCTCGGCGTTCTCTTTCTCTGAGGCCTCGAGCTTGACAACCGCGTCCTTCGACTGCTGAATGGCGTCGGCCAGCTGCGTCTCCAGTCCTGCCACCTCGGCACCACGTTTTGCCGAGAGGAGTTGCTCAGCATCGAGCAGCTTCGTAGCTTTGATGCACTCCGACCTCTCCCTGTCATACTGCGCCGTCAGCTCCTATTCCTTGCTCGCAAACTCCTCGAGCAAGAAGTTGAAATGGCAAAGCGTCTGGAAAGAACAAACCATTAGGGTCCGAGCCTAGAAACTTAGAAAAATTTCAGAAAAAAGCTTCAATAAGAAAGTGTTCAGTCCACTCACCGACATTGTGTTCCGAACGATCTGCATTGTTGCATCCCCGACCAGCCCGGCCTCAAGGGCCTGCTCGGTCCTTTGGGGTCGGCAGGTGCTTCACCGCTTCCATGCAAATATTGCCGTCGCCCAAAAAACCGTCGACTTTCATCACCTGCCAGTCGGGGACGAAGATCTGCTTGTGCCTCTCGGTCAAGATCTTCTCTGCATCGGCAGTAATGGGCAGAACTTGGAGGGACAGCACCTCATTCACACCGAACGCGCCGCTCGACGAGCCGGGGGCATCCCCATTCGCCATTGGTGTCGGTGCATCTGAAACAGGAGGATCGGAGGCTGCGGCCTTCTCCTGCTCGGGACCGGCCTCCGGAACGACGACCTTCTGCAGGTCAGTGGTCTTTGGGACCGTAGGTATCTTCGGGGCTCGGCTGCCCTGAGGCCCTGCCGAGGGTCTCTTCTTCCTCGTCTCCTGCTCCTTCGCCTTGGCCTTCGCCATCAACGCCCTGTAGTCCATCTTAGAATACTCTGCACAAGCCGAATAAAAAAACTTAGATAAACTTTTCAAGAACTTTACGCAAAGAAGTAAAAATACCAGAAGCGTACTAGGGTCGATCGGACTGAGACCCCCCGGAACAAAGCTTCCTCGGTAATGTCTTTACAACTTAGCGTTGGCAGGGCGAGGAGCTTCTTAAGGACTTCCGCCTCCTCGTCACTCAGTACTGGCTCCTTCTTCGCTCGCTTGGGCAAGCCTTCCCTCCTCCAAGCTATCGGAATTGCCCATGGTGCAGGAGCTCGGACAATGAAATACTTCTCCTTCCAATGTTTGATCGAGTCCGGGTTCTCGATCAACTTCACGCCCGTCCGCGGCGAAAGGTAGAACCTCTGCTCATTCCTGTTCGGTTGGCAGGGGTGGTAGAGGCTCCGAAGGAGGAACAAGCTCGGCTCAGCTCCGATCTCTTGACACCGGAGAACAAACGCCAGGACGTGCCTCCAAGTGTTCGGCATCAACTGGGCAGGGCTCAAACCGTACCAAATGAGAACCTCTACGATAAATGGATGAAGCGGAAAACGAAGCCCGGCTTGCAAGGAGTCGAGGGGAAAAACACACACGTCAGGCGAAGACAACGTGGAAGCTCGGAATCCCGGTCCGGGGAGGAGTAGGCCGAACTCGGCTGGGATCTGGAATCCGGCTCGGATCCGATGCAGATCAGCCTCGGTAAGAGACGAAATGGTATGATCCACCTCGGACAACTCTCTCGGCTCATTCTCCTCAACAAACTTGGCGGTGCCCTGAGTCACCTTCTCCAACATCTCTTCGGAGTAGCTCCGAACACCCCCGACACTCGACAAAACGATAGGCTGCCGACCGAACGCCCCTGCCGTCTTCGGCTGCTCAATTATCGTGACCACCCCTTTGCCCTTCTGAGACTTCGCCACAACTTCCTGGTGTGGCTCGGCGACTTCGCCACTCTTGCTCGGCCGAACAACGGTCTGCTCGGTCGGCTCCATCACCTCCTTTCCCTTACCCGCTCAACCGACGACTTGGTACGAGGCGGGGTCTCATCCGAAGGAGTAATCTTAATCTTTTTTTTCTAAAAAGAAAGGGGAGAAACTGACCTTGAAGTGACTACTACGGTCGGAAAAGTTCGCGGGAGCAAAGGAACGCCTCGCTGCGACAGCTAGCAACACCACCCAGGAGCTAAAAACTTTGATGGTAAAAAGTAAAAACTTGAAAGAGAAAGTGAAAGTGAATAATGAGACTTGGGTTGAGGGGGGGTGAAGATTTATAGTAAAAAAGAAAAGTCCCTTGGGCTTCCAAACGCAAGGGCGCGACTTTTGGGCCGCTCTCGAAACGTTGCGAAGGCCCAAAACGACTTTGTCTTTTCACCAAGTCAAGTAGTTCGGCACAACAGGCTCGAAATCCGAGCAACGAGCGATCCGAACCCGATAGCAAACGGGGCCGGTCGGCTTGAGCAAGGGCCCCTCCGGCGGCCCAGAACATCGCTCGACCATCCGAACTCTCAGATCCCCGGTCGGCTAACCGAGCAAGTGCCTTCCCGAGCGTCAAAACGGAGAAAATTCACTTTCTCCTCAATTTTCGTGTAAGATCTCGATCAGACGGCCCAGATCCCGCCAACGACGCTAAACGACAAGATAGTGTTGTCTTGGGAACTGAGCCCGTCTCGAGATTTGTGCCACCATCTGACGACTTAGATCGCGCCACATCGCCCGGACGAGACACTTCAGACTCAGGCACTCCGCCCCTGTCTGAAGAAGCCAGAGAAAGTTTTGATTAAAAGTTTTAAGGCACCGCCCTCGGCGAGCCCCCCGGGCCCCTGGTCTCGGTCGCTTAACCTCTCACCCGTGAGCAACTCGAAGCCTACGGCCTCGGAGCCGAAACCATGAATCGTCCAAGGATTGGAGGGAAACTACCGTCTCACGGGGCCCGATCAAAAGCAGATCGGCATGCCTCCCATCTCTAACTCCTTCGGGCTGACAACCGTCAAAAGCCGTCAGCCCGGACGGAAGACAGAGATCGGAAGAGACCAATCATTCCGAAGCTGCAATCCCTCGGCTCCGAACTTCGGTTGTCACCTCTTCTGCCATGATCTCCGCCGACCCTGACACCCGCATCGGGGCCATCAGAGTCAGGAGAAGATCATGGCGGAAGAATGACCACCCATCCTTCCGAAGCAACTTGTCCCTCGGGTCCGGACTCCAGTCGTCAACCCTTCTGCCCTGATCTCCTCCGGGGCTGACATCCGCGTCGGGACCGTCAGAATCGGGAGAAGATCATGGCAGAAGGATGACCACCCATCCTTCCGAAGCATCTAGCACCCCGGGTCCGGACTCTGGTCATCACCCCTTCTGCCCTGATCTCCTCCGACCCTGACATCTGCATCGGGACCGTCAGAATCGGGAGAAGATCACGGCGGAAGAGTGACCACCCGTCCGATGACCTCAGGGTTAGGATTTTTCAAAAGAAACAGGCATCCGCCTTGACTTCGGTCGTCACTTCTTCTGCTCTGATCTCCCCCGACCCTGACATCCGCATCGGGGCCGTCAGAATCAGGAGGAGACCATGGCCGAAGAGCAACCACCCAAGGCAGACACCTCCGAGGGCTAAAACTCTACATTGTTGTGACTAAAATGACAAGGGGAATGGGGTACTTATAACCTCCCCTCCAAGAACCAGCCATTATGACCATCGGGAGACGAAATGCCACGCATTAATTGAAGGGCACCATTCTTAATGACCCCGGGAAGTTGGAACGCCGCACAAACCCCGGGACACCATTAATGCTCATGGGAACTGAACCGTATCGAAATTCGCTCCGCCATCCGATGGCCCGGATCGCGCTACCACGCTCGGACTGTCGGACCCTTAGACATCCGGTCGGCTAACCGAGCAAGTGCCCATCCGAGCGTCAAAACGGAGAAAACTCACTTTCTCCTCAACATTCGTGTAAGATCTCGATCAGACGGCCCAGATCTCGCCAGCGACGCTAAACGACAAGATAGCATTTTCTTGAGAAACGCGCCCGTCTCGAGATTCGCGACACCATCCAACGGTTCAGATTGCGCCACGTCGCTCGACCAATCGAACCCTCAGAGCTCCGATCGGCCAACCGAGCGAGTGCCCATCCGGCGGCCCAGAACGTCGCTCGACCAACCGAACCCTCAGAGCTCCGGTCGGCCAACCGAGCGAGTGCCCTTCCGGTGGCCCAGAACGTCGCTCGACCAACCGAACCCTCAGAGCTCCGGTCGGCCAACCGAGCGAGTGCCCTTCCGACGGCCCAGAACGTCGCTCGACCAACCGAACCCTCAGAGCTCCGGTCGGCCAACCGAGCGAGTGCCCTTCCGGCGGCCCCCAGAACATCGCTCGACCAACCGAACCCTCAGAGCTCCGGTCGGCCAACCGAGCGAGTGTCCTTCCGGCGGCCCAGAACGTCGCTCGACCAACCGAACCCTCAGAGCTCCGGTCGGCCAACCGAGCGAGTGCCCTTCCGGCGGCCCAGAACATCGTTCGACCAACCGAACCCTCAGAGCTCCGGTCGGCCAACCGAGCGAGTGTCCTTCCGGCGGCCCAGAACGTCGCTCGACCAACCGAACCCTCAGAGCTCCGGTCGGCCAACCGAACAAGTGCCCATCCGAGTGTCAAAACGGAGAAAAAAGCACCCGAACCATCACAACCGTTGGATCTTCCAGAAATTCGTGCTCCTGATGATGAACGGTCCAGATCTTGCCACGTGCGCTAAACGACAAGATAGCGTTCTCTTGGGAAATGCACCCGTCTCAAGATTCGTGCCACCATCCGACGGCTCAGATTGTGCCACGTCGCTCGGACGGCCGAACCCTTACCCCTCCGGTCGGCCAACCGAGCAAGTGCCCATCCGAGCGTCAAAAGCGAGAAAATGAATGCCGAGCGACTACAACCGTCAGATCCCTCAGAAATTCGCGCTCGCCCAAGATCAACGGTCCAGATCAGGCCATGCCATAAATTAGTATTTAAAAATCAATTTTTATTTATTTAAATCGTTTTATTTATTTAAAAATTGCGAAAAATTGCTAAAAATTTTGGAAAATTAACTAAAAATTCTATAAAATAATTAAAAATTTGGGAGGATATTTTTGAGCCCCTGAACGAACAATTATTGCCTAGAATGTACTGTTAAGGTCCCCGAACGACTAGTTGACACATCGCAAAATTAAATAAATAGTCCGAAAAAATAGATAAAAACTGTCAAATGCTCAACAAGGCTTCAGAACAGCTCACGGCTTCAAAAATCACCTCACTACCCCCTTCAAGATTCAAAACCCTCCATTCAGACTCCGATACAACTCTACTAGCCACTAAAACAGTTAAACTACTCCTCAAAGGCTGATCACACTCAGTCTTTAGGAGTGGGGGGCTCGTGATATGGCTAAAAATGGGGTTAAATCGGAACCGTCCAGATTGGGCACGAACCTTGAAGCTCAGGGGTAAAACGGTAATTTTACATACAAACGGGTCCGAAACGGGTACTGGATCTCCTTCTCACAAGACCCAATAACCCGCGAACGGATTCACTCTAACTGGGTATGGGTCCCGACCCGAGACAAACCCAGACCAGCAAGAGGAAATCAGGGTCACTGATTTGACCGAATCAACGGGCCTGATTTGCTCTCACCGGGGATCAGGGGTTAGTTTCCTAAACAGATTGTGAGGATTTTACTCCTGACAGTTACACAGGAAATCAGGTCCCTAATCACTCCCATGACGACTATAAATACCTCCCCCTACCACTGTGACCAGGTAATCACTCTTTTTCCACCTTAAGCTCTTTCTTAATCACCACTGGTTACTGACAAGAGCGTCGGAGGGTGCGTCGCCGGAATCAACTCCGGTGTATCGCACTTCCTTGCAGGTAGCGGCAGGAATCAGAAGGCTTGGGTCCGCTATTCAGGTTTTTCCACGAACTCACAAATCTCATCTGTTTACCCCCACACCAAAATCAGCAGTAACAGGTATATCACTCAAAACATCAAATATGTCAAAACTCAAGTTCTCATGTTCTAGATCACTAATTCTTTTATTAGGGTTTCTCAAAACTAAATTCCTTCCACAATTCTAAATCAAAATTTGATTTACAAAAATAAGATCCAGATGCACAACATCCGACCATACTCAAATCTTAACATGCTTTTTAGCAACAAATTTTATCAACAAAGATCTACTATTCTTTCATAGATTTCACAACATGGTACAACAACATCAATTATTCACATGAATCATACCACAACACAAGATCTATATCATTCACAACATCACATCAATACATCATTGACACTCGCACACATAGATCAACAACAAGACGAATTTATAACATTCACAAAATAAAAACAAAACACACAATGTCACTCACCTTTGAATTGAGAAAATCCACGAAAAGCCTTCCTTTTTGCGAGATCCAAAAATTCTCCTCTTGATCACCAAGAAATTAATAATATAATAAATCTGGAGTTGTGCAGCGAATGACGGCTGCACACCTTCTTTTATACAGGCCGGGATTGAAAGGAATTAGGGTTTTGAAGTACTTTTGCAAAATAGTCCTTTTTCAATTTATTACTTCACCTATATAACCTTCCTTAGTTAAAATAAGTTAAATAAATCAAAACTAAATAAAATCCTTTTACCACTAAGTTTTCCAACAACCCAGCACGGCCCAGAGATAAGAAAATCCCGGATTTACACTCAGGGTGGCGATTTTGCACAGAAATCCTCCCTTTTGTAATATTTGCAATTACATCATAAAATATTTATAAAAATCCAGAAAAATCAGAAATAATATCTAGTAATACATATTCTATTTTCCAATCAAAATATTTGACCTTTACTTTCCAGAAAAATATTTGCACAAGATTCTACATAAATTTCATATTTGCAAAAACACCCTTTTTGTTTAAATCTTCACCAAATCGACTTTAAATAAAATATAGATATATTTAGATTTAAATGTTAACCATGGGAAACCAAAATATCAGTAAAAATGAATTTTCATAGTTTATTTAAGGTCCAAATGACTTTTTACATAAAAGCCCCTCTCTTTCGAGATATTTGTAAAAATAGTTTCTTTATTCAAAAAAATCCCAAAATTTAGAATATACTCCATTGTAATTAGGAGAATCTACTAAAAATATAAAATTGGTTATTTTCACCAAAAGTATTTGCACGTGTTTCGCACGTGTAAAAAGATAAATCTTTAGAAAGTATTTATTAAATCTCCAGAAAATTATTTTAATTCATTTTCAAATATTTAAAATAATATTTGAAAATACGGGGTTCTACAATATTTGACTGTGTGATTGTGTTATAAAGATCTTGTTGAGCTTATAATTGTACAACTTATGGATGATGTATATCATTCGCTGGGCCTCAGTTGCGTGCCTGTATTTCTGTATAGTGGAAAGCGGGGCGTGACAGTAACTCCCTGTTCCAGTAGTACGTATTTTACTACGTAAATTTTTGTACTTCAATTTTTAGATCAGTTTTATTTTTCTCTTTGGACTCTTTATCTAAAGTCAGAATATTTTTCTGATCAGTTCTATAATTTTGTAATTTTTCGACCGGAGTTTAAATACAAATTTTAAACCCTGATTAATCTTAATCTTAATCCTAATCCTAATCTTAATCCTAATCCTAACCCACTCCCGCTAATCACTCACTCCCATTTTTCTCCTACTGCCTAATTCTACGCCTAACTCCTGACTTCTCCTCCTTGTTCATTTTTCCACACATTGTCCTCATTTTCTCCTTCTACGCCTAACTTCTCATTTTTTTCCACACACATGTTTGATTTTTCTACACCCCATGCACTTTGATTTTTCTACACCCCATGCACCTCTTTCTTTCTATATATACACACACACACACACATGCAGAACCTTCCACCTCTTTCTCTTCTCTTATCTACATCCCATTCTTCATTTTCCCTCATTCTCTTCCTCTGCCTTCTTCACACCCGAGAGCTCAAGAAACACCCAAGCTCCACTTTACCTTCCACCTTCGAGCCAACGACTCCGCTTCTACGATCCCGTGAACCCCGAAAAATAACCCCACGCCGCGCCACCTTGTTGTTGTCGTCGCTCACCGTTGCTACCGTTGCTCGCTAGCTACTGTCTTGTCGCCATTCTTACCGTCGTTGTGCCGTCGTCCATTGCCGACGTCGCTTCTTCTTTCCGTGGTTAACACCACCACTGAAATCGTCACATTATAAGGCAAGTACCTTGTACACTATTTTTGTTCTCGTACAAGCATTTTCCTTGGACTCGTGGCAAGTAGTCTAGTTATTATCATATTTTATTATCAAACTCCATTCTAGTCACTGGTTCCATGCTATATCAACTCAAGAGTGAACCGTTAACACATTTCGAATCGTGTTATCGAATATCGAATATTCAACCTTACTATCTCTAAAATTTCTTGACCTTGTACTAAGAATTCGACCATGTTTCTAATACTGGATTGAAGATTTTCTACATAAAAATCGTAGCCCATCGAGTCCCGAATCCAGAACATCTTACGGTTTCTCAATCGGATGTATAGATTGTGAGATATCGCGATTTTAGTACTGTCATATTGTGAATTTCTGAACCTGCACGGGATTACTAACCGGCATCTCGTATTGAGAATTCGACCATGTTCCCGACACTGGATCGAAAAACTTTCTACATAAAAATCGTAGCCCTTCGAGTCTAGATATCCGAAACATCCTACAGTTTCTCAATCCGATCTATAGATTGTGAGATATCGCAGTTTTAGTATTGTGACTTCGAATTTCCAAAATGCGCGCGAAACATCGGAACCAGCGAAGAATGAATTTGTACGCATAGCTAATGTCTTTAGAATGTATCGTATGAATATGTGTTAGAACCGGAAGAGAGTCTACTTTCTAGAATCTCTGACGAAATCGGATTTGCTTTTCTGTAACAACGGAAAAGTGAATTTGAATGCAGATATGTCAAATTGTCTAGAAATTCATCTATACATTTTTGCATATAAACCCGTTATTTTTCATAATTAATGAACTGAGTGTATTATTGTTCTTGTAATAATAACTTGCATAGATATAATAGGTTGATAGAATGTATTTTATACCACTTGATAATTCTATAATAACTACTCTCGATACATGTACTCGTTTTACGTCTCATGTCCATGATTACTGCCCTTGATATTTTCCTTGACTAAACTATTTGATTACACCGTTCCACTAGTCGTACCAACTGCATGTTCATAATTAATTATAAAGAATAACAAGCCGGGGTTATAAGGGTACGGCTTAGTAATGGACAATATAGGGGAGTATACTCGGAAGAGGGCCCGTGTTTCCCAAAATAGTGATTCTTGATTCTTGATTCTTGATTACACAATTCTTGATTACATAATTCTCGATTACATGATTCATGATTATATGTCTTGATACTATCACTGGAAGATCCGAGTGCATAATCCTATAGAATTCACTACTTAAGTCTAAACGTCACATGATTGATATGCGCCGAACATGTGGTATGGGACACAAGATTGCGTGCATTAGATAAGTTAATAAAACAGATAAACTTGAGATTTCCACTAAGCATGATTCTTGATTACAAGATTCTTGATTATATGATTCTTAATTACATGACTCTTGATTACAAGACTCTTGATTACATGATTCTTCATTACATGACTCTTGATTACATGACTCTCGATCCTTGATTACATGATTATCGATTAACTGAGCCTAGGTTATCAATTGCTTTTATCTCGAAGTCTAGAATACGCTAGTTACAGTTATTACTTACATGATCATATTGTCCCAGTTCCTTGCTTACTTCCATATTGTATTTGTACTTCTACTTCTTGTTTCTTCCATGTTATATCTTGTTATATTACCCCTTTTTCTGCTTGTTGCTACTTGCTGCCCGAAACTTGCTCTAATGTGAACTTTTCTATTTTTCTTTGAGTTAATAATTATACAGGTACTGATGGACCCGACGAGCGGACTCTCTAGACGATCGTTGCTACTTCCTTATTACTTCATGTTGTTTTTTTTCCAGTCGCTGTTTTATCTAGTTATTATAGCTCGCAGTATGGGTTTCGTCTCCAGAATTATCGGGGTTACAACTCACAATAGGAGAGCGATTCTCAAGAATTATCGAGGCGGTACTACATACTCACAGGATATCTAAATCTTACATTAGTCACCATAGTAGTCTTTTATAACGATGGATTGAACCCTATATTGAAGAGTACATTAAGATCTTGTCCTCAGACCTATGTAGTATGGGATGCATAGAATCCGAACAAGTGTGCATTAGTGCATTGTAAGTTTGAATGTCTGCATTCGGCATTAAGTCATATCATATACTGACATGTTTAAGGTAGTCACTTTTCACACTTTGTTCTACATTCAAGTATGTGTTCGCTAAAGTAAAAGAATTGTTGTATTATAGCATTGCATCAGTTGTATGCAACTGACGTGCGCACAGTTTTCCAGTTCCAGGGTTGGACTTGGCATGAGCTTGAAGTCACTATGATGATTCGTTCCAAGATTGAAGAATTTTTTATATTTGTAGATTGTATTGTATTCATTTAATTCCACTGTACTGTTGCAAAATATATTGTTGTAAATAAAAATTTTTAAATTCCTTGTAAATTTTGTACGAATTTGAAGTAAAATATCATGTTTGTGCATTATATGTGTTTGAAATTCGGCATTATATGTGTTTGAAATTCGGGGCGTTACAGGTTGGTATCAGAGCCGATTTCAACAAGTTGTACAAAATTATAAGAAAAACACATTAGGGTGGACATTAGAGGGTGAGTGTCAATTTGGACTCATGAATGATATAGTTATTGAACTTGCATTCATGAAACTCTCCTCATATACATTGATGTAAGATTGTATTCGAGCATGTTTTTCCTTGGTATAACGAGTGGTATGGTTGGTTTGAACTACATTCATGATACCTTATACGTAGACTAAGTTTTTCTCTTTTATTTTCTTCATGTATTTTCCTTATAGTACTTTTCATCTTTAACATTTAATATTTTTCAAATAAATATTTTCTTATACTATTAATTCACCTTGATATTTACTATTTTATCTACAATCCTTAGTATTAATCTTTTAAGTTTGACTTACTCATTTTCTTTCTTGATATTTTATCCTCCTTACTTTTATGCGTTTTTACGTTACTTATTTATTTTTGCTATTAATTTTACATATTCTATTAAGTTTTGAATTACTACTTATTAAATTATTATTAAGACTATCATTTTCCATTATTATTATTTCTATTAGATTTTGATTTTGATTTTTGTATATTTACATTCACTTTACAAATACTTTGATTTCACGATACTATATTTTTCCATTATTTTATGTTGTCTTGTTTATTTCAGTATATTTTAACATGATTGTAATACTTTTACATATATAAATGCAATATACCTCTACACAATAAGACTTCCTTTTATTAATATTTTTTTATACTTATTATTTTCTACCTTTTGTTATATTTACCTTTCACTATTAATAGCTACTTATTAATTTTGTAGTTTTACACTTCTCTAATACAATACATACACTCACTATTTATAATTTTTTTTCTTTATTTCAAATTTTTATTATCTCTATATTCTTGGTTACTACATATACTTTCCATATATATATATATATATATATATATATATATATATATATATATATATATATATATATATATATATATATATATATATTAACATACTTACTATACATATCATTTTACACATATCCAATTACTACATTACTATATGTTTTTATATATATATAATTATTTATATTTATTATCCTAATTTACAACACTACATGATTATTGTTCTCATTTGTATTTTCAGCTCATGCATATACTTTATACTATTTTTGTCTTAATGTTATAAATCTTTTTCATTACTACAAATTGTATATGTTTGATATTTAAAATATTTTGAAATTTGGGGGTTTAGGGTTTTGAAGAGGGTTTAGGGTTTTAGGGCGGCGACGGCGGCGGCGGCAGATGTTGAGAGTGCTAGGAGAGAGAGAAGAGGAGGAGGAGGAGGGGGATTTGGAGAACGGGTTTCGTGATAGAGGGAGAAATGATATAATTTAGGGGTGAGAGAGGGAAATGAAAATTTTGGGGAGGGAATCTGGGGAATTTTTTTTGCGTCCTATCCCGGCATTTTTTCCAAAAAAACACCGGTACAGACCTTTCCTATTCCGACGTTTTCTACAAATGCCAGTACAAAATGCTGCGATAGAGTGGGCTGAAAATTGGACTACCCTATTCCGGCAGTTTTTATAAACGTCGGGAAAAAAGCGCCGGGATAGGCGTTGCAGTTTGTAGTAAATATGTACTTTTTATCGTTGTAATTTTCTACTTCATTTCCTCCTATTACTATCCCAACTTTTGCATCAATTTTTATATTACAAATTTAAAAATGTAACATCATTAAGAACTCAATATCCAAGTACATATGGAAGATTATATCATTCTATTCACCGTTTTGGTGCAACCTGATGTCGAGGGGGCAAATCTGTAACTAGACATCAATGGAGGCAAACTGCAACTGAATGTCGGGGAGGCAAAATCTGCAACCGAATGTCCAAAAGGCAAACTGCAACCGGATGTTGTAGAAACAAATCTGCAACTTGATGTCAAGGAAGCAAGCCTGCAGTTGGACACCAACGAAGCGAACCCATAACAAAAGAGATTTTTCTACTTTAATAACTCCCACTTTTATTTCTATATACGCCACTATTCCATTCTTTTTACTAATTTATACTATTTTATAATGTTTTACAACTTATCTTGTACTACTCCAACTTTATTATTTATAATACAGATATACTTATATACACATTTAATTAATTACCTTACTATTTATATTTGCTTCTACATCTATCATATATGCGTTATTATTATTTTATTTATTTTTCTATCTATATTACCGGTTACTGTTAATTATTTTATTACTTTGTATTTTTATACAAATCCATTTTTGCTAACCTATCTTCGATATGGTTGCTACTCATATAATATGATTTTTATTATTTATACTTTCGTTACTATCTACATTTTATTTCTACCCAATTAATATTATATATTATTTCTATTATACATTGCTACTTTTACTAGTATTTTATTGTGTTTCTCCAATTGCTTATAACATTCATATCATAGTATTGTTTGTTTCATCATGTATTTTATGCCTATGTACGTGTATAATTCTGTATGTTGGCTTTCTTGCTATACTTGACAATTTATATATATTTAATAAATACATATCAATATTCTATGTATTTAATTTTAAATCATAAATATAGTTATTATATTTACTGTATGAATTATTTTTGTCGCGATATTAATTTGATATGCATAATTATATCTATCTTATATTGTTTGTACATTTAGCTAAAATTAGTACTTATACATTTTCAGACTTTTCATAAAACAGTATTCTCTTAAATTGCTACTTTCTTTTATCTATTAACATATATTCTTAGTTTATGATTTTAATCATTCATTTTTCCCATTTCCTTTTAGTTAATTTCTCTTTCCTTAAAATTATCAAAATTTTATTAGCCAGTGCTAACTATTTTTCAATTATTATGCTATTCCAATTAATTAACCGTTTGCTTTGTATTTTTATACTTTCCCTTATTTCGTTTTTACTATTTATTTCTTTATCCAAATATATATATATAGAGAGAGAGAAATCTTCCTTATTTCGTTTCCTTATATATATATATATATATATATATATATATATATATATATATATATATATATATATATATATCCTTTTTATCTCAATAAATTTTTGAGCTACTTAATGTTTATCTATGTTCTTAGTCTATTTTAAAAAATTTCTACTGCATCATAATTTGTCTATACAATTTCACCGCTTTTATTCTGTCCACTTGCATTTCTCTTCTTTCTTACTTATTTCGATACTTCTATTTTTGTTTTACTCTTTTCGTACTACTTCCTACTACTTTCTTTTGTTTATTATACTTGTTTTTAAAGCTTTTTTTTTTCTATGATTTCCTTAATTCTTATTAATTATTTTGCTTTCCAAATTCTTTCACGATTAATGACTTAATTTATATTTTCCTTTTATCTAATACTTTATCTAATATTAATTTTGTATGAAAATTTGTTTCAATCTATACTATTTTTATGGTCACGTTCTTTTCTGCTATTTTTCTAGTTTTCTTGTTTTGTCCTTTTTTTTTTTGATACTCACAGTTTTCTTATATAAGTTTACTTTGTTGTCCACATTACATACTACATTTCTTTTTTGGTATTGACAGTGTTTTATATACAATAATGATATTTCTGTGGTGTGTACAAGATACAATGTAACCCCTGTTTCCGATTATACGGATTTTCATGTATTCTTGTATTTCAAATTCCGTATAAATCCTTCCAATGCATTTAAATCATTTTGAATCTCATATTGAAACCCAAATTTATATTCCAAGTTAGAATTTGTCTCTCTTCTTTTATTTATCTCATTTGGAGCCCATTGATTTTGATACATGTTATGTTATTTAATTGAAGCCCAACAATTCCTATTGAATTTATTATATTCATTTGAAGCCCAATAATAAAGCCCATCTCTTATTGGACTCTACCCTAAACCCAAACCCACAAACCCATATACTACTCACCCGTATACAATTTTCTCCACAATTCCCCACAATCCCGTAACCACTCCCCCACTCCCGTTAACAACTCACTCACTCCCGTTTCTCTCTCCCTCTCTCCCCGTTCTCTCTCCCCCTTCTTCTCTGTTAAAACAAACAAAACCAACAGAACCATTCTCCCCTTCCCCGTTCTCACTTTCACCCAAAACAAAACCCAGGCTTCATCTCCCCCTCTCCTTCTCTGTTATAACAGAAACCAAACAGAACAATCCAAACAAACAAACAAATCCATCTCCATCGTCTCCATCTTCTCCCTCGTCGACAACCGCCACCCTCGCCATTATTGCCGCTCATCCCCACCTCGCCAACCGTCGTCATCCCCCACCTCGCTGAGCGCTGCGCCTCCGCCGAAGATCACAGCATCTCCAGTCGAGCCCGTCGCTCGCGCCGACCGCCTCAGACCGCCGCACAGCCCCTGCCGCTGTCCCGAGCTCTACCTAACCCATCGATGTGCCACCTCAAGCCATTACCGAAGCTCTACAGCTCCATCAGCACCGCTCCCGCAATCGCCCCCTCCGCTGTCCCCTCGAGCTCGTCAACAGCCGCCAGTCGCCTACGACTTCTCCGACGACGCGCTGCTAGCGTCGCGACCTCTAGTCGCGGTAACCCCATCGCCCAGTCGCTCACCGTAGTCGCAGCCTCTTCTCCTGCCGTGTTCTCTCTCTCTCTGGGTGTTATTTGAGGCGAAGAAGAAAAGGTGAAGAAGAAGAAGGAAACAGGGGTATTAGGAGTTGCTGTTGTATTGGGTTTGGGAAATCTTATTATATTGGTATTGAAGTTACTGTTGGGTTTTTGGGTGTATTGGAGTTGATGTTATGAAGTGAAGAAAGGGTTTGGAGGTTCTTGATTGGCTGTTTTGGATTGGGTTGTTGTATTGTATTGGTGTTGTATGGGTGTTTGGTGTTGTGGGGAGATCCGATCGTGAATAGGAGCTTGGTGTGTGCTAGTGTTCACTGCCTTGGAGTTGTTGAAGTGGAGTTACTATTTTGGAGTTGCTTTGTGAAGTTGCTGTTGCTGATTTGGCGTGGCTGCCACATACATCTTACACATGTTCTGCTGCTCGGGATACTGATCCTGTTATTCTTAATTATTTCGAATCGACTACTACAAAAAGGCAAGTCCACTTGAACTCTCTTATTTATTCTAGTTCAAGCTTATTGACCTCCTGCAAGTAGTTCCATTTTTAATCATCTTAAATTGCCTTGTGTCCCGTCTCGTTGGGAGTATTGAGGGTTTACACGAGCTAACCCGACATACTCTTGACCTCTTATAATTGTCCATTGACTCAAACCTAAGCCCATATAGATATAATCGAAATGAATGAAATGAATAGAATTGTGTACAAAGGAAAATGAATGGTAATTGTATACATTGATTGAATGAGACAATTGTGATTGGATTAATGACTTCATGAAGTGGATTGTACACAGAAAATGACATTCTAATCGTTATATGACATTGTAATGGGTTCCATAATTTGTAGTAGCATATTAATTGTCATTTTAATGAACGTATGTGTGATGGCTTTTTATAAGTTACTACTACATTGTCTGCATTGTACTGAGGTTTCGACCCAGTTATAATTGGAATCGGTTTAAATAATAAAAAGAAAATTGTTGTTTCAGATTTACTATTTCATGCTATTGTTGTGCAATGCATCATGTTGCTGCATTCATATCGTTCCCTTGACATCCTTATATACACCTGCATGAGCATGAATGATTTAATAGTAAAATACTAAACAAGCCGGGGTTTATAAGGGTTGACCTAGTAGTGGGAAATCTCAGAAAATGTACTCGAGGGCCTATATTGAAATGGTATTGAAATGGAAGGAGAAGTAATGAATGTGAATGAATGAATGAAAATGGTAAATGATTGTTATTGAAACCGAGTACACGCCCTGTAGACCCCACCACTATGTCTCAAACGTACACAGTTTTGCGTGCACCGAATCTGTAGTATGGGATGCAGTAGTACGTGCACTAGATAGGAGAAATGACACCCTAATGAACATAAATTGATATATATGTATATTTTATTAAGACCATTGTTATTACTGCCATTATTGTCATCGTATATTTGATCTTGATTCATATTCCTTCAAGTAACCTGTTCCTTTACTCTCTGCTTTCACTACTTGCTGTCCGTACTTGCTCTAAGGACAAATTATTCTTTCTTTTTAGATAATCAAGTACAGGTGAGCTAAAGAGAATTTCTAGAAGGCATTGATGAGCAGATCTTCTACAATTGGAACAGGAGTCTCTCGAGTTATTTGGTAAGTATTTATATTCCAGAATTGGTTATTGAATTTCATTCTCGTTTATGTGATCATGTTTCCTGCGTGGTTGTGATTAATTTTTCTTATATTGTTGATTAAGACTGGTACAGCTTATGGATGATATGAGTCGGCGTACTTATATCATTCGCTGGGCCTCAGTTACGTGCCTGTGTTTCCGTATTCCGGGAAGCGGGGCGTGACATACAACTTTTACCCTATTCGATTAGTATGTTTTACCGTTACATGAAATATCCGTAACATTATTAATATACATGATTTACGTATTTTATATTTTGACTGTTTTTCGTTCTCTCAAATTTATTTTGCATTGATACGTGCAACGCACGTGTTTGCAGTGCACATGTTGGTTCCTAAAATTCTCGATTCATGAATTTTTTTTTCTCATTTTTCTAGTCACAATTGTGCAATTTATTTTTAATTAAAATCCATTGGGCCTAAATCCATTTTGTAGCCCACTAAAATTAATTTAAACCCGATGATTGATTTTGTGTGGACTAAAGTGTACATTTAAAATATAACTAGTTTTGGTACACTAGCTATGTGTAACACACACATCTAACCTAATAAAATTAATAATAAAATTTGTATGAAGAGTGTGCACACACATTGACTACACGTGCACGTGTTTCTTACCATAGTTGAGAATGAGGGGGAGGGGGATTTTTTTGGGGACGTGGTGAGCTATTTTGACCACACAATTTTCATATAAATAGTCCCTACTTATGCCATGAACAACACAACGCAAAACAAAAACAAAAAAGAGAAAGAGGGAGAGAGGCTTGCGGGTTGTGCTAGGAAGAGGCCGGCCATTTTTTAGGGAACTCGGAGCTTTGGAACATTATTTTCTAGGAGTTCTACTACTAGAAATTCTACATTTGAGATTGGTGTTTCTTCAACTTTCTAATATACTTTTATTAGTAAAATGCTAGATATGTGTGAATTCTTAGATACATGGTAACTTATATAGATTGAGTACTCATATTAAGATTATTTGTTGTTGATTGAATGTGTAAAATTATTATATGTATGATTTGGGGGCATTTTCATAAAGTTCTTTTTGAGTTCTAGTTGTACTTCAATATCATAACTATTAAAATAGATGGAATCTATAACTAAAACTTTTATAGGAGAATCTCGTATTTGTCAAGAACATCACCTTAAACTTTCATAATTTTTTGATGTAGTTTACTATTTTAATAAAATCCAAACTTAGCACTGGTTGGCAGTTGGTTAGTTGCTGGAAATCTTTACACATTTCGGATTTTGATCATTTCAACATCTTAGATGAAGTGTTTTGAGAAAAGTCACAACTAAGAACTTGAACTAAACTCGTTAAACTTTCTGTAAAGTCCAAAAAATTAATTTTCCATAAATAATTGAATTTATAATGAATTTTACAAAAAATTCAACAGTGGTAGTATTTTAACATTTCGACCTTACTATAGATTTCGAAGAATTCAGGATTACAGACATAATATTTCGGAAAAACTCATAACTACAAAGTTATTGTAGACATGTATACCTTTAATCTGATCTAAAGAACACCAAATTTCATGAAATATAGAATTTTCTATGATTTTTACACGTAGCATGAGCTGCAGTTTTCGGATTTTGAACCTACAGTTTTGCAAATAAATTTAGACGAAGTAATTGAGGATGATTTTATTTGATCATAACTACAAAGTTGTAGTAGACTCATTTATGATTCCTATGAAACTAATAAATCTAATTTTGGAGTAGTACTAGAATTTATATGATTTTTCAATCTCCTTGGGTTGATGTCTTTTATCTAGTTATCCTAAAACTTTTACAATGTATAAAATTGGATTTAAAATTGAAATGTTAGTAAGATGTACCTTATGAGAAATTAGCGGTAATTAAAGGATGAAGTTGAAATATTAAACATGTAATGTTTATAAGAGTATTAACTCATCAAGTGTTATTGAATATTTCAATAAGAAGTTGGTTACTTCATGATTGATAAATAAGAGAATGGATAAAAGAAGTTAAAATATGTGAATGGAAATTTTTATAAGAGGTTAGATGTAACCTAGTTGATCTCTATATTGAGATGGTTGTTGGAATCTAGAGGCTGAGCGAGACTCGTAGAGACCAGCAAAGTTATGATTTGAGAAGTAGCCAGTGTAGGCTAATATTTCTCAGTATGTTGATTTAAGTCCGGTAGGGTAAGTGTAATACCTCGAATTTGTAAAATACCGAAAATGCCTGTTTTTATATATTTTGAGTGGTGAAAATTATTTTTGATGTATTTTAATTAAATATTGATATTAGTATGAATATTTGTGGTAGATTGATATTTTTGTTATATTAGAGTTAAGATTTGAGATTTTGTGTGAGGAAATATAGTTTATTTTATTTTATCATTATGGGGGATTGTTATAAGATAATTTTAATGTGTTTTGTATTATTTGTATTAAGATAGAATAGAGTTGGGGTTTAAGTGTAATAGATTGGTTTTGGAGGGCTCATATGTGAATATACCATATTATTATTATTATTATTATTAAATTTATTACCAAAATAACCCCCTTCCCCCATTTTTCCCTTCTTTCCTTCTTTCCTTTCCCTTCCGTTTTCTTCCACCCGATTGAAACCAAAACCATCGAACCCACCCATCGGCCTCCCCTTCTCCCGCTCAAATCCGCTTGGGTTCTTCGCCAAACTCAAATTAAATTGGGGGCTAGGCTAATTGAAGGGTTCTCTACATCGTGGAAGTGTCGGATTTTCGAAAGGATTTCGAAAAGGTATACTCTATTTTATTTTATTGTATAAAATTAAGTGTGGTTAGTTTTATTGAGTGAGATTATTGTAGTAGAGAAATTTAGAGAGGTTGGAAGTGGTAGATTGGAGGAATTGGTAGATGGTTAGAGAAATTGCAAGTTGTTAATGAATTAGGGTTTTGGGTTTGTAAAAGAGAGTATATAGAGCATATTAGATGTTAAGATTGGTGCATATCATGGTGAAATCCTGAAGTTCTAATTTTGGCATAAAGCCAAATTTTAGAAAATGTGAAGTGGAATAAGAAACTTGCTTCTAGCGAGTTTAGAAAATGTATGGGAGGTTGTGGAGTAGTGTGAGAGTATTAATATGAATTTAGAAGGGATTTTGTAGACTTAGGACTTAATAGAAAGGATGGGGAATGAAAGTATAAATTTTGTGCACGCCGGGTATTCGGTGAAATGCCCGAGCGATATAGAGGTGAGAATTTGATGAATTCGGAGGTGTAGATGAGTCTCATTATCGGGGTTAACCCTAATCCGAGATATTAGGACAAAGGGATTGAAGAAATTAGGAAATAGGAAATTTTCCTATTAGAAAGCCTCTGATCAATATGTGAGTTCTTGTATCGGGGTTCGAATTTGAAATCCTTCGATGTAGCTCACCTACATATGTTATTTGTGACGCGTGGGTGAAGACGGATTCAAATTTGGAGATCTGTAGGTCGAGTTTTGAGTTTCATGCTAATCAGTCCTATAATTTTCTATTTAGGTGGAAAAAGTCGAACTTCGACTGGCTGCAGGACGGACGTGGGACACTGTTTGCTCGATCCGTCGGGTGAGTATGTTGTATTTATAAGTATTTTATATTGTGGCCAAATTTCGTGGCTTTTTGATATATTTTGTAAAAGTTATAGCAAAAATTGATTTTCAATGAAAATACGGATTTTTGGGGCCCGAAAATGGGTTTTTGTGATATGTGGTGAAATTAACTATTTTAAGTATATAAAATCTATATTATGGATTAATGTGACGTGTTGAAGTATAAAAATTAAATATATTAAATCGTTTATACATATATTTACCCCGTGCATGTTTTGTGCATGTTTTTGGGGTATATAGGCCGATATAGGCAATTGGGTATATGCGGAACGTGGTGTATGGGTTAGCATGCTATGGATGGATGTTATAGGATGTAATTAGATGAAAGTGGTGATTGTGATCATGTTTTGAAAATCCGTGTATATATAGTGCCCATTTTGTGCATGTTTTGGGGCATATAAGCCCTTATAGGTGATTTTATTTATATGAAACATGATGTATGAGCTAGTATGCTATAATTAGATATTATAAGATTTAATTAGAGGGAATAAGTGAATTTGGCCCCTTATGATGGGAAACCCGCATGTGTGGTGTTTATTGTAATATATATATAGATGATTATGATGTGTGATGCAATAATTGATGAAATTAAATAAGTGGGTACATGTTTACATTCTAATCATGTTCGAAGACAAGTAATGGGTAATCATATGATATTATTATGTGATGAAGTATATTTTGATATGCTTACGATACGGAATAACACCTTATAATTCTTTTATTAATGATAGAACTTGGCATATGTCTATATGTGGTTTAATGAAGTAGTAAATAGCATGGTATCCATAATGGGTGACGTTATGGCAAATTAAATAATATGGTGCATTCATGATGTGTAATACTATGACATGATGGTTTCTATGTTAAATGACTTGGTGTATGTATATATGTGATCTACTGAGATGATAATTATATCGTGGACATCAGATGTGCATCAAATGCAATATAAAAGATAAGATAGTAAGTGTTAATAAAATGTGTTATTAATTCATATGATTAAAGTTAAGAATGTGGCAATTGTTTAAAGTAAAAGTTGTGATGCTTTATGTTGATTTAGTAAGATGAAATGATGAGATGATTAATGCTAATAACAGATGGCTTTGTTGACTAGTACCTACAGCAATCCTGGGGGTTTGGGCTAGACCTCCTAATACCCAAGGACCGGCTTGGGGTAAGTGGACCCAAACTATGTTTAGGGTAAGTGGATTTTATCGCCCAAGCTATCGGCTTGAGGCCCAGCTTTCCCTCGATGACAGCTGTCGCGAGGAAGTACCCAGTTTATCTGGGGTAAGTGGTTTTTCCCTCTTGGCTTCGGCTGGGAGGAAGTACCCAGTTTATCTGGGGTAAGTGGTTTTTCCCTCGATGACAGCCGTCGCGAGGAAGTACCCAGGTTACCTGGGGTTAGTGGCTTTTTCCCTCTTGGCTTCGGTCGGGAGGAAGTACCCAAGTTCTACTTGGGGCAAGTGGTTCCCTCGCTAGTTCGGCTAGAAGGAAGACGTAGCCTCGGACGAGTAAGACTCTGTGTGAGCATCGGGCCGCGTGTATACTGGGCTGTCGGCTTTCAATATGTTGGGATACTGTGGCTCACTGGTCGACAAACTAATAAAATAACTTAGTGTTAATAAAAATATGAATTGTGCGTGGGAAAGAAAGTGGATAGTGAAATGTGAATTGTGTGGGAAAGAAAGTGGAAAGTGAAATGTGAATTGTGGATGAGAAAGAAAGTGGTTGTGAATGAAGTAAATTGTGAAAGAAAATGAGTTATGAGTTAGTGTATGAAAAGAAGTGATAAATGCAGTACGCGGTTAATTTAAAATGAGAATAATAAAAGAGATGTGTTATCATGAATAATACGAAGTAACTGATTATGTGTGTGATCATTAAAGTAAAATGTAGTTGATATGTGTTGATACACCTTGGAATTGTGTCAAGGAACTACCCGCCCGCTATTTCTGTGGAAATGGTGGGAACTACGTACCTTGGCATAATTCGCAGGGTGAGTTGGTATGATAGTGGTAATGACTAATGGAAATGAAGAATTAAGTAAAGTGAAGATAAATAGTGATTGAAGTGAATTAATAACCAAGCTATCGGCTTGAGATGTGATGTGATATTACCCAAACTGTGTGTTTGGGGTGCGGTGATTATTACCCAAGCTATCGGCTTTGGGGGTGTGATATGTTGTGACCCAAATTGTGTTTGGGGATTTGGAGTATAAATTGATGAGAGTGAAAGTGAAATTAATGGTAACTTGAGATATAAGTGAAAAGGAAAGTAAGTTAATTATTAATTAGATTGGGTAATAACTAAATGTTAGAACGGGATGAGACTGAGTTATAAAACATGCTTTTGATGCGATAAGAATGAGTATTCCATAAGTGATATGGTAAGGATGTGATGAAATGTGAATAATTGCAATGGGCAATGAAATGTATATTTGTGTCATAAGGCATGAATGAATGTGATATTATGAGGATAGATGCATATGTTTATGATGTGATACTTGATATAACACAATAAAATAAATACCTGTATTATGAGATTGGATATGAAAATGGTTATTAAAGAAAGTATGTTGGGATATGAGCTTGTGTACCTTGGAAGTGTGTCAGGGAACTACTCGCCCGCTATTTCCGTGGGAATGGTGGGAACTACCTGCCTTGGCACAACTTCCAGAATGAATGTGAGTGCTGATGTGAGGATAAGTGTGGAAAGATGAATATTCGTATTATGCGAATGTAAGACAAGAATATATATATATGAGGTTGATGTGAAATATATAGCGGAAAGGTGTGAAGTATGGGAAATTTTGTGATTTGATGCTTAATTGACGAGTATTTAGATATAATTTGTATTGATGATGTTTTTAAGTTCAGATATTCCAGGTGTACCTTCTTACATGATGTTTGTAAGTTTAAATTATTTTCTTTCTACAATTCAATTCATTTGTTAGATTTTTAAATTATACTCACACCAGAAATGGCTGACCCCTTAGTGTTTGGGGGGTTAGGGGAGTCTAAGGACTACCCTACATCCCCCACTATTGCAGGTTCTTATCAGTGCAAAGGTGAGGCGAGACTGGTAGGATAAATTTTTATTTTAAAAATGTGTACTATTTAGTTATAGGAATAGTAAAATTTATGATCTAAATTGTATTATGGGTGTATAAGCATGTACATGACGATGATGAGTATAGTGTGAGGTGGTATGGTATGTTTGTGACCCGTACCCATCTCGTTGTGGAGTACCGGGCTCTGTGGTAGGTTTTACAAGGATTTTTCTAAATTTTTACCTCGTTTTTCAAAGAAATTTATAGTTTGTAGTTGATATTTGATAATCCGTTATGAGTTTGGCCCCCAGAGCATTATATTATATTGCCTGTGTGTATTTGCTCATTTTGGCCTGGGGAGCCCATGAAAATATTATGTGGATTGTGAGCTACGGAATTTTGAGCATAATTCCGTAAGCTTTTTGTGTTTCGGGGCAAAATTTACAGGGGAGACTCTGTCAAAATTTTTCCTGAAATATAACTTTCTTAGTTTATGATTAAAGTGACAGAAATTGAAGGAATTGAATTTGGAGACTTAGTTTTCAAAAAAAAATTTGGGGTGTTACAGTAAGCTAGCTCTAGGTTGTGATGAATATAATTAAACCTAAGGACAGACACTACGGGGGAGATGTGATGAAGTATGGGCAAGCATGAGTATGAGGGCCTTATTTAATTCGCGGTGGGAAATTATCTCTAGAATTACCGAGGTGTGAGGCATGATGTCCAAAATCAAACGCGGTGGGAGATATTTCTTCAGAATTATCGGGATCAAGATTCGCGGTAGGAGATTATCTTCAGAATTATCGGGGCGTGAGGCGTGATGTCCAAAATCGCTTGCAGTGGGAGATATTTCTTCAGAATTATCGGGATCGAGGCGACGCTCATGGGGTATTTATGTGATGAGGTACCATATGACTCGCGGTGTGGGTTTCATCTCCAGAATTATCAGGGTGTGAGGCGTGACGTCCGAAAACCACTCGCGGTAGGAGAATGACTCTCAAGAATTATCAGGGTCATGACTCGCAGTGTGGGTTTCGTCTCCAGAATTATCGGGGTTACGACTCACAATGGGAGAGCGATTCTCAAGAATTATCGAGGCGGTACTACATACTCACAGGATATCTAAATCTTACATTAGTCACCATAGTAGTCTTTTATAACGATGGATTGAACCTATATTGAAGAGAACATTAAGATCTTGTCCTCAGACCTATGTAGTATGGGATGCATAGAATCCGAACAAGTGTGCATTAGTGCATTGTAAGTTTGAATGTCTGCATTCGGCATTAAGTCATATCATATACTGACATGTTTAAGGTAGTCACTTTTCACACTTTGTTCTGCATTCAAGTATGTGTTCGCTAAAGTAAAAGAATTGTTGTATTATAGCATTGCATCAGTTGTATGCAACTGACGTGCGCACAGTTTTCCAGTTCCAGGGTTGGACTTGGCATGAGCTTGAAGTCACTATGATGATTCGTTCCAAGATTGAAGAATTTTTTATATTTGTAGATTGTATTGTATTCATTTAATTCCGCTGTACTGTTGCAAAATATATTGTTGTAAATAAAAAAATTTAAATTCCTTGTAAATTTGTACGAATTTGAAGTAAAAGATCATGTTTGTGCTATGAATTACATGTGTTTGAAATTCGGGGCGTTACAATAGACACCAAAAAGCAATGCAAAAGGAAGATAAAAAAAGGCATCAACCAAACAATAATGCATCGAGATTTCAATAAAAAATGCACGTTTAGATTATTTTGTTTTCTCAAAAGATAGCAATATGTCACTTTAAATTATATCTTTAATAATACGGGGAAATACAACCCAAAACAAATTCCCAACTTAAGTCCATTAAACAATTCCAATAATCACATAAAAATTAACTGTATTTGGACAATCCTAAAATCTATTATTACAAGCCTAAACAAATAAAGAAAGTTAACTATAAAATAATATTACAAGACTATCAACAAAATTAACTCTAAAATAAATAAATCTCAACAAAATTAACTCTTTTCATATAATCCTAAAATCCTTTTTCACAACCCTCAAATCAACATTTATCCATTTGAATAATAGAACTCAATCTGAAATTTAAATCTCAAATAATTGAAAGTTGACATCATTCGTTTAAGTGACTATCTCACTAAGTCAATTATCCATGAAATGTCCATTCCGGTGATATGAATAGGCCAAGTTTGTATTTTAGATTAAATAGATAATTATGATAAATTATAGCAATTATCGCATATAACTATATAAAAGTATTAAGAAAATACCCACATACACATAAAAAATATTACTTGTTTCCTCACACAGCCAATATTATCAAAAAATTACCCAAATTGCGAAAATAATCATATGATCAAAAACTTCATTAAAAATAAAACAGACTCAAACCCTCAATTCAACAAATATATGTAAATCCAATCAAACATAACCCCTCAAGATCATACACCACTTAGGAACATTATACACTTCCAATAATCACAACAAAATTAACTCAATTCATGCAACCCTAAAATCTATTATTATGATCTTAAAACAAAATTAACTCTTTTCATATAATCCTAAAATCCTTTTTCACAACCTTCAAATCAACATTTATCCATTCGAATAATAGAACTCAATCTGAAATTTAAATTTAAAAAAATTGAAAGTTGACATCATTCATTTAAGTGTATCTCACTAAGTCAATTGTCCATGAAATGTCCATTCCGGTAATATGAATTGGCCAAGTTTGTATACTAGATTAAATAGATAATTATGATAAATTATAACAGTTATCACAAATAACTATTTAAAAGCATCAAGAAATTACCGACATACATATTAAAAAATAATACTTGTTTCCTCACACACTCACATACATGTCAAAAAATATTGTCAAGAAATTACCCAAATTGTGAAAATAATCCAATGATCGAAAACATCATTTAAAATGAAACAAACTCAAACTCCCAAATCAACAAATATATGTAACTCCAATCAAACATAACCCCTCAAGATCATTCACCACTTAAGAACATTATACACTTCCAATAATCACATACAAAATTAACTCTATTCATGCAACCCTAAAATCTATTATTACGGTCCTAAAACAAATAAATCTCAATAAAATTAACTCTATTCATCCAAACCTAAAATCAACAATCTAATATTACAACCCTAAAATCAATAATCTATTATTACAACCCTAAAATCCAAAATCAGTTATTACCAAAATTAATTAAAGCTCTAGAGAATACGTTGGCTCTGCGGTTCCGAAGGCTGGTACACAATTGATTTTAATACCTTTTACAATGCGGTCGGAATTCGTCGATGGTGGGGCGACGACGGGGGAGGGGGATAGACTCGCTTAGGGGGAGCACGAGTGAGCAGGAGAGAGAGAGAGAAGTGTTCAGGAGAGAGGGGGAGCAAGGACGGCGGGGATGAGCAGTGGGAGTGAAAAGGAGAGTGAGAGAAAGGGAGTGATCAAGAGAGTGAAAGAGAGAGAGATAGAGAGTGGGGACAGTGAGCATAGATGGGACAACCACAGTGGGGACAAGCAGCTGGAGTGAGCGCGAGAAAGAGAAGGGGGGCTGAAAAAATAATAATTGTGGAAATTGAAATTTAGGGTTGGATTTTTAGGATTTTTATATCAGACATTACCCTAACTTTTTTAGTAAAAAAAGGCTGGGGGAGAGATCCCATTCCCAGCATTTTTGAAAAACGTAGGGGTTGGGTTCCGATTTTTTGTTCTCTTTTTTGCTCAAGTCTACCCTGGTGTGACTACCCAAACACCACTGTAGTTTCGCGAAGATAGCCCAAAAATGTTGTAGTGTATCTTTACGTAGATCCCACTGCAAAAGTCACCACTTCTTACATGTATTTTACAATTTTCAGTTTTCATTACTTTAAATTTTTTTCATTAACTCACTTATTGTCTATTACAATTTGTTTAATTATTTTTGTATGTGCAATTTTGCATAGGGGATATAGTAGTTTATGTCTCACAGGAAGATTAGGTTTTCATAAATTGGACTGCCTGTATTCGCTTGGAGTGATATATTGATGCCATATACCACTTACAAATAAAAGATTATATACAGCTTACAATAGACACCCAACACAATACAAAATTGGAAAAAAAAGGCATCAACTAAACAATAATGCATCGAGATTCCTATAAAAAATGCACGTTTAGGTTATTTTGTTTTCTCAAAAGATAGCAAGATGTCACTTTAAATTATATCTTTAATGATACGGAAAAATACACCCCAAAACAAATTTTCTACTTAAGGCCATTAAACACTTCCAATAATCACACAAAAATTAATAGTATTCACGCAACCCTAAAATCTATTATTACAAGCCTAAAAAAATAAACAAATTTAACTATAAAATAATATTACAAGCCTATCAACAAAATTAAATCTAAAACAAATAAATCTCAACAAAATTAACACTTTTCATATAACCCTTAAATCTTGTTTTACAACCCCAAAATCAACTTTAATCCATTTGAATAATAGCGCTCAATCTGAAATTTAAATTTCAAAAAATTGAAAGTTAATATCATTCATTTAAGTGACTATCTCACTAAGTCAATTGTCCATGGAATGTCCATTCCGGTGATATGAATAGGCCAAGTTTGTATTTTAGATTAAATAGATAATTATGTTAAATTATAACAATTATCGCATATAACTATATAAAAGCATCAAGAAATTACCCACATACATATCAAAAAATATTACTTGTTTCCTCACACACCCACATACATGTCAAAAAATATTTTCAAGAAATTACCCAAATTGGGAAAATAATTCTATGATCAAAAACTTCATTAAAATTGAAACAAACTCAAAGCCTCAATTTGACAAATATATGTAACTCCAATCAAACATAATCCATCAAGATCATACACCCCTTAGGAACATTATACACTTCCAATAATCACATACAAAATTAACTCTATTCATGCAACCCTAAAATCTATTATTACGGTCTTAAAACAAATAAACTCTAAAACAAATAAATCTCATCAAAATTAACTTTAAAACAAATAAATCTCAATAAAATTAAATCTATTCATGCAACCCTAAAATCAACAATCTATTATTACAATCCTAAAATCCAAAATCTATTTTTACCCAAATTACTTAAAGGTCTAGTGAATAAGTAGTCTTTATACCTTTTACGATGCAGCCGGAATTCATCGATGGTGGGGGGATGGCAGGGGACTACAGGGGGCGACAGCTAAGTATGGGATAGACTCACTTAGGAGGAGCGCGACTGAGCAGATAGAGAACTTAGCAGGAGAGAGGGAAGCAAGGACGGCGGGCATGAGCGGCGGGAGTGAGTGGGAGAGAAAGAGAAAGAGAGTGATCGAGAGAGAGAGAGGGGGGTGGTAGGCATAGCTGGGACAAGGACAGTGGGGACAAGCACCAGGAGTGAGAAGGAGAGAGAGAGAGGGAAAATGAAAAATAAGAATTGGGGAAAGTAAAGTTTATTTTAGGGTTCGATTTTTGGGATTTTTTCTCAGATCTTACCCCGGCATTTTTAGTGAAAAACATTAGGGATGAGTGCCCATTCTCGACTTTTTAGAAAAATATCGGGGTAGGCCTCCAATTTTTTGGTTTTTTTTTCTCAAGTCTACCCCGATGCGGCTACCCAAACGCCATGGTAGTTTCGCCGAGGAACATAGAAAATGTTGTAGTGTATGTTTATGTAGATTCCACAGCAGAAATAGCCACTTCTTATAGGTATTTTACTATTTTCAGTTTTCTTTTCTTTAATTTCATTTTCATTAATTGACTAATTGTCAATTACAATTTGTTTAATTATTTTTTTCTATGGAATTTTGCACAGGAGATGTACTAGTTTATGTCTCATAAGAAGATTAGTTTTGCATAAACTGGACTGCATGTATCCCCATGGAGTGATATAATGATGCCATATGCACCTTACTAATAAAATATTATATGCAGCTTACAATAGACACCCAATACAATGCAAAAACGAAAAAAAAAGCATCAACCAAACAATAATGCATCAAGATTTCTATAAAAAAGGCACGTTTAGATTATTTTGTTTTCTCAAAAGATAGTAAGATGTCACTTTAAATTATATCTTTGATAACACGGGGAAAAACACCCCAACACAAATTTTCTACTTAAGACCATTAAACAATTCCAATAATCACTTAAAATTTAACTATATTCAGACAACCCTAAAATCTATTATTACAAACCTAAACAAATAAAGAAAATTAACTATAAAATAATATTACAATCCTATCAACAAAATTAACTCTAAAACAAATAAATCTCAACAAAATTAACTATTTTCATATAATCCTAAAATATTTTTTTACAACCCTAAAATCAACTTTTATCCATTTGAATAATAGCACTTTAGCTGAAATTTAAATCTCAAAAAATTGAAAGTTAATATCATACATTTAAGTGACTATCTCACTAAGTCAATTGTCCATGAAATGTCCATTCCGGTGATATGAATAGGCCAAGTTTGTATTTTAGATTAAATAGATTATTATAATAAATTAACTTTTATTATCGCATATCACAATATAAAAGAATCAAGAAATTACTCACATACATATCAAAAAATATTACTTGTTTCCTCACACACCCACATACATGCCAAAAAATATTATCAAGAAATTACCCAAATTGCGAAAATAATCTTTTGATCGAAAACTTCATTAAAAATGAAACAAACTCAAACCCGCAATTCAAAAAATATATGTAACTCCAATCAAATATAACCCTTCAAGATCATACACCACTTAGGAACATTATACACTTCCAATAATCACATACAAAATAGCTCTATTCATGCAACCCTAACATCTATTATTACAGTCATAAAACAAATAAACTATGAAACAAATAAATCTAATCAGAATTAACTCTGAAACAAATAAATCTCAATAAAATTAACTCTATTCATACAACCCTAAAATCAACATTCTATTATTACAATCCTGAAATCCAAAATCTTTTTTTATCCAAATAAATTAAAATTCTAGAGAATAATTGATTTTTATACCTTTTAAAATGCGGCTGGAAGTCGTCGACGGTGAGGGGACGGTGTAACACCCTATATTTTTTAAATAATGTTTTGGGATTAATAAATGAATTAAAGTGACTTTTGGTGATTTAATGAATATTTTCTAAAATTTATCTTTTTGTACGTGCAAAATACGTGTAAATATTTTCTTGGGTAGGTCAAAGTCAGAATTATTTTGGGAAAACCTAATATTTATTAGTAGGTATTATTTATGAATTTTCTGGATTTTTCTTATATTTATTTGGCATATTTGCAAACATTACAAAAAGAGAGGCTTTTGTGCAAAATTACCACTTGCAGTAAAAACTCCAGAATTTCATTTTTTTGGGCTGAGCATGATTGCTAGCCAACTCAGAGGCAAAGAATTTACTTTTTATTCTAATAGATTTGGTTTATTTCGCAAATTTGTTGAAGAAGGGTCTTTTTTGCAAAATTGTCACTTATAGGCAAAATTACAAAATTATTTTCTGGGTTTGGAAAACAGTGCCAGCCAGATCAGGATAGTTATTTTGATTTTAAATCTCAATTGAATTGGTTAATCTAATTTCCTAGTATAAAGATTTAGTTATGTAAAGATATATTCAAAAGGGATATTTTACAAAATATTCTTAAAACCCTAATACCTAATTTTCGGCCTATTAAAAGAGAGGTGCAGCCGTCTCTTTGATACACTAAAACAAATGGTTTTCTTTATTGTTGATTTCTTAGAGTTTTGAAGCGAGGATCTTGGACTTTTGCGAAAGGAATGACTTTTCTTATTCTCTTTATTATTTTGGTTGATTCTTCAATAAGGTGAGTGACATGTATTTGTTTTCCTGTTGTTCTATGCATGTTGTATGTTATGATTTATCTATTAGAATGCATGATAGATGATAGTATGATGATATAATGAATATGTTGACGGATGGATAATTAAAAGATGAGTTTTTATTAATGTTATGATTAGAATATCTATATAGATGATTTAGAATGTTAAAGAACCTAATAGAAATCATGGGTATGTTACTTCTTTCATGTTCTTACTGATTTGATCATTTATAATGAGTGGTATGATGTATATTGCATAAAATAAATAAAAAGTTAACCTTTACTGTGTATGTTAAATATATGATCTGTTATGGTGTTTTGATGAGTAAAACTTGATGAAAAAGTGTTGTAGATGCTAGCAATCAAGGGGTAATATAACCAGTTGGTGTATGTGTATAACAAGTTGTAGAAGAATTTTTTGAATCAAAAAAGATCAAGTCTTGAAGGGTTGAATTAGATTTTATTTCGGGTCCGACTTGATGCAGGCCGAAATTGATATTTTTGTGTTTTGTGATGTTTTCGATTGAATCTTGATTTATATGAACATTGAGATTGATTTGAACAATATACTACTTATATACGATAATTTCTTGATGTTTCTGATGCATAAACACACCCTACATGTATGCATACCTTTACTTTTACTGATGTGAAGAAGCTTTGATGAAAATTGCTCTTTTATGAATTTGAAGAGATTTTGATTTGTTTTATAAACTCCAGCATGTTAGAGAAGTTGTATTTAATCATCTCAGGAAGTTTGTTTTACAAATTTATGATTTTACAAAGATTAACAAAGTAGCAGTTAGAATATGCACGAAATTCAAAGCTGTGTTTTTCTTGACATATCAGTTGACCACTCTGTTTTGAACTAAAGATGTCGATCAAATGTCAATTCTTTACTTTTGGATTTTTAACATGACAGTCGACCGTCGCGTTTTGAACTAGTTTTGACAGTCGACCGTCAGTGGTTTTACTGATTGTTTTCTTGAGTTTTTCGTCGTTTTCTTGAACGATTATTTCTTCGAACTTATGAATTATTGTTCTACTATTTTAAATGATGTTTTTGCTATAGATTACAGTATTTTACAGAGAGTTATATTTTCATTATAATAGAATTTAAATCGTATTTCTATGACTTTATAAAGTGAAATATATATGGTTTTCGAAAGAATTGATATTTTGTAATTTTTCTACGACTTCAAAATACGAAACTCAGTTATTTAGTGGATTTAATATCTTATTTCATTTCTGAAAATTTGTGAGTATATTGGATGAATTTAGATTTTGTTGATTAAAGAAGTTTTCGTTGATATAAACGTTTTGATGATGGAATTAAGAGTTTTAATGAAAGAATTTGTATTAGTATTCAATTTGTAAGTCTCTAAGAGTTGAGTGGGATTCCTGTGAACCGGCAGATGAGATTTTGTGGATTTTGACCAGTTGGGTCTTGGGGTTGTTTTGTTAGAATTATGTCCGGCAGATACACTAACTCTAGAGGGGGGAAATTGTGTTTTAATTAATAATAATCTACCTAAGGACAAGCACTAGTGGAGATGTGATGGAACTTGGAAAACGTAAGTATATGCCAGAGGGGTCTAGTCCAAAGGATGTGTTCCAGGACTGTGTTTTATTTTGTCCCGAGATGACAGTTGGTATGTTCACGTGTTGAGGGTCGAAAGGCCTATTCACGGAATATACAGGTGCATTCACGTGTCGAGGGTCAGCAGGCCTATTCACGGGATGTACTTGTGCATCTACACGTCGAGGGTCGGCAGGCCTATTCGTGGGGTACATGGCAGAGAGGTGATTCTCCGGGGGGTCAGAGCTATCTTTACATGATGCTTGCGCATCGAGGGTTGTCAGGCCTATTCACGGAGTAATCTGGATCTTGTTTCTATCACCATAGTAGGATTAGTTGCATAACGAGGGATTTAACCCTATAAAGTGGATAATGATAAGGGCTTGCACCAGACCTATGTAGTATGGAATGCATAGAATCCGACAAGTATGCATTAGAGAGTCATCATATTGTATTTGTATTTTCTTGACTTGGTTTTATGCATGTTTGTTTTCTGTTTTCCTACACTTGACACTTAGCCTAGTTTCACGTGATGTTTTCATGCTTTATTTATCGTTATTTCATTATCCATGTGTTACTACTGTGGTGTGTGTTGATTATGACTTTATTCCTTATGTATTATTTATGTTGCATTTCTTTTGATATCACTCACACCGTTATGGCTGACCCCTGTAGTTTTGGGGGTTAGGGCTATCTCTAGCCTCATGTTTTACAGGTAAGTATCGTATAGCTTGGGATTTGGATGCATGTGGTAGAATGATATAGTGGCTTATATAAATCGTAAAAGAATGTGTTGTAAAAAGAAAGAACTTGTAATTCAAGGTGTTAATTTTTCCACTATGATTGTAAAGAATTGATGTAATAAAAGTTAGAAAAAAACTATCTGTGTTTGGCTAACATTAAGGTAAATGCTGAAAATTGTACCACGTATTTCTAAGATATTATATTAAAAATTCGGGATGCTACAGACGTGGATAGCCATGGGCGGCGACGGCGGGGGAGGGGGATAGACTCGCTCAGGGGGAGCGCGAGTGAGCTGAAGAGACAGAGAGAAGTGGGCGGGAGAAAGGGGTGTAAATCACCCTAGGGGGTGAATAAGGTGATTGTAGGGAAATTAAAAATTCAAATTAAATCGCAAAGTAAATAAAAAGAGTTAGAGAAAGCAAACGCAGCAAGTAGGCAAGACACAGCGATATAACGTGGTTCGACCCCCAGATCTATGTCCACACCACCTACTTGTAGCAATTCTCCATCACAAGCGTTCCACTATACTTTAAACCCTTGTACAGTGATTCTCGGCGTTCAGGCCGAGAGACCTATTACACCCGCAGTGCTTCTACAGATAAGTACCGCAAACCTCACCGAAGTGAAAGTAAAAGAAAATTCCTCAAGATCCAAATAGACCTTGACTGAAGAAGAATAATGAATATCTCTCACACTCTGATTGATAATTGATTAATTAATTTAGAAGTTATGATTGCAATAGGTGAAAAATACTCGGTAAATTCGCCTTTATTTATAGAGTAGAAAAACGTATCTTTCAAAAAATAAAAAGATTTTTCCGAAACAGTCAGATCTGTACATCAACGGTTGACTGTACATGTGAGCAGTCGACCGTTCATCTTTCAACCTGAGAATCAAGATATGACCGGTCGACTGACTCATTTTTCAACTAAAATGAGCGGTCGACTGTTGTGACGATCGACCGATATTTGTGCAGTCGAATGCCATCGTGCAGATCTGTCTTTTATTAGGAGAATCTACTTTATATATATAACAAAAATTAATTAATTAATCAATCAATCATTACATGGTATTTTCTCACAAAAAGGAAATAAGTAATCCAGCTGATATGGCTAAAAATGGGGTTAAATCGGAACCGTCCAGATTGGGCACGAATCTTGAAGCTCGGGGGTAAAAAGGTAATTTCGCAAACAAGCGGATCCAAAGCGGGTACCGAATCTCCTTCTCGCAGATCCAATAACCCACGAATGGATCCACACCTATTGGGTACGGGTTCCGACCCGAGACGAACCCAAACCAACAAGAGACAAATCAGGATCCATGATTTGGCCAAGTCAATAGCCCTGATTTGCCCTCACCGAGAATCAAGGAAAGATTTCCTAAAACAGACTGAGGATTTTGCTCCCGGCTGTTACACAGGAGATCAGATCCTTAAACGGCTCCCCTGGCGACTATAAATATCACCCCTCTACCACCATGACCAGGTTAATCACTTTTTCACCACTTTAAGCTCTTTCTTAATCTCTTCTGATTACTGACAGGAGCGTCGGAGGGTGCGTCGCCGGAATCAACCCCGGTGTTTCGCACTTCCTTGCAGGTCGCGGCAGGAGCAAGAAGGCTGAGTCAACTGTTCAGGTTTTTCTCGGACTCACAAATTCTATCTGTTTACCCCCACACCGAAATCAGCGGTAACAGATTGGTGCCGTCTGTGGGAAAAACCGCACGAACAGCCTCAGCTTCTTTCTCGTCGTCCTCTGCAGCCATGCCTCCGAAGAAGGTCAGATCTAGAGGGTCGAACCGTGTGGCCAATCCCGCCGACCCTACGGAGGAAGCCCCTGTCAATCCCATTCCACAGTCTGATCTCCCTCCACCGGCCCAGCAGGTCCCACCTCCTCATCCCAAGCAGCAACCCAACAATGGCCCTTCCGGCCATAACGGCCGGAAGCAGAAGCAGCCCCTCCATCAGGACTATGTCTCGGTTCACAACGGATCCTCGGATTCGATGGCTTCCCATCATCCCGACCTCCGCAACACGCTTCTGAACCGCTAGAAAGATGACGACCTCCGCACCCACCTTGACGAGAGGCGGGCCCGAGAGGGAGCCTCCTGCCAGCGTCAGGGTGAGCGATCCCCTCGTCGCCGAGACGGCAGGAGGTCTCCGGACCGCAGAGGCCGAGCGGCATCTCCGGAGCGCCGAAGGAGGAGGCCACAGTCCCCTGCGGATCGGCATCATCGTAGGAACAATGATGCACCCATCACCCGCGCCGAGTTCCTACAGTTCCAAGACACTGTTCTGCAGGCTCTCAACCTTCGGCAAAACGTCCAAAATGCTCAGAGGGCTCCGACGCCCCCGAGGGACCCCAGTCCTCGCCGCCGAACCCGAAGTCCTTCCCCGGCTCCCAGCCACCAGCGGCTGCAATACAGTCCTCGCCGATCCCAGGACTACCGGCGCCGCAGTCCGTGCTCCCCTTCCTATGAAGAGGAGTCTGGGGGGTCATATGATTACCAGCGGAGGGACGACGCCCTCATCCGCCGTCTCCATGAGGTGGAAAGGCGTATTGGCCGCATGGACAGAGAGGAGGAGTCCCGAGCAGGAACAGTCCGTCCCAGCAGACCCCCTTTCTCTCGGTCGATCATGGAGGCCCACATACCGAGGGGTTTCAAACCTCCGCAGTTTGAAACGTACTCAGGGGAATTCGACCCAGTCGACCACGTCGAAAGCTTCAAGACCCTGATGCTGATCCATCAAGCTTCCGACGCCGTGCTCTGCAGGACCTTCCCTGCCACCCTCAGGGGGTCGGCTCGGGAATGGTATTCCAGACTCGCCCCCTCCTCCATCTTCTCATTCGAGCAGTTTGAAACACTATTCATAACTCACTTCGTGAGTAGCAGGCGAGCCGAGAAGACAAGCCTCTCCCTGCTGAATCTGCGGCAGGAAAGGGAGGAGAAGCTGCGGGACTATGTGAAGAGATTCACCGCAGAGGTCAGGTCTATCGCCTCCTTAGACCAGTCCGTGGCGACCGTGGCGTTCCAGTCGAACGTCCTCAACGCCAACCTCCGATCGTCCCTAGCCAAGAAGCCCCCGCACGACTTCGCCGACCTCCTCCTGAGGTGCGAGAAGTACATCCGAGCAGAGGAGGCTGAAGCCCTTCCGAGCTTCGGGGGGCCCTCCTCAGGATCGAAGAGGAAGGCGACGGGGGAAGAGGGGTCCAAGAAGGCTCAGAAGGACAATGGCAGTCAGCGCCGCCCTCCCCCCAGGTTCGAGAAGTTCACTCCCCTCACTACTAACGTCTCTACCATCCTAATGGAAGTGGAGAAGGAGGGGGTCATCCTTCCAGCTCCGAGGATGCACACCCCGGCAAAGAGGAGGAACAAAGATAAATGGTGCCGTTACCATCGGGACCACGGCCACGACACGAACGACTGCCGGGCTTTGAGAGATGAGATCGAAGCCCTCATCCGGAGGGGGCAGTTGGCCAAATTCGTGAAGGCTAACGATCGGGCGGACCGCAATTCTCCTCCGCCTCGGGGGGCTAACAAGCGTTCCGAGCGACGCGAAGAGACACCCGAGTTCGTGGAGGAACGGATTCTGCACCTGATCCACGGGGGCCCCATGGGGGGCTCCTCTAATTCCTCCCGGAAGGCCTTCGTCCGAGAGGTCAACTCGGTTCACAGTGCCCCTCCCCCCAAAGGTCTCGGCGTCCCTGTGTCATTCTCCGATGCCGACCTCGAAGGGGTCCGAACCCCACACTGCGATGCCCTCGTCATCGACCTCCGCATGGCCAACTTCAAGGTGCAGAGGATTTTAGTAGACAATGGGAGTTCGGTCAATATTCTCTTCCTCTCGGCCTTCCGAGGCCTGCAGCTGTCCCGGGACCGTCTCAAACCGGCCGGTTACACACTCCACGGGTTCACGGGGGTCCCGGTAACTGTCGAGGGGGTGATAAACCTAGACGTAACCGCGGGAAGCGCCCCTACTACCCGGACCGAGCCGATGGACTTCATGGTCGTCGACGTCCCGGCGGCGTATAATGTCATCCTAGACCGACCCGGCCTAGCCGCCTTGGAAGCTGTCCCCTCGGCGTACCATTTGAAAATGAAATTCCCCACTCGCTCGGGAGTAGGGGAAGTCAGGGGAAGCCAAGAAACAGCCCGGAAGTGCTACATGACTTCCACCGGGGGACCAGTGCTCTCGCTCGAGACACTAGAAATCCCCGAGCCGAAAGCTCGGCCGACGTCCGAGCCGGCGGACGAGTTAGAAGAAGTGCTCTTCTCTGACGAGGACCCGAGCCGGAAGTTCCTCATCAGCAAGTCCTTGCCGACCGTACTGTGCTCGGACCTGATTCAATGCATCCGGGATAACCGTGACTTGTTCGCCTGGTCGGCCGCGGACATGCCCAACATTTCCGAGGAGCTGCTCGTCCATCGCCTGAGTGTCGAACCGGGGTGCAAACCGGTTCAGCAGAAGAGTCGAAAGTTCGCTCCCGAGCGATAGCAGGCCATCAAGGAGGAGGTGGATAAACTGCTGAAGGCCAAGTTCATACAGGAGGTAAATTACCCCGAGTGGCTGTCGAATGTTGTAATGGTCAAGAAGTCCAATGGCTCATGGAGGATATGCAATGACTTCATCGACCTGAACAAGGCGTGTCCGAAGGATCCATTCCCTCTCCCGAACATCGACACCCTTATTGACGCCACCTCGGGCCATGAGCTCCTCAGCTTCATGGACGCCTTCTCGGGGTACAATCAAATCCGAATGTTCCCTCCGGACATTCCGAAGACCTCCTTCGTCACCGACCAAGGCCTCTACTGCTACCGGGTCATGCCGTTCGGTTTGAAGAACGTGGGCACCACCTACCAGCGCCTCGTCAACAAGGTCTTCCAGAGCCAGATCGGCCGTAACATGGAGGTGTACGTTGACGACATGCTCGTCAAGAGCATCCGGGGCACGGACCATGTAGCCGACCTCAAGGAGGCCTTCGGCGTGTTAAGAAGGCATAACATGCGGCTGAACCCGAACAAGTGCGCGTTCGGGGTCTCTTCGGGAAAGTTCCTCGGCTTCATGGTAAGCCAACGAGGAATCGAAGCTAATCCCGAGAAGATTAAGGCCATACTAGACATGGCCCCGCCTCGGAACATCAAGGAGGTACAGAAGATCACTGGTCGACTCGCTGCTATCGGTCGGTTCCTCTCGAAATCGGGGGAAAAGTGCCTCTCCTTCTTCAAAGCACTCAGGGGGGCTAAGGGTTTTGAATGGGGCCAACCACAACAGGAATCGTTCGACCAGTTGAAGGCATACTTGGTGAACCCCCCTCTGCTCAGCAAACCGGTCCCGGGCGAGACCCTCTTCGTCTACTTGGCTGCTTCCGAGTAGACCTTGAGCGCTGTCTTGGTGAGAGAGGAGGATCGAACCCAAAGGCCTATCTACTACGTGAGCAAGGTGCTCCGGGACGCCGAGCTCCGCTATCCGAAGATAGAGAAGATGGCCTACGCCCTAGTCACGGCGGCGAGGAAGCTTCGGCCGTACTTTCAGTCCCACTCGATCGTCGTCCTCGCCGACCAACCCCTAAAACAGATCCTCTACAAGCCTGAGACCTCGGACCGGCTGATGAAGTGGTCCATAGAGCTAAGCCAGCATGACATCTCTTACCAACCTCGGACAGCAATTAAGGCGCAGGCACTCGCCGACTTCATCGTAGAGTCCACTATCCCTGAGGTCGGCCACGTCCCGAATGGCCCCTCCATTTGGACAGTCTTCGTGGACGGATCCTCTTGTAATGAAGGAAGCGGCGCTGGCATCATTCTGAACGGCCCTGACAACTTCGTCCTCCAGTACGCGATTCGTATGAACTTCAAGGCCTCGAACAACGAGGCGGAGTACGAAGCACTCATCGCTGGGCTCGGACTTGCACGAAGTGCTGGGGCGCAGTGCCTCCGAATCCATAGCGATTCGCAGCTCGTCGTGAACCAAGTCTTGGGCGAGTACGAGGCTCGAGATGAGCGGATGGCGAAGTACCTCGCCAAGGTTCAGGCCCTCATGAACCGGTTCGAGGAGGCGATCATCCAGAGGGTCCCTCGTGAAGAGAACGCACAGGCCGATGCCCTCTCCAAATTGGCCTCGTCCTCACTTCAAGATCTCAAACAGACCGTACTGATCGAAGTCCTCTCTAAGCCGAGCATCGAAGACGAGACACTTGGCTCGGCGGAATTGTTGTCGGTCATGCTACAAGATAATTGGATGAAGCCTTTAGTGGAGTTCCTAAGGGACGGGCTCCTGCCCGAAGACCCCAAAGAAGCTCGCCGAGTCAGAACCCGGGCCGAGCGGTATGTCTTGATCGAGGGCATCCTATACAAAAGCTCTTTCTCTCAAATAGACGACCGACTGTACCTAAGGTGCCTCTCTCCGGATCAGGCCGAATATGCCCTACAAGAGCTCCACGAAGGCATCGGAGGGGCACACTCGGGATTTAGGTCCTTGGCCCGGAAAGCTTTGAATTATGGGTACTTCTGGCCGACCCTCCTTCAAGACGCCGAGCGACACGTTCGGCAGTGCAGCTCTTGTCAGAGACACTCCAGCATCCGACGCCTCCCTCAGGCCAACCTCGCCTCCCTATCAAGTCCCATCCCCTTTGCAATGTGGGGGATGGATTTACTAGGGCCCTTCCCTCCGGCTCCGGGTCAGTTCAAGTTCTTGGTCGTGGCCATCGACTACTTCTCAAAGTGGGTCGAGGCCGAGCCCCTCGCCACAATAACCGAGAACAAGGTGGTACAGTTCTTTTGGAAGAATATCATTTGTAGGTTCGGCGTCCCCCGCGTCCTCGTGACGGACAACGGGACTCAGTTCACTGGCGCAGCATTCCGAGCTCTATGCGACAACCTGGCTATCTAGCAGCGCTTCTCGTCCGTCTCCCACCCTCAGTCGAACGGACAGGCAGAAAATGCTAACCGGCAGATCCTCGCAGGCATCAAGAAAAGGCTAGACAAAAGTTCCAAGGGCTTATGGGTCGACCAACTCCCCAACGTCCTATGGAACTACCGCACGAGCAAGCGGACCCCCACAGGCGAGTCCCCTTTCAACCTCACCTATGGGTCCGAGGCCGTGATACCTCTCGAGGTCGGAATACCTTCCCCTCGGCTCACAGCCTATGACGAAGCACAGAATGCCAGGGACCTCAGAGCAGACTTGGACCTGATAGATGAGCTGAGGGAAAGGGCGTCGATTCGGCAGCAAATTTACCGAAGAAGGGTTGAACTAGCGTACAACAAAAAGGTCCGACCCGCCAACCTTAAGCAAGGAGATTTGGTCTTGAGAAAGCTAGCCATATCCTTCCCCAGTCAGAAGAGCAAGCTGGCTCCGAACTGGGAAGGGCCGTACAGGATCACGAGGGTGGTTCGGCCCGGAACATATCGTCTTGAAGACCTAGAGGGCAAAGAGCTTCCGAGGACCTGGAATGCCGACCACCTCCTAAAATACCAAGAAAGCGCTCTGGCGCCACTCTAAGTATCATAGGATATCGAGCCATTCCAGTCCTCCGACTTGTAACCTATTTTCATAAATTGTACTATGTAAAACTGTTCGCCGTCGATTATTAATAAAGAAAGCTCTTTCGTGTTTTTGAATTCGCATGCTTCTCCCCCCTCTTATCAACTGCTTGTTTAAACTGAGATTTCAACCAACGGTTCGGAGTCCAACACTCGGCTCGACTTTACCTCCTCGGCTCGTCTCCGAGCGAGCCAGGGGTAGATCGCCGTTCGGAATTGCTCCCACAACCGTTGAACTACACCGATGGTTCGGAGTCCAACACTCGGCTCGACTTTACCTCCTCGGCTCGCCTCCGAGCGAGCCAGGGGTAGATCGCCGTTCGGAATTGCTCCCATAACCGTTGAACTACACCGATGGTTCGGAGTCCAACACTCAGCTCGACTTTACCTCCTCGGCTCGCCTCCGAGCGAGCCAGGGGTAGATTGCCGTTCGGAATTGCTCCCACAACCGTTGAACTACACCGATGGTTCGGAGTCCAACACTCGGCTCGACTTTACCTTCTCGGCTCGCCTCCGAGCGAGCCAGGGGTAGATCGCCGTTCGGAATTGCTCCCACAACCGTTGAACTACACCGATGGTTCGGAGTCCAACACTCGGCTCGACTTTACCTTCTCGGCTCGCCTCCGAGCGAGCCAGGGGAGGATCGCCGTTCGGAATTGCTCCCACAACCGTTGGACTACAACGATGGACCCGGAGTCCAACACTTAGCTACCAATCCCCTCAAGCTCGCTTCGCAGCAAACCGGGAGTGGTCTGCCCCTGTGCTCCGTCAGCGGAGGGACACCGAAACTACGTTCGGCCACATAATCCGAGCTCTCCTACCTAATAGCCGAAGCCCTACGCCTTCGGTCGGCTACCGAGCAAGTGCCTTCCCGAACTCGCAAACGGAGAAAAGTCACTTTCTCCTCAACTTTCGCGCCTGATCTCGATCAGACGGCTCAGATCTTGCCACCTGCGCTAAACGACAAGATAACGTTTTCTTGGGAACCGAGCCGCCTCGAGATTCGTGCCTATGTTCAACGGCTCAGATCTTGCCGCCTGCGCTAAACGACAAGATAGCGCTTTCTTGGGGACTGAGCCGCCTAGAGATTCGTGATGTACCTTGTCAGAGTCGCTAAGCGACGAAATACTGTACTCATAAGTACCACGTTCGGTTCAACATTCTCGCCGACAGAACTAACACGCTCGGTTCGAGGATCTCGGCGCGACCAACACAGTTATAAGTAAGATAAATATGCAGAACAACGAAAGATATTTTATTAAACAACCAGACCGGAATACAAAGCACATCTTTTTCATGATTACAAAGTGTTGGCAAACAAAATACACGACGCCGACCCACTATACTTGGCCCTCATATGGAAATATCTTCACTAGACTGTTCGACCGACTGTTCGTCCTCCTCGGCTGGTAGCTCCCCTGCATCGTCCCGGAGCTTCGCTACCACAGTCTGCAAGTGTCGAATCTTCGAGAGCAAATCGTCCCGCTCGGCTATAATCTTCGACTGGTTGTGCCGAATACATTTGACCCGAAGAGCGTTGCTGAAAGCGGTTTGCGAATCTTCGTCCCCTTCTGCAGGGGTCAACTCGACGATCCTGTTCTCCAGGCGTTGGATCTCGGTTTCCCGTAGGTCGAGGACGGACAAGAGGTGGGCCCACTCACTCTCAGCTCGGCGTAACTCCAGCTCGACACTCCTAGGACTCAGAGCCGCCGTCCCAGAAGTGGCCTCGAATTCAGAGTCACCATCCGAGCCGTGGAGATCAGCATATGGGTCGGCCGCCTCGAGCTGAAAAAAGGGAAAAGCAAATAACAAAATTTCAATGCACTGCCGAAGTCTAACACTTGGAAATTTTCTGAAGAAACTTTCAGATTTGCATTCATATATATATAGTGGCTTCACATACATCAAGACCGACTCTACTACAACATTTTACAACAAGTCAGAGGGGATGAAAAACGACATGATCAGGGCCTCTTCGGAAGGGGAATGCTTCGGTTTAGGGAAATGCGGGGACGACGAGGCCTGCCCTACGAGATCGATCCTAAACCAACGAAGCACGACCCCCCTTCGCTGCTGGCTCTAACTGCGGTGCCTGCCGAGGCCCCGCTCGACGAGACGGCCGCACTGCTCTGAGCATCAGCGTGTCGCAAGTTCGTAAAACGTAATCCCCCTCTCGCTCTCTTCACGGGTGCACGACGTACTGCGAACGTTAGCCCTCTCCGGCACAGGCTTGAGCGACGCGATCTCTTCCTCCAGTTCAATGATTCTGTCTCTCAGAGCGTCGTCCTTCGCCGACTTCTTCGGACGAGAAGGCCTTGACGAGCCAGAGGCATTGGCACCATCGGCGGCGAGCCGGCGAAAGTGGGTGACCTCGATTCTTCTATCTATCGTGATCCTTCTGAGCCTGTCGACTTCGGCCAATAACCTCTTGCGCTCGGCCGACGCCTTCTCCAGCTCGGATGTCAGCTTCTCTTCCTCCGCCGAGCGTTCCTTCTCCGCTAATTCCAAGTATTGAACCTCAGCCAAAAGGTCGTCATTCTTCTGCTCGGCGACAGTAAGCTCTCTACGGAGCCGTTCGACTTCCCCTTCGGGACAAGGAGCTTGGGGGTACTTCCGCAGTTGCCACAGCTCGCGACAGTACCTCCGCAAAGCTGCCTTCGTCTCCTCCAGCTTGCCGAGCAGGAGAAACCTATTCTGTCGGCTCTGCCAGAGCTCGCCCTTCGTTTTCGCCAGCTCCTTCCGAAGGTATACAACCTCCGTGATCGGACCGAACTTCACCTGAAAAGCGGAGATAAATCCGATGGGACAATACATGGAAACATCTACAACTAGTCATACGCAAATCCGAGGCTCAACACTTGGATAAATTTTTTGCCAAACAAAATATTTTCATTCAAAATTGAGGTGAAAGTTTTACACAAGCGGTGGCCAGTCCGCAGTTAGGCTTACAAAAGAAAAAAGACTAAAAAAGACAACCGAGTCAGGGGGTCGACCTTTTTGTCGTTAGGGTCCGTCGACCCCCCGGCCTTGTCCTCGCCACCGCCCTCGCCTCCGTCCTCGCTCCCGCTCTCCTCCTCGGAGTCGTCCTCCTCCTCGTCCTCGGCTTCGGTCTCCCCTGGGCCTTCAACGCACTCCGTCTCTCCCTCGGGGCCGAGCAACCCCTCGGGAACACCCTCCTCCCCTTCCACGAGGTCGTAAAAGTGGTAGGAGGACGTGTCGAAGCCCGGGTTCTTGGCGGCAACGTGGAGCAAGGCTCGACCGTAGGCTTCCTCCATGTTCTGGAGCATGTGCTGCGCGGCCTCCTCCTGCACGGCCTTCCTCACCTTCTTCACCTTCTTCAGGTGCTTGGCCTTGATCCTCTCAGCCCTCTTTCGAGCCTTCTCCGCTTCCGACCGAGCGTTGGCCAGCTCCTCCTTCAGCTCGGCTGCCACCTTCTCCAATGCCTCAAGCTTGGCCGCCGTGTCCTTCGACTGCTGAATGGCGTCGGCCAACTGCTTCTCCAACCCCGCCACTTCGGCAGCCCTCTTCGTCGAGAGGAGCTGTTCGGCATCAAGCCGCTGCGTGGCCTTGACGCGCTCCACCCTCTCCCGCTCCTTCTCCTGCTCCTTGTTCGCGAACTCCTCGACCAGGAAATTGAAGTGGCAGAGGGTCTGAAAAAGAACAGCGGATTAAAATCCGAGTCCAAAGACTTAGAAAAAAAAATTTCTAAAGAAGAAATCTCGATAAGGGAAAGCTCGGCCTACTTACCGACATAGTATTCCGAGCGATCTGCATCACGGCATCCCCTGCCATCCCGGCCTTCAGGGTCGCTCGATCCTTCGGGGTCGGCAGGTGCCTCACCGCCTCCATGCAGATGTTGTCGTCGCCCAAGAAGCCATCGACGTTCATCACCTGCCAGTCGGGCACGAAGATCTGCTTGTGACGCTCGGTCAGGATCTTCTCCGCATCGGCAGTAAGGGGTGAAACTTGGAGGGACAGCACCTCCTTCACGCCGAACGTACCGCTCGACGAACCGGGAGCATCCACCGTTGGGGTCGGAGTCGGCACCTCCGAAGCAGGGGGGTCGAGAACCCTGATCTCCCCCTGCTCGAGGACCGCGACCTTCGGTTGGTCGGCAGCCGTCTCGACCAAAGGCTTCTTCGAGGCTCGGCTGTCCTGAGGCCCTGCCGAAGGCCTCTTCTTCTTCGCCTCCTGCTCCGACCGGCCCTTCGCCACCAGAGCTTTGTAATCCAGCTTCATCGTCTCTGCAAAAGCCGAATGAAAAAACTTAGAAAAATTTTCATGAACTTTAAACAAAGAGTATAAATACCAGAAGCATACTAGGGTCGATCGGACTGAGACCCCCACGGAACAGATCCTCCTCGGTAATATCTTTCCAGCTTAGCGCTGGCAGGGCGAGGAGCTTCCTCTGGACCTCCGCCTCCTCATCACTCAGCGCCGCCCCCTTCTTGGTCCGCTTGGGCAGACCCTCCTTTGCCCAAACCGTCGGTATCACCCACGGCGCCGGAGCTCGGATGAGGAAGTACTTCTCCTTCCAATGTTTGATCGAGTCCGGATTCTCGATCAGCTTCACGCCCGTCTGGGACGAAAGATAGAACCTCTGTTCGTCTCTCCTTGGCTGACAGGGTCGGTAGAGACTCCGAAAGAGGAACATACTCGGCTTACCGCCGACCTCTTGGCATCGGAGGACGAAGGCCATGACGTGCCTCCATGTGTTCGGCATCAGCTGGGCGGGGCTCAAACCGTACCATGTCAGAACTTCAACCACGAATGGGTGGAGGGGGAAGCGGAGTCCGGCAATAAGGGAGTCGACCGGAAAGACGCACACGTCCGACGAGGACTTTGTGTTGGCTCGGAAACCCGGCCCGGGGAGGAGCAGTCCATAGTCGGCAGGGATCCGGAAGCCCTCTCGGATCAGGTGAAGGTCACCCTCGGTGAGAGACGAGATGGTATGATCCACCTCGGACAGCTCCCTCGGCTCGTTCTCCTCCACCAACTTAGCCGTGCCTTGGGTTACTCTCTCCAAGGTGTCCTCGGCGTAGTCCCGTACGCCGCCCACGCTCGACAGAGAAATGGGCTGCCAACCGAACGCTCCCGCCGTCTTTGGCGTTTCCACGATCGTGACCACGGCCTTCCCCTCCCGAGACACTGCCGCAACCTCTTTAGGCAGCTCGGCCACTTCGCCCTCTCTGTCCGGACGAACGACATTCTGATCGCTCGGCTCCACTACCTCCTTCCCTTTATCCCCTTGGCCAACGGCTTGCTCCGAGGCGGGGGTCTCATCCGTGATCTTAACCATTTTTTCTAAAAGAGAAGGGAAAGAGACTGACCTTGAAGTGATAGGTACGGTCAGAAAGTTCGCCGGAGACAAGGAACGCTACTGCGACAGCTAGCAACGCCACCAGAGAGCTGAAAACTTCGAAGGCAAAGTAAAAACTGAAGAGAGAGAGTAAAAGTGAAAAATGAGGCTTGGTCCAAGGGGGGGGGGTGAAGATTTATAGTAAAAATGGAACGTCCCTTGGACTTCCAAACGAATAAGTGCGACTTTTGGGCTGCTCTCGAAACGTCGCGAAGGCCCAACACAACTGCCTTCCTCACCAAGTCAACCAGCTCGGCGCAATGGGATCTGAATCCGAGCCGCACGCAATCCGAGCCAGATTGCGCAGACTCCAGTCGGTCTCCGAGCAAGTGCCTCCCCGAGCTTGCAAACGGAGAAAACTCACTTTCTCTTCAAACTTCGCGTAAAATCTCGATCAGACGGCCCAGATCTCGCCGAGAACACTAGACGACAAGATAGTGTTTTCTTGAGGAATGTGCCCGTCTCGAGATGCGTGCCGTCATCCAACGGTTCAGATTGCGCCACGTCGCTCGGACGATCGAACCTCCGGATGCCCCACCAATGCCTAGAGAAGCCAGAAAAAGTTTTGATTCGAAGTTTTAAGGCACCGCCCTCGGCGGGCCCCCCGGGCCCCACATCTCGGTCGACATTTCGCCGACCCGCGAGGCCCGGTTGAAAGCAGATGAACACTCAGAGATGGGGAGAAGCGCACCATTCCGAGCTAGTTGATTGCAACTAGAAGGCTCGGCCCGGCAGAGGACTCTGGCAATAGAGCCTTCACAGTTGCAAACAACAAGATCAGAACGCCCTTTATTTCTCCCCCCTCAATCTCACCGATGGACAGGAAGTGAAAGAGCGATCACCCGTCCTTCCGAACAAGCTCACCCCTCGGATTCAGACATGGATCATCACCTCTCCCACCCTGATCTCTGCCGACCCTGACACCCGCTGCGGAGCAAACAGAGTAGGCAGAAGATCTTGATGGAAGAACGACCACCCGTCCCTCCGAAGTAGCTCACACCCCGGGTCCGGACTACGGTCGTTGCCACTACTGCCTCATTCTCTCCCGCTCCTGACATCCCCTTCGGAACCGTGAGGAACGGGAGAAGAACAAGGCAACAGGGCAACCACCCGTCCTTCCGAAGTAACTCATCCCTCGGGTCCGGACTATGGTCGTCACCACTACTGCCTCGTTCCCCCCCCCCCCTCCCGCTCCTGACATCCACTTTGGGGCCGTCAGGAACGGGAGAAGAAAAAGGCAAAAGAGCGACAACCCCCTCGGACCTCGAAAGACAAGTTACCCAAGGCCAATACCTCCGAGGTTTGAAACTCTACATTTGTTGCGATTGAAATGACAAAGGGAGTGGAGTACTTATAAGCTCCCCTCCAAGGTCCAGCCATTATGACCCTCAGAAGTTGAAACGCCACGCATTAATTGAATGAGTTATCCTTAATGAACTTGGGAAAGTGGAACGCCGCGCAAACCCCGAGGCACCATTAATGCCCTTGGGAACAGGATCGTCTCGAGACAGAGTGCGCCACATCGCTCGACCTGCCGAGACCCCACACCTTCGGTCGGATACCGAGTAAGTGCCTTTCCGAGCTCGTAAACGGAGAAAACACACTTTCTCCTCAACTTTCGCGCGTGATCTCAATCAGACGGCCCAGATCTCGCCAAGGACACTAAACGACAAGATAGTGTTTTCTTGAGAAATGTGCCCATCTTGAGATGCGCGTCGTCATCCGATGGCTCAGACTGCACCACGTCGCTCGTCCTGCCGAGACCCCCTGTCTCCGGACGGATTCGAGCAAGTGCCTTTCCGAGCTCGTAAATGGAGAAAACACACTTTCTCCTCAACTTTCGCGCATGATCTCAATCAGACGGCCCAGATCTCGCCGAGGACACTAAACGACAAGATAGTGTTTTCTTGGGAAATATGCCCGTCTCGAGATACGCATCGTCATCCAACGGCTCTGATTGCGCCACGTCGACTCGGAACGCCGAACCCCCTAGTCTCCTGTCGGCAGCCGAGCAAGTGCCATTCCGAGCTCGTAAACGGAGAAAAAAGACACCGAGCTACTACGACCGTTGGATCTCTCAGAAATTCGTGCTTCTAATGATGAACGGTCCAGATTGCGCCACGTGCGCTAAAAGACAAGATAGAATTTTCTTGGAAAACGCGCCACCATCCGATGGCTCGGATTGTGCCACGTCGCTCGGAACGCCGAACCCCCTAGTCTCCGGTCGGCATCCGAGCAAGTGCCATTCCGAGCTCGTAAACGGAGAAAAAAGACGCCGAGCTATGGAGACCGTCAGATCTCTCAGAAAATCACGCTCGACTATGATCAAAGGTCCAGATTGTGCCACGCCATAAATCAGTATTAAAAATCGTTTTTTATCTATTTAAATCGCTCTATTTATTTAAAAATTGCAAAAAATTGCTAAAAATCCGGGAAATTTAACTAAAAATTCTAGAAAATAATTGAAAATTCGGGGGTATATTTTTGGGCCCCTGAACGCACAATTATTGCCCAGAATGCACTGTTAAGGTCCCCCGAACGATTAGTAAACACATCGCAAAATTAAATAAATAATCCGAAAAAAATAGATGAAAGACGCCAAATACTCGATATGGCTAGTAAACAGCTCACGGCATCAAAAAGTTACCTCACTACCCCCTTCAAGATCCTAAGTCCTCCACATGGACTCCGATACAACTCCGCTAGCCACCAAAACAGTCAAACTACTCCTCAAAGGCTGATCACGCTCAGTCTTTAGGAGTGGGGGGCTCGTGATATGGCTAAAAATGGGGTTAAATCGGAACCGTCCAGATTGGGCACGAATCTTGAAGCTCGGGGGTAAAAAGGTAATTTCGCATACAAGCGGATCCAAAGCGGGTACCGAATCTCCTTCTTGCAGATCCAATAACTCACGAATGGATCCACACCTATTGGGTACGGGTTCCGACCCGAGATGAACCCAAACCAACAAGAGACAAATCAGGATCCATGATTTGGCCAAGTCAATAGCCCTGATTTGCCCTCACCAGGGAATCAAGGAAAGATTTCCTAAAACAGACTGAGGATTTTGCTCCCGGCTATTACACAGGAGATCAGATCCTTAAACGGCTCCCCTGGCGACTATAAATATCACCCCTCTACCACCATGACCAGGTTAATCACTTTTTCACCACTTTAAGCTCTTTCTTAATCTCTTCTGATTACTGACAAGAGCGTCGGAGGGTGCGTCGCCGGAATCAACCCCGGTGTTTCGCACTTCCTTGCAGGTCGCGGCAGGAGCAAGAAGGCTGAGTCAACTGTTCAGGTTTTTCTCGGACTCACAAATTCTATCTGTTTACCCCCACACCGAAATCAGCGGTAACACCAGCCATGCTTGATTCTTTGTAGATTTGAAGCACATGTTTTTTGTAGAGCACTCCTATTTGAATTTTCAAATCTTTTTGATTCATGCCTCTTTTGCACACTTTCATATCTTTATTTTTGATTTTATTTTTCCTGTTTTTCCTGCACATCTTAACTGAAACTTATTAGTTGTATATAGTATGTTTTATACACATCAAACTCAAGGTCAACAAGGGGAAGCGAGGGCGGCGGGGGTGAGCGGCGAGAGTGAGTGGGAAAGAGAGAGAGAAAGGGAGTGATCGAGAGAGAGAGCGGAGACGGTGGGCATGACTGGACAACGACGGCGGGGTCAACCGGTGGGAGTGAACGGGAGAGAGTGGGAAACTGAAAAATAAGAATTGGGGAAAGTGAAATTTGGGGTTGGACTTTTGGGATTTTTATCCCGGACCTTACCCCGACGTTTTTAGTAAAAAGCGCTGAGATTAAAGTGCCTCTTCCCGGCATTTTCGAAAAACATCAGTGTAGGGGTCAGATTTTTTGTTTTCCTTTTGGTTCAAGTCTACCCCAGTGCGACTACCCAAACGACAGGCTGGGTATTTTCGTCGAGGTGGGCTGAAAATGTTATAGTGTATCTTTATGTAGATCTCACTGCAGAAATAGTCACTTCTTATAAGTATTTTACCATTTTCTCTTTGCTTTTTTCTTTATAAAAAAAAATCACTAATTAACTGATTGTCTATTACAATTTATTTAATTATTTTTGTGTATACAATTTTGCACAGGTGATATATTAGTTTTGTCTCACGAAGATTAGTTTTGCAAAAATTGAACTGCCTGTACAATTTTGGAGTGATATAATGATACCATATACATCTTACAAATAAAAGATTAGATGCTGTAATTTGGAAATCGCTTGAAACAAACTAAAAGAAAAGAGAGCAAAGAAAGATCAAAGAAAAAGAAGAAGGAAAGAGAGACTTGAGAGTGGAACCCATGCCTTCTGAGTGGAAATTGCGTGTCACAATTTTGATGTGTGAGTTGGTAGATGCCTTTCCCTGTCCAATTGGTTGTCATTTTTTGAAGTTTTTTATCAACAATATTTTGGATAATATATGGATAGGGGGAAGTCGTGGTTCTCCTCTTTTGCTTAAAAAATAATAATAATAAAAATCCTACCTTTTTCTTTGAAGTAATGCTACATTCACTATCAATTTCACTACATTTCTATTCACTACCTTAGGTGGCACACTTCAATAAGTAGAGAAAGATAAACTAGGTGGGAGAACTCTCCAATAGGAGTATGCCATCTAAGGTAGTGAAGAAAATGGTAGTGAAATTGGTAGTGGCTGAAGCATTACTCTTTTCTTCGAGTCAATTTGGTGGCTAAATGTTTCTGTCTCATTTTGTGTAGGAACAATCCAATAAAGGCTTTGTATAGTTTGTTAATTTCACACCACCAATGTGTGAAGTTTGTATTGACTTATTATGGCTGTTGAATTCTTGGTGTAGAATGGCATGTAATGAATTTCCAAGGCATCCCACACTAAAGCTTGCATCTCATCAGCAACTATTAAGTCGTCGTTCGCTAAGGGCTCGTCTTCATCTTCAAATATAACCAGACGAACATGAGCTGATGTATGACCCTCTCCATGACAAAACTATATTGTGTAACCATAAAGAAAACCACTGACAATCAAATGTGTCTCTCCTACGTTGCATGTACTCAAATTACAATTTGTACACAGGAAGCGTGGACAAAGAATTAAGTTGGGATCACAAGAATTTCGTTTAGAACATATAATGAAATCTTTAACACCATCCCGGTACTCTTTGGATAATCGTGGTTTATTAATCCAGCTTCTATCCATTTGGACAATAACACTCAGTTTGAAATTTGAATTTGATAAATTAATAATTATTATAATTGAAAAGTAATTTGATAATTAATTTCTCCAATTTTAGACATTCCCTAATTGATTTTCATGTATATTGCTCTTGTCAACTAATATGATTTTATATCAACTTAAGGATCAAATTATACTTCACAACAAACTAATTCCCTTACAACAAAAATTTAAAAATTGACGCCCAACACAAAGTCAAAAAAAGGCATCAACCCGAGATTCCTATAAAAAAGCATGTTTAGATTATTTTGTTTTCACCAAAGATAGCAAGATGTCACTTTAAATTATATCTTTAATCATACGGAAAAAATAGAGCCCAAAACAAATTCTCTACTTAAGAGAATTAAACACTTCCAATAATCACAAAAAATTTAACTGTATTCATCCCACCCTAAAACCTATTATTACAAGCCTAAGCAAACAAAAAAAATTAACTATAAAATAATATTGCAAGCCTATCAACAAAATTAGCTATAAAACAAATAAATCTCAACAAAATTAACTCTATCCATACAACCCTAAAATCTATTTTTACAACCCTAAAATCAACTTTTATCCATTCGAATAATCACACTCAATGTAAAATCTAAATTTAAAAAAAATAAAGTTAATATCATTCATTTAAGTGACTCTCTCACTAAGTCAATTGTCCATGAAATGTCCAATCCGGTGATATGAATAGGCCAACCAAAGACCTTGCCTGTGAAGTAAATCATCGTTTGTATTTAGATTAAATAGATAATTAAATTAACTATAAAATAATATTGCAAGCCTATCAACAAACTTAGCTATAAAACAAATAAATCTCAACAAAATTAACTCTATCCATACAACCCTAAAATCTATTTTTACAACCCTAAAATCATCTTTTATCCATTCGAATAATCACGTACTCAAATGTAAAATCTAAATTTCAAAAAATTTAAAGTTAATATCATTCATTTAAATGACTCTCACTAAGTCAACTTTTCATGAAATGTCCAATCCGGTGATATGAATAGCCAACCAGAGACCTCGCCTGTGAAGTAAATCATTGTTTGTATTTAGATTAAATACATAATTATGATAATTTTTAACACTTATTGCATATAACTATATAAAAGCATCAAGAAATTACCCACATACATATAAAAAAATATTACTTGTTGTCTCACACATCCACATACATGTTAAAAAATATTGTCAAGAAATTACCCAAATTGTGAAAATAATCCTATGATCGAAAACATCATTAAAAATGAAACAAATTAACTCAAACTCCCAATTCAACAAATATATGTGATATGGCTAAAAATGGGGTTTAATCGGAACCGTCCAAATCAGGCACGAATCTTGAAGCCCAGAGGTTAAACGGTAATTTCACCTACCAATGGGTCTGACATGGGTACTGGATCTCTTCGTCAAAGATCCAATAACCCACGAACAGATCCACCTTAATCGGGTGCGGGTTTCAACCAGCAGAAAGCCCAATCCAGAGGGATAGAATTAGGGTTTCTGATTAAATCCTAATCAACGGCCCTGATTCATGCCTATCCTTCCACTGGGAATTAGGGATTACATTCCTAATCTGTTTTCAAGGAGTATATTTCTTATCAGATCACGGGGATTACATTCCTAATCTGATCCCTAAGACGCCTATAAATACCCCCCATCCATCTCCATTAAGAGGTAATCAATCTTTTGCCAGTTTTTACGCTCTTTTTTAATCATCCCTGGTTACTGACTTGAGCGTCGGAGGGTGCATCGCCGGGAACAACCCCGGTGTCTCGCACTTTTTGCAGGTGTACAGCAGGAGTCAGCGTCAAACTCCGACGGAACAGGTATACAGGTTTGCTATTCAGTCTTCCTAAGAATCCACAAATACTATCTGTTTGCCCACACACCAGATTTAGCGGCAACAGATTGGCACCGTCTGTGGGAAGACTAACGAATAGCAACCTCCCCTCTTCTCGTTGGACAGATCTTCTCCAGCCATGCCTCCTAGGAAAGTCAGAGGCAGAGGGTCCAACCAAGGACCCAACCCCGATCAGCAACAGGAAGTTCCCCCTCAGCCCGCTCAACAGCAGGGGCAACTTCTTCCTCCAGCGGAAGACCCACTCCAACAGAACCTTCCTCCTCCTCCTCAGAATTAACAACCTCCTAAGGCTCCCAACCCTCAGAAACAACCTCTCCTTCCGGACCATGTCTCCATCCACAATGCCTCTTCGGATTCTATGGCCTCCCATAATCCCCGAGCTTCCGACTTCCAACAAAAAGTCCCCAATCGGCCGAAAGATGTGGATCTTCGCCACCGTCTGGATGAAAAGCAGGCCCAAGAGGGAGCCTCCCGCCAACAACATCCGGATGAGTGATCTCCTCACCGCCGAGACTACAGAAGGTCCCCGATCCGAAGGGAGCGGAGAGAGTCCCCCGAACATCACAGAAGAAGACCACATTCCCCCGCCGGTCGGCAACAACCCAGGAACGATGAGGAACCCATCACCCGTGCCGAGTTCCAGCAGTTCCAAGCGACCGTCCTACAAGCTCTCAATCTTCGTCCTAACACCAATGCTCCAAAGATCCCCTCTCCTCCTCCGGTCTGAAGTCCTCGCCGACGGTCCCCAACTCCCCCTCCAGCTCCTAGCAACTCCCAGCATATGCCAAGTCCTCGCCGCTCCAGGAGCTACCGTCGTCGTAGCCCCCGCTCTCCCTCGTACGAAGACGAGTCTAGAGGCTCGGCTGATTACCGTCGAAGGGACGACGCTGTATACCGCCGTCTCCATGAGAGGGAGAGGCACTTGGGTCAGTTAGACCGAGAAGAAGAGCTTAGAGGAAGGACTCTTCGTCCTAGCAGACCTCCTTTTTCCCGAACCATAATGGATGCACCCGTACCAATCGGCTTCAAGCCTCCTCAATTCGAGACCTACTCCGGGGAGACTGACCCTGTCGATCACACCGAGAGCTTCAAGACCCTAATGCTCATCCATCAAGATTTCGATGCCCTACTATGCAAGACCTTCCCTGCAACTCTCAAGGGTCCAGCTCGAGAATAGTACTCTCGCCTTGTCCCTTCCTCAATATTCTCTTTCGGGCAGTTTGAGACTCTCTTCGTCACCAACTTCGTGAGTAGCCGCAGAACCGAGAAAACCAGCATCTCGCTACTCTACCTCCACCAGAAGAAGGGTGAGAAGTTAAGAGACTATGTGAAGAGGTTCACAGCTGAAGCCAGGTCCATAGCATCCCTCGACCAGTCGGTCGCTGCAGCGGCATTTCAATCCAATGTCCTCAATTCCAAACTCCGCTCCTCCCTCGCCAAGAAGCCCCCACAGAACTTCTCTGACCTCCTCCTCCGGAGCGAAAAGTATATTCGGACGGAAGAAGCTGAGCACCGCCCCAACTTGGAGGGGTCTTCCTCCGGGTCTAAGAGAAAGGGAACAGAAGACGAATGAGCCAAGAAGCTCCAGAAGGATAATGACGGCCAGCGCCGACCTCCCCCAGATTTGAAAATTTTACTCTCCTTAACGCCAATATCTCCACAATTCTCATGGAAGTTGAGAAGGAGGGGGTGATACCTCCTGCACCAAAAATGAACACCCCTGGCAAGAAGAAGGATAAAGAGAAGTGGTGTCATTATCATCGGGACCATGGCCACGACACCAACGATTGTCGAGCCTTGAAGAATGAGATAGAAGCCCTCATCCAGAGGGGGCAGCTGACCAGATTCGTGAGAAAGGACCGAGCTGACCTTCCTCCCCCACCTCGGGGGGCTAACAAGCATCCAGAGCGCGATGAAACGCCCGACTTCGAAGAGGAGCGTATCCTACACCTCATCCATGGGGACCCAATGGGGGGCTCCTCCAACTCCTCTCGAAAGGCATTTATAAGAGAAGTCAATTCGGTCAGTACCACCCCTCCCCCTAAAGGCCTCAGAGTGCCCGTCACATTTTCAGATGAAGACCTCGAGGGCGTCCGAACCCCTCACCGTGACGCACTCGTCATCAACCTTCACATGGCAAACTTCAAAGTGGAGAGGATCCTAGTGGACAATGGCAGCTCCGTTAACATCCTCTTCCTCGCCGCTTTCAAAGGCCTCAAACTCTTCCGAGATAGACTCAAACCCGCCGGTTACACGCTCCATGGGTTCATGAGAGTGCCAGTGACTAATGAGGGGGTGATCACCCTCGACGTAACCTGCTGGCAAAACTCCTACTACCCGAACGGAGTCGATGGATTTTATGGTTGTGGATGTCCCTGCAGCTTACAATGTCATCCTAGGCCGACCCGGTCTAGCAGCTCTAGAAGCCGTTCCTTCGGCGTACCATCTCAAGATGAAATTTCCCACCCGGGCCAGAGTAGGGGAAGTAAGGGGTAATCAGGAAATGGCCCGTAAGTGGTACATGACCTCTACCCTCGGTCCGGTCCTCTCCCTAGAAACTCTGGAAATCCCCCAAGATGTCGCCCGACCAACGTCCGAGCCGGTGGATGAGTTGGAGGAAGTGCTCTTTTCTGAGCAGGATCCAAGCCGAAAGTTCTTTGTTAGCAAGACCCTCCCATCCGCTCTATGCTCCGACATAGTCCAGTGCATCCGAAGGAATCGAGATCTCTTTGCTTGGTCAGCTGCAGACATGCCAGGTATTTCTGAAGAACTCTTAGTCCACCACCTCAGTGTTGCCCCGGGGTCCAAACCCGTCCAACAGAAGTGGCGCAAGTTCGCCCCCGAGCGCCAACTAGCTATAAAAGAGGAGGTAGATAAGCTCTTGAAGGCCCGGTTCATACAGGAGGTAAACTATCCCAAGTGGTTGTCAAATGTAGTAATGGTGAAGAAGTCTAATGGAACTTGGAGGACTTGTATCGATTTTACCGATCTCAACAAGGCTTGCCCCAAGGACCCTTTCCCTCTTCCGAGTATTGACACTCTGATTGATGCCACCTCGGGACATGAAATCCTCAGCTTCATGGATGCCTTCTCAGGCTACAACCAGATCCGGATGTTCCCCCTAGATATCCCGAAGACATCATTTGTGACTGATCAGGGCCTCTATTGCTACAGGATTATGCCCTTCGGTCTGAAGAATGCAGGCGCAACATATCAACACCTCGTCAACAAGGTTTTCCAAGCTCAAATCGGCCGTAATACAGAGGTATAAGTTGACGACATGCTTGTAAAAAGCATCCAAGGTGCCGATCATGTGACCGACCTCCAGGAGGCGTTTGATGTTCTGAGAAAGCACAACATGAGACTCAATCCGAACAAGTGTGCATTCGGTGTCTCGTCAGGAAAGTTCCTCGGCTTCATGATTAGCCAACGAGGAATTGAAGCAAACCCTGAGAAAATCAAGGCCATATTAGACATGGCCCCTCCCAAGAATGTTAAGGAAGTTCAGAGATTAACGGACCGCCTAGCCGCCATAGGGTGCTTTCTCTCAAAGTCCGGGGAGAAATGCCTCCCCTTCTTCAAAGCCCTCAGAGGGGCTAAAGGTTTCGAATGGGTCAACAGCAACAGGAGTCGTTCGATCAGCTTAAGGCTTACCTCGTCAATCCTCCCCTCCTCAGCAAACCAATTCCTGGCGAACCCCTCTACCTCTACCTGGCAGCCTCCGAGCAAACCCTCAGTGCTGTTTTAGTAAGGGAAGAAGACCGGGCTTAAAAGCCCATTTACTATGTGAGCAAGGTACTTCGGGATGCCGAGCTCTGCTATCCGAGAATAGAAAAGATGGCTTATGCCCTGGTGATGGCCGCAAGAAAGCTTCGCCCATATTTTTAGTCTCATTCGGTGGTCGTCCTTACCGACCAACAGCTAAAGCAGGTCCTCCACAAGCCAGAGACCTCGGGTCGCCTTATGAAGTGTTCTATCGAGCTGAGCCAGCATGATATAACCTATCAGTCTCGGACCACGATCAAGGCTCAGGCCCTAGCAGAATTCATAGTTGAAAGTACCATACCCAAGTTTAGCCAAGCAGTGAAAGCGCCACCTGTCTGGTCGGTCTATGTGGACGGATCCTCCTGTAACGAGGGAAGCGGAGCCGGGGTCATTCTGGCAGGCCCAGATGACTTCATCGTCCAATACTCCCTTCGTATAAACTTCAAGGCCTTGAAAAACGAAGCAGAATACGAGGCACTCATAGCCGGCCTTGGAATGGCTCGAAATACAGGGGCACAACGGCTCCGGATCTTTAGCGATTCTCAGCTAGTCGTAAATCAGGTCCTCGGCGAGTATGAAGCACGTGACGATAGGATGGTTAAATACTTAGCCAAGGTCAGGAGCCTCATGGCACTGTTTGAAGAAGCCCTCATCCAACAAATACCACGAGAAGAAAATGCTCAGGCTGACGCCCTCTCCAAACTAGCCTCTTCCTCCCTTCAAGGTCTCGAGCAGACCGTCTTAATAGAGGTTCTCCTGAAGCCAAGTATAGAGGATGAAACTTCCGACTCTATAGAGTCGCTGCCTGTCCTGCTTGAAGATAACTGGATGAAACCCCTCGTCGAATTCTTAAGGGATGGACTCCTCCCCGAGGATCCTAAGGAAGCTCGAAGAGTGAGAACCCGAGCTGAGCGTTACACACTGATCGGAGGTATCCTATATAAACGCTCTTTCACACAGGTAGACGGCAGGCCGTACCTGAGATGTCTCTCCCCCGGGCAAGCCGACAACGCCTTGCAAGAACTTCATGAGGGCATCGGCGGGGCATATTCGGGGTCCAGAGCTCTAGCCCGCAAAGTATTGAATTACGGATATTTCTGGCCCACTCTCCTACGAGACGCCGAACGGCACGTTCGGCAATGAGCTCCTATCAGAAGTACTCCGACATCTGATGCCTCCCACAAGCTCCACTCACTTCCCTATCAAGTCCGATCCCCTTTGCAATGTGGGGGATGGATTTACTAGGGCCATTTCTACCAGCTCCCGCACAGTTCAAATTCTTAGTCGTGGCGATCGACTACTTCTCAAGATCGATAGAGGCCGAGCCCTTGGCCACGATCACCGAGAACAAGGTTGTTCAGTTCTTTTGGAAGAGCGTGATCTGCCGATTCGGCGTCCCTCGGGTCCTGATAACAGACAACAGAACCCAGTTCACCGGGGCTGCCTTCCGAGCTCTATGCGAAGACCTTGCCATCCAACACCGGTTCTCCTCCGTTTCTCATCCCCAGTCGAATGGCTAAGCCGAAAATGCTAACCGACAGATCCTCTCTGGCATTAAGAAGAGATTGGATAAATGTTCCAAAGGCTTATGGGTCGATCAGCTTCCCAATGTGCTGTGGAACTACCGCACCACAAAACGGGCCCCCACAGGAGAGAGCCCATTTAATTTCACCTATGGGTCCGAGGCCATCATCCCCCTAGAAGTCGGAATACCCTCTCCTCGTCTAATAGCTTATGAAGAAGAGCAAAATACCAGAGAGCTCCGAGCAAATCTACACCAAATAGATGAGATCCGAGAAAGAGCTGCCATTCGTCAACAAAGCTACCGAAGAAGGATCGAGATGGCATACAACAAAAGAGTCCGCCCTACGAACCTCAAAGAAGGGGACCTGGTCCTCAGAAAGTTAGTCATCTCATTCCCAAGACAGAAGAGCCAATTGGCCCCAAATTGGGAGGGACCTTACAAGATCGCCCAAGTAATCCGCCCCGGGACATACAAACTAGAAGACCTCGAAGGCAGAGAGATCCCTAGGACCTGGAATGCCGACCATCTTCTAAAATACCAAGAGAGAGCACCAACGCCTCTCTAAGTATTTCTAAGATGTCGAATCGTTCCTCTCCTATTACTTGTACTGTTTTTCTTTTATTTCTCTCTTGTAATGACGGCTTGCAACTTTAGAAGCAGCCGATCACTAGTCATCAATAAAGAAAGCTTTTTCATATTTTACTTAAAAAGAAATTGTTTACATCTCTCTGCTTTTACTCTTTACTCTAACGATGGTTCAGAGTCCAACACTTGGCTCGATTCTACTTCGCAAGTTCGCTTCTAAGCGAGCTAGAAGTAGTTCGCCATTCGGAATTGCTCCGAAAACTGTTGAACTAATCTCACGATGGTTCGGAGTCCAACACTTGGCTCGATTCTACTTCGCAAATTCGCTCCTAAGCGAATTAGAGGTAGTTCGCCATTCAGAATTGCTCCCACAACTGTTGAACTAATCTAACGATGGTTCGGAGTCCAACACTTGGCTCGATTCTACTTCGCAAGTTCGCTCCTAAGAGAACTAGGGGTAGTTCGCCATTCGGAATTGCTCCCACAACCGATGAACTACTCTAACGATGGTTCGAAGTCCAACACTTGGCTCGATTCTACTTCGCAAGTTCGCTCCTAAGCGAATTAGAGGTAGTTCACCATTCGGAATTGCTCCCACAACTGTTGAACTAATCTAACGATGGTTCGGAGTCCAACACTTGGCTCGATTCTACTTCGCAAGTTCGCTCCTAAGCGAATTAGAGGTAGTTCGCCATTCGGAATTGCTCTCACAACCGTTGAACTAATCTAACGATGGTTCAGAGTCCAACACTTGGCTCGATTCTACTTCGCAAGTTCGCTCCTAAGCGAACTAGGGGTAGTTCGCCATTCGGAATTGCTCCCGACAACCGATGAACTACTCTAACGATGGTTCGGAGTCCAACACTTGGCTCGATTCTACTTCGCAAGTTCGCTCCTAAGCGAATTAGAGGTAGTTCGCCATTCGGAATTGCTCCCACAACTGTTGAACTAATCTAACGATGGTTCGGAGTCCAACACTTGGCTCAATTCTACTTCGCAAGTTCACTCCTAAGCGAATTAGAGGTAGTTCGCCATTCGGAATTGCTCCCACAACCGTTGAACTACTCTAATGATGGTTCGGAGTCCAACACTTGGCTGGATTCTACTTCGCAAGTTCGCTCCTAAGCGAACTAGAGGTAGTTCGCCATTCGGAATTGCTCCTACAACCGTTGAACTACTCTAACGATGGTTCGGAGTCCAACACTTGGCTCGATTCTACTTCGCAAGTTCGCTCCTAAGCGAATTAGAGGTAGTTCGCCATTCGGAATTGCTCCCACAATCGTTGAACTACTCTAACGATGGTTCGGAGTCCAACACTTGGCTCGATTCTACTTCGCAAGTTCGCTCCTAAGCGACCTAGAGGTAGTTTGCCATTCGGAATTGCTCCCACAACCGTTGAACTAATCTAACGATGGTTCGGAGTCCAACACTTGGCTCGATTCTACTTCGTAAGTTCGCTCCTAAGCAAACTAGAGGTAGTTCGCCATTCGGAATTGCTCCCACAACCGTTGAACTACTCTAACGATGGTTCGGAGTCCAACACTTGGCTCGATTCTACTTCGCAAGTTCGCTCCTAAGCGAATTAGAGGTAGTTCGCCATTCGGAATTGCTCCCACAACCGTTGAACTAGTCTAACGATGGTTCGGATTGCAAACACTTGGCTCGATTCCACTTCGCAAGTTCGCTCCTAAGTGGGCTAGAAGTAGTTCACCATTCGGAATTGCTCCCGTAACCGTTGAACTAATCTAACGATGGTTCGGATTGCAAACACTTGGCTCGATCCCACTCCGCGAGCTCACTATTAGGCAAGCTCGACACATCTCGCAAAGTTCGCGAGAAGCATAAGCTCGGCACCACTGGCCGAACACTCATGACGCCGACCTCAAACGAGTATAAGATCAGCTCAGGGACCTCGACACGATGAGCACAGTTACAAACAAAACGACTGCACAGAGCTACGAAAAACACGCAAGTTTGAGAAAGAAATATTATTAATAATTGGGACGCAGTACAAAGCGACTCTTCCATACAACAAGATTACAAGGCTTTAAAGAGCAAAAATTACAATTCCGACTCACTACACTTAGACTAAATACAAAGGCTTCAAAAATGATCATCAATGCCTCCGTGGCGCAGGGATGCTCCTCTTCAAGGACACTCGAGGTCGGCGACGTTTGCCTCCGGAGCCCGACTCCGAACCAGCGAATTGGGAAGTGTCCTCGGGGCCGCTCCTAGCGGCCGCTCCGACGGATGCTCCGCTCGATGAAATGGCCACAGCACTTTGCGCATCTCCCGAACTAGGATAGCCGATAGGCAGACGGGTCGCGAGCTCATAAAACGTGATGCCCCGATCGCTCTCCGCGCGAGTACACGAAGTGCTCCTCACATTGATCGGCCCTGAACGCGGTTTAGGTCGAGCCACCTCCGCCTCCAGCTCTGAGATCCGGTCTCACAACGAGTCATCTTTGACATCGACCTCGAAGCGAGGAGGTATCGCGGAGCTCGGGACGCCGGAGCGACTCGCGATAAGACGGCGAAGGTGAGTGACTTCGATGCTCTTGTCCACCGTGGCCCTCTTCAGCGCGTCGACCTCGGCCGTCAGTTCGTCACGTTCGGTCGTCAGTTTGGCCACCTCAGCCGTCAATCCCTCTCCCTCCATCCGAAGCTCCGTCTCTACTGTTTGCAGGGTGGCAGATCTCAGAAATCATATCGTCCCTCTCCACTGTAATTTCGGATAAGGTGTGGCGAATGCACTTGATCCGAAGGCCATAGCTAAATGCAGTCGACGAACCCTCATCCTCTCCTAAAGGGGTCATCTCGGCGATCCTGCTCTCCAGTCGCCGGATCTCGATGTCTCGCCGACCCATGATGAGTTGAAGATGGTTCCACTCGCTTTCGGCTCTGTGCAATCCCAGCTCAACTTCGTAGAGCTGCTCCCGGCACCTGACCAAGCATAGCCTCATCGCTCCTAAGTCGACCTCGGGACGAGTGTTGTCCCTCGAGCCAGTAGGCTCGACGGCTTGAGTCACCACCGCAAGTTGGAAAGAAGTCGAAGCAAGCAACAAATTCTCAAATACATTGCCGAACTCCTACACTTGCGAAAATTTCAAAAATCTCTAAGAAAAAATAGAGAGACAGAGTCGAGCCCAAAAAGTCGTTTTCATTCATAACAAAAAGCGGTGGCCAGTCCGCAATTAGGCGTTACAAAAAAGAAAGAAAAAGAAGAACAAAAGTAAAATCAAGCGGAGTCAGGGCGCGACCTCTTCCCCGGGGCGACGAGGATGGGTAGGGGTCAACGTCTCTGAAGGGGTTATCACCTGCCAGTGGGGTAACCACAGAGCTCGGGACCTCGCCGGCGACTCCGACTTCAGTCTCGTCTTTGTCCTCCCCTTCTTCTTCATCCCCCTCTGATTCGGGGTCGAAGCCCTCGACGTGGCCCGGGAACAGTCTCCATCCCGAGCAGTCCACGTCAGGGTACGTCTTCGTCACCCGGGCGATGACTTCGGCATAAGCTTTGGCCATGTTTTGGGCGAGGAAACCTTGCGCCTTCGCCAGGGTCGCGTCCTCGGCCCCCTTGACCGCCGCAGCCTTGGCCTCTTCGGCTTCGGCCAATTGTTTGGCCGCCTCCTCCTTCTGGCAAAGAAGGTCGCTCTCCAGCTTCGTAACCTGCCCCTCGAGGTAATCGACCCTCGTCGACTTCGCCTCGAACTCGACCGAGAGCTTGTCGAGCTCGTTCCCCATCCGAGCCTGGTCGGACTCCTGCTTCAGCTCCTTCTCCAGAGCCGCCAACCTCTCGGTGAGGTGTCCAAAATGGACAATGATCTGCGACAAGGAAAGAAGAATTAAAAGAGTTAGAAAAATTGTAGCTAAAGAAATTCAACGACGGCAAAAATCTAATACTTACCGAGACGGCCGAGCGAGCAATCTCAATGACGTCGTCACCTTCTTGCCCGGCCTCCATGGCGGCGCGATCCTTCAGCGTCGCCAGATGCTTAACGGCCTGCATGCTCGCCAAGGAATTGCCGAGGAATCCATCATGTTTCCGAACTTGCCAGTCCGGAATATGGATCCTCTTGTGCTCCTCGGTCAGGAGCTCCTCGGCCGCCACTGATAGCGGCGGCGTCGTCATCCCGAAGGCCGCGGCGATGGGGAAGTCACCAACCCCGGTTGACGCCGAAGCGCCTGTATCGACAACGGCCGGACTCTGAAGGGTCTCCGCCTCCTCGATCGTCTCCGTGACCCTCGGAGTCTTTGGGGTCGGTAACTTGGTGACCACCCTCTTGTGCTTTTTCGGCACCTTACTGGCGAGCCCAGCTCTGAGAGCCGACACCGCATCGTAGTCCATCGTCTCTGCATTAAAAATAAAGTTAGTTAGCACAATACAAGTCATGAGAAGTAAAGTATGAAAAACAAAGCATAAAAGCATAAAAGAAGCCGTGTACTGGGATCTACGTAGCAAAGCCCTCCCTTGAACAAGACATCCTCGGTCAGCTCCTTCCAATCATACTTCGGCCGATCAAGAAGTGTCCGGACTGCCTCTTCTTCTTCAGGACGAAGCTTGGGCAGCGCCTTCGCCCTCTTTGGCACCCCTTCCACCCAACTGGAAGGGATCGGCCAGGCCTCCGGACCCCGCACTATCAAGAACTTTTCACGCCAGTGCTTGATGGAGTCGGGGCATATGACGAGCCTGCCGCCATGCCTCGGAGCCAAATAGTATCGGTACTCCGACCTGTTCCCTTGGTGTAGCCGATAGACTGTCCGAAGCACGTTCAGCTCCGGCTCGATCCCGGCAGCTTGACAGTGAAGTACGAAGCCGTTTATGACTCTCCATGCGTTCGGCATGAGTTGGATGGGGCTGACCCCGAACCAACTCAGGACGAGGATAGCGAACGGATGGAGAGGTAGCCGAGCCCCGGTGATAAAGGCATCAACCGGCTAGCAACACATGGTCACTGACAGCGGTGAGTTGGCCCTAACCCCGGGGCCCGGCAGCATAAGCTCGTACTCCTCCGGGATCTAGAAACAGTCCCGGATCACTCCCAAGTCCTCTTCGTGAAGGATCGACACCGTCTCGTCCGCCTCCGTCGTCTCCCTCGCCGCATTCTCCTCGAAGGACCTCCCCCTCCCATGAACTATGCGCTCGGCGTGCTCCTCTGGAAGCTCCCGAACCCTATGGAGCCCCGTCAGTTGCCCCGGCAATCTGCCGAACTCCCCTATATGCTTCGGCTCCTCCACGATCGAATCTTTGCCGAACACCTTCTTGCCCTTGTCTGGCCGACTCGGAGTGTGGGCTTCGACAACTTCAAGGGAGGGCTCGGACCAAGAGGTCGACTCGGAGATAGAAGCAAGAGACATAGTTTATGAAATAAACTAAGTATAAATTACCTTAAAAGATTAGCTGCCGGAAACTCCACCAGAAAACGAGCGGCGATCACCGGAAACACTCGCTTAGCACAAAAGATCACCTGAGCAAAAGAGAAGAGAAGTGAAAAATGAGAGAGGGGGGTGGGGTTTTATAGAGCTAGGCGCGCAAAACGAGGTTAATGGGCCTGTACTGCCGGCCCATTCACACAAAATGCCAAAAGCGACCTCAAACGTCGCCATGTTTACCACGCCAAGCCGTACATCGCATTAATTACTGTCCCATCTGGCAGAAGCTCAGAGGTCACAGCATTAAATGAGCATCTCATCCGTCAGAGCTGTCAGATGTTCAGAAGCCATCACATTTAATGGCCGCCACGTCAGCCAGGAGCACAGAAGCCACCAACTATGAGCCAGAAAATGACAAGTCAAGGACTTCGGCACCAGCTGCCGAGCGTTCTTGACACCGACTGTGTTACATGGAAAGTTGGGGTTTGGCACCAGCTGCCAAGCGTTCTTGACACCGACCGTGTTACATGGAAAATTTGGGGTTCGGCACCCGCTGCCGAGCGCTCTTGACACCGACCGTGTTATATGGAAAGTTGGGGTTCGGCACCAGCTGCCGAGCGTTCTTGACACCGACCGTGTTACATGGAAAAATTGGGGTTCGGCACCCGCTGCCAAGCGCTCTTGACACCGACCATGTTACAGTGAAAATTTGGGGTTCGGCACCAGCTGCCGAGTGCTCTTGACACCGACCCTGTTACAGGGAAAAATTGGGGGTCGGCACCAGCTGCCGAGCGCTCTTGACACCGACCCTGTTACAGGAAAAATTGGGGTTCGGCACCAGCTGCCGAGCGCTCTTGACACTGACCCTGTTACAGGGGAAAATTGGGGTTCGGCACCCGCTGCCGAACGCTCTTGACACCGACCGTGTTACAGTGAAAAATTGGGGGTTCAGCACCAGCTGCCGAGCGCTCTTGACACCGACCCTGTTACAGGAAAAAATTGGGGGTCGGCACCAGCTGCCGAGCACTCTTGACACCGACCCTATTACAGGAAAAATTGGGGTTCGGCACCAGCTGCCGAGCGCTCTTGACACCGACCCTGTTACAGGGAAAAATTGGGGTTCGGCACTAGCTGCCGAGCGCTCTTGACACCGACCCGGTTACATGGAAAAATTGGGGTTCGGCACCAGCTGCCGAGCGCTTTTGACACCACCCGGTTACATGGAAAAATTGTGGCTCGGCACCCGCTGTCAAGCGCTCTTGACACCGACCCTGTTACATGGAAAAAGCTACCTCGGACCCCGCCGAACTCCGTCTCCGCACTCACGACCTAGCTGAGGTGACTCAGCTCTTCAACAGAGGATGCCGAACCACCTACGGACTTCGGCCTCCTCGACGGCGAGCGCACGAAGGGGTCGGTGATGAGATACGAGTATGTGGGCCGCACGACGGAGGAAAACGGCCGAGCCATTCGCCAAAAAGTTGCAAAAAAACAATTAAAAATTCGGGAAATTAAGGAAGAACTCCTGAAAAACAATTATGAAGTTGGGGAAACATTACCTGATCCCCAAACAAATAATTGTTGCCAAGAACAAACTTTTAAGACCCCCGAACAACGAATTGACACTTCGCAAAGTTGAGAGAATATTCCTGCGGGAACACCACATGACCATAAGAACTCAGGAGCGACTCAGAGTTCAACCAACTTGGAAAATCACCATACTACCTCCTTCAAGATTCAAAACCTTCTATTTGGACTCCGATACAACTCCGTTAGCCATTAAAACAGTAAAACTACTCCTCAAAGGCTGACCAAGCTCAGTCTTCGGGAGTGGGGGGCTCGTGATATGGCTAAAAATGGGGTTTAATCGGAACCGTCCAAATCAGGCACGAATCTTGAAGCCCAGGGGTAAAACGGTAATTTCACCTACCAATGGGTCTGACATGGGTACTGGATCTCTTCGTCAAAGATCCAGTAACCCACGAACAGATCCACCTCAATCGGGTGCGGGTTTCAACCAGCAGAAAGCCCGATCCAGAGGGATAGAATTAGGGTTTCTGATTAAATCCTAATCAACGGCCCTGATTCATGCCTATCCTTCCACTCGGAATTAGGGATTACATTCCTAATCTGTTTTCAAGGAGTATATTTCTTATCAGATCACGGGGATTACATTCCTAATCTGATCCCTAAGATGCCTATAAATACCCCCCATCCATCTCCATTAAGAGGTAATCAATCTTTTGCCAGTTTTTACGCTCTTTCTTAATCATCCCTGGTTACTAACTTGAGCGTCGGAGGGTGCGTCGCCGGGAACAACCCCTGTGTCTCGCACTTTTTGCAGGTGTACAGCAGGAGTCAGCGTCAAACTCCGACGGAACAGGTATACAGGTTTGCTATTCAGTCTTCCTAAGAATCCACAAATACTATCTGTTTTCCCCCACACCAGATTTAGCGGCAACAATATGTAACTCCAATAAAACATAACCTCTCAAGATCATACACCACTTAAGAACATTATACACTTCCACTGATCACATACAAAATTAACTCCATTCGTGCAACCCTAGAATCTATTATTACGGTCCTCAAAAAAAATAAACTCCCAAACAAATCAATCTCAATCAAATTAACTCTAAAATAAATAAATCTCACTAAAATTAACTATATTCATACAAACCTAAGATCAACAATCTATTATTACGTCTCTAATATCAATAATCTATTATTACAACCCTAATATCAATAATCTATTATTACAACCCTAAAATCCAAAATTTATTATTACCCAGATTAATTAAATCTGTGGAGAATAATTGATTTTTATACCTTTAACGATGCGGCCAGAAGTCGTCGACGGAGGGAGGACGGCGGGGAACCATGAGGGGGCGTCAGCGGGGGAGGGGGATAGAAATGAGTGGGAGAGAGGGGGAGCAAGGATGGCAGGGATAAGTGGCAGGAGTGAGGGGGAGAGAGAGAGGGAAAATAAAAAATAATAATTGGGGAAAGTGAAGTTTATAGTTGGATTTTTGGGATTTTTATCTCAGACCTTACCCCGGCGTTTTTAGTATAAAAAAAAACGCTGGGGTAGAGTGCCCATTCCCGGTGTTTTTGAAAAACGTTGGGGTAGGGGTTCGATTTTTTGTTTCCTTTTTGGTTCAAGTCTATCCCGGTGCGACGCCCCAAACACTGGGGTAGTTTGGCCGAGGTAGGCTGAAAATATTGTAGTGTATCTTTATGTAGATCCCACAAGTAGCCACTGCTTATCAGTATTTTACCATTTTCAGTTTTCTTTTCTTTAATTTTTTTTTCATTCATTGACTGATTCTTTATTAGAATTTGTTTAATTATTTTTGTCTGTGCTATTTTATGTCTCACAAGAAGATTAGTTTTGCAGAATTTGGACTGCCTGTATTCCCTTGGAGTGATATAATGATGCCATATACAGCTTACAAATAAAAGATTAGATGCTTTAATTTGGAAATCGCTTGAAACAAAATAAAAGAAAAGAGAGCAAAGAAAGATCAAAGAAGAAGAAAGGGACTTGAGAGAATTTGAGAGTGGAACCCATGCATTTTGAGTGGAAATTGCATGTAACAATTTGGTTGGTAGATGCCTTTCCCTGTCCAATTGGTTGTCATTTTTTTAAAGATTGTTATCAACAATAATTTTGGAAAATATATACATAGTGGGAAGTTGTGGTTCTCCTCTTTTGCTTAAGAAATAAATAAAATAAAAATCCTATCTTTTTCTGACTCAATTTGGAGGCTAAATGTTTCTGTCTGTGAACAATCCAAGGAATATTGCTTAGATTTTCTTCTTCCAACATTTTAGCAGCGGTGGTACTTGTCTAATTAAGTTGCATTTGAAATAAAATCGAATTAATTTTAAAATATAGGCACATTAATAGCAATCATGCATGGCTAATTATCTTGTTGCATGTGTTGAATCTATTGCTTGCAAATGATGTGCAACAGCTGATAAAAATGTGGTCGAACTGGAATGAGCTGAGAGTTCCAGATGCATCAAAAATTAAATGGAATCAGTCGGTTTTGGTTGATATTTGGACGATATGGCAGGAGCATAATGCTCACATCTTTAATTTGTGGGAAGCATCTAACTGTGAGAAGCCTGCAGCGTCGAGCTTTATTTTTGTCTTCTTATTTAATTTGCGTTGTAAATAATTCGTTCTATAACCATGTTTCTCTACTTCCCCTCCATATTATCTCGTGTAACATTTCAATTCTAATGAAATGAAAATAAATGGCCAACTATTTTTGCTGTTTAGTTCTTTAAATAATTTTTTTTAAAAAAGAAAGAAAGAAAGAAAAGAAATGATAAAAATGTAATCATAAATCGGCCTTTTAGACTTTTTGATTATCGGTTTTTTAATTCATAATGATTTCTTTTTCTTTCTTTACTGGTGATTTTGGCACCATTTTTGCTGTAAAGACAACAAATCCACATGAATAGTTTAAAGCTATCTTGGGAGAGCTCAAAATAACTTATTTCAAACTTTTTGGACTTCCAATCTTTAATAAAAAAGGGCTTAAATTCGGATTTTGTTGAGTTAAAATGTATTGCACCCAAATTTGTTCTACATCAAGTTTTTTCTCTTCTTTTGATTGTTTTGAATATATACCTCACGGTATTCACTGTGGAAAAATGTTTTACACCCTTCCCTTCAATAGAACTTTTTTTGACTAGCAAAAGGTAGAAAAGTCCTACCTCATAGATGATATATATATATATAAACAAAAACAGAGAGTACAAAAGCTGCTGGAGGGAGATGCTCAGATTTTGGGAGGAGTTGAGTTCGAGATGGCATGGCAGTGGACCGTAGAGAGGGCAGCGGACACCCTTCAATAGAACTTTGCATGTACCATGCAAAGTTCCATTCACATCAGCTGCATCTCGTCCTTTTAACAAGTTTTACTAGATAGCTTGGATTAGTATGAGACGACAACAATAGTCTTTGTCCCAAAATTTTGGAGCCGGCTATAATATTTTGTAATCGATAATGTGTTATTCATTTTAGAGTTAAGCAGTCACGAGCGTAAAAGTCGCAACAAATCTGGGCAACACGATGGAGGCACGAATTTCGAAGCTTGTAGGGGCAGACGGTAATTCTACAATGAATACATCACTGTATGAAGAACATGGGCCGTTTTCAGACACATCAACTCAAAACAGACCAACGAGGAAGAAGTAATCTGTGGCCCAAGAAGATGAGTCCTGGTTAGTTAAAAACTCTTGACCAACACTTCTATCCAAAAGAGTGTTATTAACTAACCTTATCTCCTAAGTATGAGAATAAGCAGTTTAAACATTAAAGATATTCTTTCAAGCTGATCTTTTGTAACTAATTCATAGGCTTGTAAATATCCCCTACCAAGTAATCATTATTTTGCCACAAAAAACTCCACTAATTTTTTAAGTTTTAACTTGAGCGTCGGAGAGTCTTTCGTCGGGGAACACCTCAGTGTTTAGATGTCTTGAAGCTTTGCTGAAGAGATCTTGGTTATTCAAATCAGATCCAATCATCCACAATAGTCAGAAAAATTAAGTTAATGAGCAGTTAAATGCGATTAATTTCGATCAAAGTAAAGATTAGATCTTGATAATTTTCATTAAAGAATTCGCATCATCTGTTTCTCATACAAATAAAAGCAGCAACAGATTGACGTTGTCTGTGGAAAATTACATATCTAACTAACCGATCAGATTTTGTCAGCTAAAAACTAATTCTCCCAGTCATGCCTCAAAGGGAAAAGATAACGCGATGACTACTAGCCGACAAGCCAACCCTCTTCCTCTACCTCCTCCACATACAGAGGACCCCCTTCTTGCTCTTAAGCAGGATCAACTACCTTAACCATATCAATCTTTTCATCAATCGGAGCAACCCCCTCAATAGCCTGCTCAGCCTCTCTCAAAAGGGACTGCACCGGGGGGCTCCCGACGAAGTTTACCCGAATAGGGCCTTGTGCGATGTGTGGGTGAAAGCAAGAGTTTGGTATACACCTCGGCTCCCTCTACGGTGTCCTCTGTGGTACCCCAGACACAACATGACATCTGTTAGATCATACTCACCTAGCAGCACGGGTCTGACCTTCGAGATTGCCTGAATGAAGGGCAATTCCAAGATGAGGTCCCCCGTCCAGGGTGTCAGGAAAGCAAGAGGAGCCCCTATCCTCGAAGACAGAGGTCCAGAAGAACCCCCTCTCCTAGAGGGTGAAGAAGATCTCCCTCTCCCAAGGGGCGAAGAAGGTCTCCTCCCCTTCGGGGGTGAAGAAGCCCAACTCCAGTAAGTCGATCAGTTCTCAAGAAAGAAGAGGCACTCATCCTGAGATTTTATGGATAATGTCCTTCAAGCCCTCCACATCGTCCCTGGTAGGGTCCAATGAACCAGCAGTCACCGCCCTACTCTTGCTCGACAAGAGGAATCGCACGGGTCTACTAGATCCTGAGAACAATGCAACATTCTTTCAGCGCCTCCAAGAGATGGAGGACCATCTAGCGCTAATAATGCAAGAAGAGGGATGCCAAGACACAGCATATTGCCCGCTCCGACCCCTCCTCTCCAAGTCGATCCTTAAAACCCCTGTCCCGACAAACATTAAAATCCCAGCTTTTAAATCATATAATGGAAAGTCCGACCAGGTATATTACCATGAGAGTTTCAAAACTCTCATAAGGATTCATCAAGCCTCTGAGTCCCTCCTCTGCAAAATATTTCTAGAAACCTTGATGGGATCGATACATGAATGGTTCTCCCGTCTCCTTCGAGGTCCATCTTCTCCTTCATTTAGCTTGAGGTGCTTTTTCCTCACTCACTTTGTCACCGGTTGCAAGACCGAGAAGACAAGTGCCTCTTTACTTGACTTGAAGCAGAGGGGCGGGGAATACCTTAAGGATTATGTCTAGCGCTTCACAGCCAAATCCAGATCCATCCCCTCACTCGAATCGGCCGTAGCCACTGATGCCTTCAGGCACAATATCAGCCACGTCGACCTCAAAGCATCTCTCATCGAAAGACCTCCTTGGAACTTTTCAGACCTCCTGCAAAAGGTTGAAAAGCACATCTGAGTGGAAGACACCATTCACCCACAAGAGCAGAAGGGGTCCTCCTTCGAGAACAAACGAAGAAATACTAATGAAGAAGGACCCAAGAAGTTCCAGAAGCATGTCTCGGGTCACTTTGACAAATTCACTCTACTCAATGCCAGGATCTCCACAGTATTCATGAAAGTTGAGAAGGACGAGCTCCTTGGCCCTCCTCCTAAGATAAGCATCTCAAGTAAGAGAAGGGATAGGAACAAAGGATGTGAATTTCACAGAGACCACGGACACCTTACTGATGATTATTGAGCCATCAATGAGGAGCTTGAAGTTATGATCTGACGGAGCGACCTCTCCAAATTTACCCAAAGGAACGACATCGAGCCTCCTCCAGTCCAGGGAGCTAACAAATGCCCAGAAAATCCTTCAAAGTCCCAAGACTCGGGACATATGATGGTCTTCCACTCCATCCATGTAGGAGTCCAGGGAGAGTCTAACTCCTCCATGAAAGCCCCCTCCGAGAACTAAACTTAGTGCAGAAAATTCCCTTTTCGGGATTCCATTAACCTTCTTAGACAAGGATCTTGAAGGCAATCAAACACCTCATTGCGATGCGCTCATAATCAGCATCTGCATGGCAAATCATGAGTTGCACCGCGTTCTGGTCGATAATGATAGCTCGGTGAATATCCGCTTGCTGGATGCATTTAAGGGTTTCAATCTCCCATGAGATTGTCTCAAACCCGCCAGGTACACCCTTCACGAGTTCTCTGGTGTTCCAATTCAAATTGAAGGTATAGTTACCCTTGATGTAACTGTGGGGAAAGCTCTAGCCACTCAAACAGAAGCACTCGACATCATGGTTGTCAACGTGAAGGCTACCTATAATGCCATCTTTGGTCGTCCTGGGTTAGCAGCCCTTCACACAGCTATCTCAGCCTTCCACATGAAGATGAAGTTCCCCACAACAGTAGGGGTAAGAGAAGTTAAAGGGAGTCAAGAAGCAGCATGTGCATGTTACACAGCTGCAATGGTGGGGGTTGGTCCTCCCCCTTGATGCCATGCCATGAAACTCTTGCAAGATAGGGGTAAAGTTAACTCTGAGCCCGTGGATGAACTAGAAGAAATCCTTTTTTCGAAAGAAGATCAGACCAAACATTTTCAGGTAAGCAAGGCTCCGCCCCCACACCCCACCATGCCAGAGAAACTCGTTGCTTGCATAAGGGGGAATCGAAACTTGTTCCCTTGGACTACATCTGACATGTCGGACATCTCTAATCATGCACCGTTTGAGAGTGGACCTGAATGTCAAGCCCACCCAACAAAAGCATTGTGAGTTTACCCCCAACAGACAGCAAGCAGTTAAGAAGGAAGTCGAGAAGCTTCTAACTGCCCACTTCATTCAAGAATTTAGCTACCCCGAGTGGCTAGTGAATGTGGTAATGGTAAAGATAGCCAACAAAAAATGAAGAATATGCATAGACTTCACTGACCTTAACAAGGAATGTCAAAAAGACCCCTTCCTTCAACCCATCATATATGCCTTGATCAATGCCAACTCCGATCATGAGCTCTTAAGCTTTATGGACGCATTCTCAAGATATAACCAGATTAGAATGTTTCCACCCGGCATCCCGAAAACGTTCTTCATTACCGACCAAGGATTCTACTGCAATCAGTTGATGCCCTTTGGCTAGAAGAACACTGGAGCCACATACTAGCTCTTGGGGAATCAAATTTTTAAGGAGCAAATTGGCAGAAACATAGTAGTCTACGTAGATGACATGCTTGTCAAGAGCCTCAAGAAGGAAGACCATGTGCCCAATCACCAAGAAGCTTTTGATGTACTAGGAGACGTAACATGAGACTGAATCCCTAAAATGTGCCTTCGTTGTCTCCTCAGGGAAGTTCTTAAGTTTCATGGTTAGCTAAAGAGGAATCAATGCCAACCCTGTCGAGCCATACTGGACATGTCTCCCCATCCACCATCAAATAAATCCAAAAGCACACATGATGCCTTGCCGCCATTGGACGTTTCCTCTCCAAGTCTAGAGAGAAATGCCTCATATTCTTGAAAGCTCTCTGAGGAGTAAAGAATTTTTAGTGGGGAGAAGAACATCAAGTATCATTTAAGCGTTTCAAGGCACACCTTGTCAATCCCCCACCCCTGAGCAATCCCAAGCTGGGAGAAGTTCTCTACCTCTACATGGCCACTTCGGAACAGACCCTTAATGTTGTCTTGGTAAGGGAAGAAGATAGAATTCAGAGGCTAATTTATTACATAAATAAAGTGCTTCATGATGTCGAGCTTCAATACTCAAAAATGGAGAAGATGGCCTATGCACTGGTCACGGCCGCTTGAAAGCTCCATCCTTATTTTCAAACACACTCCATATGGTCCTCACCGATCAGTAACTTAAATAAGTACTCCACAAGCCGGAAAACTCTGGACGACTCATGAAGTGGTATTTTGAGTTAAGCCAACATGAGATCAGCTATTGATCAAGGACAACAATCAAAGCACAAGCCTTAACTGAATTCATTGTTGAAAGCACAAGCCCTAATCCCCCCGAGGAGGGAGAAAGCATCCTACTCTGGAACATCTACATTGATGGTTCTTCTTGCCTAGAAGGGATCAGGGTTGGAGTTATCTTGCTTGGTCCCGAAGAGTTCACTCTTCAGAACTCGCCACGCCTCAGTGTAACCCCTGTTACTCATTTTTGTATTTTTTGTTTTGTATTTAATTAAATTCATGGTTATTTTATTCTATTTTTGGTTTTGTTGTTTTTTGTCTCATTTGAATTGGATGTTGTTGTTCTCCTTGATTCATTCTTATTTGATTCAGCCTTTATATTCTCAATTTGTTGATCTACAAATTTGTTCATGATCATGTTTATTGTTTAAACCTATTCCATGGCCTATTTGTCTCTTATTGGACTATTTTCTTCTTATTGGATACTACCCAGTTTACCCAAAACCCATATTGACTCTATATGATCCCTCTAATTGCTCCCCAACCCTAATTACCAAAACCCTAATATATTTTTTTTCTCTCTCTCTCTAGCCGTCACTTACCCTCTCTCCTACACCCGACCTACTCCCGATCTCCTCGTTCCTCTTTGCTATCGTCGTCCAGTTCCTCGATGCCGGAAAACCCCCACCGCAACACCCCTCTTCTCTATGTCCCAGTTCGAGCAATACAGTGCCACAGCCAGGCCAAGCCCCTAGCCGTCGTTGTCGTCTTCCCTTGTTGTTGCCGTCCACTCTTGCTGTTGTTTGCTGTTGTCTTTGTGTGTGCGCGCGTGCGTCTCGTGTGCACATATTTTGATCGGTGTGGATTCTCGTCTCTTGTTTGTTGTGTTCGTTGTGTTCGTTGTACGGGATCCGTTCCCGTTATTCTAATCTTCATCCTCGTTTTCGTCATATTCATATCAGGCAAGTAGCTTGTATGTATTTTTTTTCATACAAGTTAAATACCGTGAGTAGTCTAGCATGAAATTGTTTTGTAATCTCATGATAATCCTATATTATTCATTAAGCAATTGTCATTCATCTCTTGATCATGAGTAGTACTCAGTAGTTGACACCGTTGCATGAAAACAATTAGATTGGATTAGAATGGACATCTTGACTATAAGTTTGATTGTGACACATCATATGTTGTAGTAACTGTATATAGATGTGATCTCTTATTATAGATTGTTTCTTCACTTTGTATGCCATCTTAGTTTTGGATCGTTTGTAATTAAACTATTTGATGAAATGCATAAAAGAACTTTTGTTTTGCTGTCGCCCTATTTTTGTACAGTAATTTCGATCTTGTTAACATAAGTAAAAGAAATAAATTTGTGAACATGATTTGTAGACTTTGTTTTCTAGTTTTCAGTACTTTCGACGGATCTGAATTTTAATTTTCGATGCATGAGTTATTGCTGTTTTACTGCAGTCATGTCGTATATTCCAGATTCTGAACTATATGTATTTTGTATGATATTTTATTTTAAAACTGATATTAAAAGTATAATTTGAACCATGTATTTTACTGAGCATGTTTAGACATGACGGGTATCAATTCCTAATTTTTGTGGAATTAATTAATGACTTTTGTATCTTATTTCACGCTTAAGAAACCAATTGATATATTTCTAACTATTGTCCAGTAAAGAATTATGTTTTCAACCTGATTCTATTCGTTTTAAATGAAAATTTTGTGAATATGAAGTTTTGCCTAATTTGTCTATTTTATAACCCTTTTGAAGGATTTGGATTTCGAATTATATTTTGTGAATTATCTCTGTTTTGGTACTGCTGAATCTGAACGTTCTGAATTGAGATTTTGTTGCATTACTCTGTTTTCCCAATTTTATTGACTATACTATCTGTAATATAAATTCATGATATTTTATATTTTGAGACTAGGTATGATAGGGAATCTTCCATATTTTTCTCAGATTTAATTATGATGTTTTCAAATCCTTTTTATGCTTATAAACAAGATTTTGCATTTTCTGGCTAAATATAACTTCTGTATTAAACGTTGTTTTCTACTATGTTTCTGTGGCTGATGTATGACTTGTATATATGCGCTGAATTCGACAGAGAGTCTAGTTTCTAGATTTTCTCACGGATCTAGATTCTCAGTTCTATAGCAACGGAAATCTCAGATTTGGTACAGTAGTGTCTTGCTGTCCAGAACTGGAAGTTTCGTTGTTTTGACTGTTATAAGTTGTTTTTGTCGTCTGTTTGTGTTCCTATTCACCTTAGACATATCCTTTGTTCTTACCATGTCTTTATCCCTGTTTGTTTTGTTCACACATGTTTAATAATAATGAAAAACTAATCAAGATGGGTGGTTTTTAAGGAAAAAGATCTAGTAATGGACAATATAGAAATGCGTATTCGGAAGGAAACTCATTTTCCCATTGTTTACTGTGGTACCTACTGTTTATCTCTGGTTTCACGAGGGCATGACCCATGGCACCGTTACTGTTATTTATTACTGTTACTGTTACTATTTTTTTGAATATACTGCCCTATAGGTTCCACTACGAAATCTTAAAACGAAACTGTTTGATGTAGAAACCATGTAGTAAAATCTGGGACGCATGAAGTGCTACCTAGATAGTAATGAACATTAGACATAAGAATAACTGTTTTCACTGTCACATCCTGTTACTGTTACCGTTGACTTTACTGTTACCGTTGACTTTACTATTACCGTTGACTTCACTTTTACTGTTGATCCATTACTGTTACTATTATACTCTTTACTGTTAATATGTCATCTCCTATTATTTGTAGACTGTCATCCTTGTTGCTTATCTCCATGTCAGTACTTCCTATTTTATTTTAGGTTTCCCTTTTTTTTCTTGCTTGTACTGCTTGCGGCCCGGAACTTGCATCTAACGGGAGTTATGTTTTCCTGTCTTCCTATTTTCTTTGTAATTGCCATAAGAGAAGAATTTGGTGATCGCTTGCCTACTGGAGTTGGTGAGCAAAAGTTTTGAGTTGCGGACTGAAAAATTTGCTTAAATGTTTTGTTGAACTATTTTATTCATGAACTGTATTGAGACTTGTATTTGAGCTTGTAGTCCCAGGATATTATTTTGTTTCAGATCATATGTTTATTTGGGATATTTATTATTGTCGCAATAAATACTGTTGAGTTATAATTGTTTTTTGCTTGCCTGGTTGGGTATGTTGATATATTTACTGTTGTGACGAGTCAAGTAGATCCGTACAGCTTATGGATGGTGAAAACTATTCGCTGGGCTTAGTTGCGTACCGTATTTCGTATTCCTTTTGGGAAGCGGGGCATGACAAGGTTTTTTGGTGGTATCAGAGCCTCGGGTTTGGCTAATGTGTTAGTTTGACTAATACATTAGGCAGACCTGACTCGATCAGGATTTACTTGACTACCAACAAACCATGGATTGCATAAAGAATTATTAATCAACTGGATCTGAATGCTAATTGTTTTGGGTTTTGTGCAGACTATGGCTCATGGGAATGCTTCGTTTCCGCAAGAAGTTCATCCTGAGTTGGCAGTTGTTACTCAGGTGCTCCAGCAGTTTGCTCCGATGCAACAGGAGCACAACGAACTGGTTAAGGCCGCTATGGAAGCTGCTAACTGGAATGTTGTTCCGACCCCCGTTGTGCCTGCCCCTGTAGTGTTGCCCCCTTGTCCGGGTACCATTGCGGATTTTATGAGGCTTCACCCTGATAAGTTCGTTGGTACTGAGAAGCCACTTGAGGCTAATCAGTGGCTGATACGTACGGAGTCTGCTACAGACAGCTAGGGTCGCCGATGCCGACCGTGTGGATGTGGTATGCATCTAGTTCATGGATTTGTCCCACATCTGGTGGAGGGCGAAATTCGATAGTCTAGAGCGGCCTATTACTTGGGCCACTTTCGCTCAAAGCTTCCTGGAGAAATTCTTCCCGCGCATCACCTGGGTAGAAATAGAGCATCAGATTCTTGCCTTGAAGCTGGTTGGTTAGTTGGTTGGTTGTCTGGTTGATTTATTAGTGCCGTGTTTTGAGATTTTATTACATATTATATATGTAGTATTTTAATACCAAATTCTTCTCGGAATAGGGCTCTAGATCTGTGGCGAGTATGCCGCGAAATTCACCAGGCTTAGCCACTTCGCTACCACCTTGGTGGCGATAAGGAGGATCATGCACGGGGGTTCCTTTTGGGTCTTGATCAGGGCATTCAGGTGCACTTGGCCGCCCATTGTCTCCATACCTACACGGATGCCTTCGAGGAAGCTCGAGCGACAGAGCAAACTCGAGCTCGGGAGACACTTTCTCAGCGGGTTAGGTAGTACCCCGCTGCTATTGCTTCCAGGCCTACTGGAGGTCCGATCAGGAGACCAACTCTGGTCCTTACCATCAGGACAGCCCCCTACCGTCCTACTGCTCCACGGAGGGATGTTGTTTGCGACTTTTGCCAGACCCCTCGGCATTTGTGCAAGAATTGCTGGAAGGCCAACCGCAGTTGTCTCGGTTGTGGTGTTGTTGACCACTTGGTTCGAGATTGTCCCCGGAGAAGACACGACCAGGCCGCAATCGCGCCAGTCTGTAGTCAGGTCAGACCACCACTTCCCCCGCAGCGTCAGATCGTCGATCAGAGGACCGCTGCTCCAGGGAGAGGTTAGGCTTTCAACTTGACACGGAGGAAGCTGAGACCGCGAAAGAAGTCATTGCTAGTATTCTTTTGTGTTTTCTTTTGTTATTTTGTTATTTGTTCCTTATTTTATTCTTTTGCATCTTTCATTCATGTTGTCTTTTTGCATCATTTTCCATATTCCTTGGTTATCTTTCATCTTTCATCTGTTCATCTTTTTCCTTATTTTGACTCTATCTTAGGTGTTATTCTTGTTCATTCTGTTCCTGCTCGTGTTCTTTTTGCATCTGGGGCAACCCATTCCTTCGTCTCCTCTCACTTTTTGGATCAGCATCAGTTGAAGCGCAGTGTGATGCCAGTAGCTTGGAACATCACCACAGGTGGCGGTGTTGTTGTCTGTTCCCAGGAGTGCAAGTAGAGTCCTATGGTGATTGGAAGTGCTAATTTCAGAGCAGTTCTAATTGTGATCAGAAGTTCAGGGTTTGATGTGATTCTCGGCATGGATTGGTTGGGTGAGATCCACGTGATCATTCATTGTAGAGCGAAAGGTTGTTTCAGGATTCCAGGCCGTACAGAGTTTGAGTTCCATGCTGGGGAGTTACCCCTTGGGCGTGGTCAGGAAGTGATTGTCGATGCAGGTTGTGCAATGGAGTTGCACTCAGGTTGTGAGGCTGCACCTCTTGTAGTGCGGATTTTCTAGATGTGTTTCCCGAGGAGTTGCCTGGACTACCCCCGTATAGGGAAGTAGAATTTGGTACTGAGGTTCAGCCAGGTACTGCGCCGATATCGAAGAGTCCCTACCGGATGCCACCAGTTGAGTTAGCAGAGCTGAAGGTGCCGGTTCAAGGATTGCTGGATTTGGGTTTCATCAGGCCCAATGTGTACCCGTGGAGTGCTCCTATCTTGTTTGTCAGCAAGAAGGACGGGAGTCATCGTCTGTGCATGGATTACCATGAGCTGAACAGTGTTACAGTGAAGAACCGGTATTCGCTACCCAGGATCGATGACTTGTTTGATCAACTGGGTGGAGCTGCTGTCTTTTTGAAGTTGGAACTTTGCTCTGGTTATCATCAAGTGAAGGTGAAGGCAGTTGATGTGCAGAAGACTGTGTTCAGGACCAGATACGGGCATTATGAGTTCCTAGTGATGCCTTTCGGAGTCACGAATGTGCCAGCAGTATTCATGAGTTTGATGAATAGAGTTTTCCCTCCATTTCTGGACAAATTCATGGTGGTCTTCATAGACGACATTCTGGTGAATTCTCAGAATCGGAAGGATCATGCTGATCATTTGAGGTTGGTTCTGCAAACCTTAAGGGAGAATCAGCTCTATGGAAAACTCAGCAAGTGTGAGTTCTGGCTTGATCGAGTTACCTTCTTGGGGCATATTATCGCAGGCGATGGTATCTCTGTTGATCCGACCAAGATTTCTGTGATCAAGGATTGGCCTGTTCCTAAGTCAGTTTCGGAAGTGAGAAGTTTCCTTGGTTTGGCCAGGTATTATCGAAAGTTCGTCCAAGACTTTTCGAAGATAGCTAGTCCATTGACTAAGCTGACTGGGAAAGATCAAAAGTTCGTTTGGGATGGAGCTTGTAGTGGAGCTTTTGTAGAGCTGAAGAGCCGGTTGACATCAGCGCCAGTGTTGACTATTCCAGATGGTTAGGGTGGTTTTGTGGTTCACTGTGACTCTTCTAGCAAGGGCCTAGGTGCAAGGTTGATGTAGAAGGGTCGAGTTGTTGCTTATGCATCCAGATAGTTGAGGCCGCACGAGAAGAACTACCCTACCCATGATTTTGAGTTGGCTGTGGTGATCTTTGCTTTGAAGTTGTGGAGACACTATCTGCTTGGTGATCGAGTGGAAATCTTTACAGACCACAAAAGTCTCAAGTATGTCTTCACTCAAAAGGAGTTGAACATGAGGTAGAGGCGATGGTTGGAGTTGATGGCTGACTATGACATCAGTTTGCAATACCATTCTGGTAGAGTGAACTTGGTACCAGATGCTTTGAGTAGGAGACCAGTTGCCATGTTCCTAACTCAGCAGAGAGAGCTGGTTGAGCAGATGAGGAGGTTGGATTTAGATGTGATCTTGGCAGGTTCTGATCGGAGTTGCATGATGCTTCAGTTGCAGTCGTCTCTTGTTGAGCAGATTAAGGAGGCTCAGGCAGGTGATGAGCAATTGCAAGGGTTCAGAGCCGAAGTTGAAGCAGGTACGAGGACCGATATGGTTGTTCACTCAGATGGATCTCTTCGTTTTGGATCCAAGTTGTGTGTTTCGAAGGGTGAGGTTCGTCAGAAGTTGCTTGAAGAAGCCCACCAATCGTCAAACTATATTCATCTTGGAGGTACTAAGATGTACCAGGACTTGAAGCTTCATTTTTGGTGGCTTGGTATGAAGAGGGCCGTGGCGAGATTTGTTTCGCAGTGCTTGATCTGCCAGCAGGAGAAGGCAAACCATCAGAGGACCGCCAGACTTCTTCAGCCTCTTCCCATTCCGGAGTGGAAGTGGGAGCATATCACCATGGATTTTGTGACCACTTTGCCGAGGAGTCCTAAGGGTCACAACACCATTTGGGTGATTGTGGACATGTTGACCAAGAGTGCTCACTTCTTTCTTTTCGGAGTTGGATAGTCTACTGATAGCCTAGCTGAGAGGTAAATGCAAGAGATTGTCAGACTTCATGGGGTTCCAGTCAGTATTGTATCTGACAGGGATACGAGGTTCAGGTCGCAGTTTTGGGAGAGTTTTCATAGTAGTCTCGGGAGTAAGTTGAAGTTGTCACGCCCCGTTTCCCAAAAAGTGAATACGGAATACGGATACGTGACTAAACCCAGCGAATTATTTTCATCATCCATAAGCTGTTCAGAATCTTTACAACATCTCACAGAAATAATCAGAGTCGGAAGCAAGAGAAATCAACCACATATGCATAATCGAATCGAATATACCAACAAAAATTTACTTGAAACCAATATATAATAATCTCAAATAAATCAGATCTGAACAAGTTAATTATCCTGGGTCACATCGCCCAAATAAAAAATAAATCCAAGTAACAGATACATTATTCCAAATAAGCAACAAAAATAATAATAATAGCAAAACTCCAGCACTAATATCTCATATCACCAACTCCATCTAGCAGCTGATTATCCTGGTATGCAATTAATAAATTGCAGGAAAAAGGCAAAGAAACAAGATTCCCATCAATGTAAGTTACAGGCCGCTTGTAGTGTAGGATACAAGTACATGGAAAAGATGATAAATCTACGGAAACAAACATAGTGTAATACCCGGCAAAATAAAATGATTTATTTTGCATTAGTAAATAATATTAAATTTGTAAAGTTGACTATTTTGACTATTTTCTTGAAACTGCAATTATGCACGTGCAACACACGTGCAAAGTAATGAATTTTGAATTCTTAAAATGTTATGGTTAATGATTGATTTTCCTAATTTATTTATGATATTTTAATTTTTAGATTTATTTAAATTAATTTGACTATTTTACAAATTTGTCGATTTTACACGTGCAAAACACGTGCAAATATTTTTTGGTGCAAATATCCAATTTTAAATTTTTATTAAATTCTCTTACTTATAATTGAGTCTATCCTAAATTTTGGAATTTTTCTGAATAAAGAAACTATTTTTATAAATACCTCGAAAGAGATGGGCTTTTATGTAAAAAGCCGTTTGGATCTCAAAAAAATAATAAAAATTTATTTTTACTGATTTTTGGGCTTGCCATGGTCATCATTGAAAATAAAATATATTTAAATTCTATTTAGAGTTGATTTGGTAAAGATTTAAACAAATATGGTGTTTTTTGCAAATATAGAATTTATGTTGGATCTTGTGCAAATGTTTTCCTGGAAAGTAAAAGTCAGATATTTTAACTAGAAAATCTAATATTTATTATTAGATATTATTTCTTAATTTTTTGGGTTTTTTACAAATATTTGACGTATTTGCAAATATTACAAAAAGAAGGACTTTTGTGCAAAATTACCACTTTTAGTACAAATCCGAAATTTTTATTTTTTTGTGTTGTGCTGGATGGCTGGACAACTCAATAGTAAAAGAATTTGGTTTTATTTTAATTTATTTAATTTATTTAACTACCTTATTAAAGAAAGGTTTATATGTGTAAAGTAATAATTTGTTGAAGGATATTTCCATAAACTTGTAGAACCCTAGAAACTCCATATTTCGGCCTATATTATAGTCACTACAGCCGTCCCTCTCCTCTGCAAAAATAAAATATATTTTTACTATTAATTTCTTGGAGTTTGCAAAAGAATGGCTTTTTCTTATTCTTCATTAATTCGATTGGATTTCTTCATTTAGGTGAGTGACTTGTTTGGTTTCAATTTGTCTTGTGTATGTTGTATGTGAGTAATATAAATTGTTTGTTGTTCTTTGAATGTTATATGTGGTGTTTCATCTCCAAGAAAGCATGCTAGGATTTGGGTATGAATATGTATGTTGGATTGATGATAAAAATTGGATCTTGTGAAACCCTAGTTGTTTATGAATAAAATTGTATGTGGGTAATTCGAGGTTGATGAATAACCTATTTGGAGATCATTGGTAGGCTATTTCTTTTGGATTAATGTTGGATTGATTGAATATGGTGGATTTCATGCATAAATTTAATAAAGATGAGATTTTTATCACTTTTGAGTATTGGTTGAATGAAACTCGATATGGTAACGTTATAAATTGATTATGTTTATAAGTTATAATGGCGAATTAGTTTGAGAAATTTGGAGAAAGAATTTATGAATCAAGAGATCATGTCTTGAAAATTGAAATTTAGAATCGAGTTGAGTTTGAGGAAATATATCCAAATTAGGGATCTTTTTGAGATTTTGGTATTTATATGGTTTGGATCTAAATACGAAGCTATTTCCATGAATAATTAATTTTTAAGAAACTCTACTTTTGACTGTGTACACAATTCATGTTTTAATCGAAAGAAATCAACAAATCACTATTTTTATAAATTCAAGTAGTTTTGATTTAGTTTTATGGACTATTATATATCCTATAAGTTATATTTGACCAAATAAGAAATATGCTTTTTGTGGAAATTATTTTCATAAAGTAAAACTACGCATCGGTTGAAAAGTGCACAACCAAAATCTGCAGTCTGCAGGTTGACAGTCGACCGGTGTGATTTCATAGTCGACCGTCGCGACCTGGCTGTTGTGTTCTCTAGTTTTCTTGAAATTTCGTTCTGAAAAGTTGACTGATGACTTTTACAGTTGACTGATATTACTTAGAATTATTTTAATTGAAGTTTTGGATTTTTCACTCTGGACAGTCGACCGATGACTTTTTACAGTCGACTAATATTACTTAGAATCATTTTCTCAAAGTTATTGGATTTTTGCTCTTAACAGTCGATCGATGGCTTTTTATAGTCGACTTATAATACTTAGAATTATTTTCTCAAAGCTATTGGATTTTCTCTCTGGACAGTCGACCGACGCTTGTCTATAGTCGACTGATACTAATGTATGTTGATATCTTTGAATGTTCTTTTAAATGATTTATTCTCTAAATGTTTTTAATCTATAACTTACTAGAATGATACCTAGGAAGGAATCAAAAGACAAGGAGGAAATAGATGATCAAGGGTGAGGAAAAACAATGCAGGAAGATAACAGGAAAGAATAAAGCAAGACAAAATGAAAGAAGCAAAAGAGAAATAACAAAACAACAAATGCAAAATACCTACAACAACACCTTCAGCCGACTCAGCATCTGCAGCAGTCAGGTTGAAGGCATGACCTCTCCTCGGAACAGCGGTCCTCTGACCGACAATCTGACGCTGGGGAGGAAGCGGTGGTCTAACAGGACCACGAGTTGGGACAACCTGCTGAACGGGACCCCTGGTTGGAAGAGCCGGCTGCTGCTGCGGGCAATTTCGCACTGAATGGTCAGCAGCGCCACACCTAAAGCATCGGAGGCTGGCGCGAAAATAGTTCTTGCGCTCATGCCCAGACACCTGGCATAAGTCGCAAAACCACCCCTCTGGAAACCACCAGAAGAGTAAGGAGCTGCCCTGACAGGACGAACGGGAATAGGCCTCCGAACCGGCCCACCAGAAGACCTAGCAACAATAGAGGAGGGCGGAACAGTCTGCTTAGAAGGAGTCAATCCACCACAAGCCTGCTCCTGAGTTCGAGCTGCCTCAAGGGCTTTTGTATAAGTGCGCAAGCGAAGGGAGACAAGATGCACCTTAATCTCTCGCTCAAGCCCAAATATGAATCTACGAGCCTTGTCCTCTTCATTTGCCCGAAGCGGCTAAGTCTTGTAAATTCAGCTACATACTCATCCACAGACCTGGAGCCCTATTTCAAGAAAGTCTCATGTTACAACATTGCTTGGACAACATGTAACCAAACCTGTTTCAGGGCCAGGAACTGTTGCTCCATTTCAACTCTTGTGCTGCTAGGGAATGACTTCTCCAAAAAGCCCTAGTGAAAGTGGCCTAAGTGATCGGTCGTTCGAGCCTTTCGGACTCAGACCTCCACCAAATATTAGCCAGGTCCACCAGCTGGATGGCTACCACATCCACTCTATAAGCATCTACAACTCTAGCCGCCAAAAGTATTGCTCAGTCCGGATCAACCACTGTTCTGCCTCCAAAGGCGTCTCAGTGCCTGAAAACCTATCGGGATGCAGCCTCATGAAGTTCGTGACTGTACCCGGACGGGGAGAAAGAGCTGTCTGCATAGGCACAGCAGGCGACGGAACCTAAGTAGCTTCCAAAGCAGCCATCACCAAGTCATTGTGATTCTGCTGCATATTGATCAACCGTTCCAACACAGTGGTAACAGCCTCAAGCCCGGGCTGATCATCCTGGGGACGAGAAGTAATACCTCGACGAGCCATAATCTGCACAAAATCAAAAGCATCCAGATCAAAGTTGATAATAATTCATTTATGCATGCATGGTTGGTGAAATATTGAGCCGATCCCAGTTCGAGCCAAGCTTGTCTAATATATTAGGCAACTAATACATTAGCCAAACCTAGGCTCTAATACAACTAAAAACCTTGTCACGCTCTGCTTCCGAAAAAGAGAATACAGAATATGGATACGTGACTAAGCCCAGCGAATAATTTTCATCATTTATAAGCTGTTCAAAATCTTTATAACATCTCACAAAAATAATCAGAGTCGGAGCAAGAGAAATCAACCACATATGCATAATCGAATCAAATATACCAACAGAAATTTTCTTGAAACCAAAATATAATAATCTCAAATAAATCAGATCTGAACAAGCTAATTATCCTAGGTCACATTGCCCAAATACAAAATAAATCTAAGTATCAAATATAATTGTTCAAATACGCAACAGAAATAATAATAAAAACTCCAACACAAATATGTCATATCACCAACTCCATCTGGCAGCTGATCATCCTGGTCTGCAATTAAATAAATTGCAGGAAGAGGAAAAAAAAAACAAACCTCTGTCAATGCAAGTTACGGGCCGCTTGTAGTGCAGGATACAAGTACAGAAAAAGAGAAACAAATATAAAATAACAGCAGAACTAACATAGCATGAAATAGGCATGTTAATAGAAATATAATATCTAACATGAATCAGGAAAACAAATCAGATAGCATGGTATACTAACAGATACAGGTAACATGTGTCAAGTGTCAAGTGGTATGCAGACAGATATACAAATGATAGTGTCAGATGATAGTCAGACAGATAGCAGATAATCAGATAACAGATGTCAGATAACAGATACAGATAAACAGATGTCATGTTCTTATAAGTCTTGAGTTTATTACTATCTAGGTAGCACTTCATGCGTCCCAAATTTTTACCACATGGTTGCTATATTTAAACAAATTACGTTTAGATTTCGTAGGGGATCATATAGGGCCGTGTCCTCAGGTATCAGACAGACAGATATCAGATGCAGATCCAGACAGACAGATAGAACCTAAGGGTTCTCTTCTGAGTACACCTTCCTATAGGGAAGCAATGTAGTCAGGGTTCAAATAACAGAATCTTTCCACATAGCAAATAATCAGATGGGAAACATGGGCCCCCTTCCAGTACACATTTCTATATTTTCCACTACTAGATCTTTCCCACAAACTCCGGCTTGGTTATTTTGTTATTATTATCAGACAGACATGTATGTGCAGAAAACAGAGTGAGAATATCATGGTATAAAAAATTAACAGGTTCAGGGTGACAGACAACATATGCAAACTAAATATAACACATAACAGAATTGAACAACGAAAATTCTAGTTCAGGACAGCAAGACAGTACTGCACCAAAACTGGGATTTCCGTTGCTACAAACATGCAAATCAGGATCCTTCAAAAAATCTGGAAAATAGACTCCCGGCCGAATCCAACAAATATATATATGTCATATAGTGTTTCACAAAAACATGAGTCAAAAATGAATTGAAACCAGAAAACGTGTTCAGCCAGAAATCAGAAAATTGTATTCAAATTCAGGAAAACGGCATGAAAACTCATTAATTAAATCCACAAAAAATCTAGGGTATTCCCCTATATGTGAAGCATCAGAATAAAAGGTTTCATAATTTTTCAATATAAATAGTTTAGTGAAACAAAATCAGAAAACATCAAGATGCAGTAGTTTTGTAAATCTGAAATTATAAACACTACAGTATGAAAACAGTAATATCTCACAAACCATAAACCCAAATATAAATCCGTCAAAAGGGTGATAAAATTGACACAGTAGGCTAACTTTCATATTCACAAATATTTTACAAACAGCAAGTAGAATTAGGTCGAAAATCAGGTTCTTTATTGAATAGTATGAAAATTCTACATGTATAGTAATTGTTTGGAAACATAGAACGGTTTGTAGAACTCATCAAACAAATCCACAAAAATTCAGGGTTAATCCCAATCATGTATAGTTGTATTGTACAAAATATTAGATCAAAATAATACTTTTAACATCATGATAAAAATAGATTACTATTCAGAATTCATAGAAAACAAGATCTGAAAATCTCTTTACATCTCTGTAGTAAAATAGACATAACTCACAACTCGTAAAACGAAGCTGAGATCTGTCAGAAGGGTTGGAAATTAGACATAATTCTGTACAAATCTTATTCACAAATAAAATTTATATACTGACCTTAATAGGGTCTAAAATACTGATCAAAAGCAAGGGTAGAGAAAAATACAGAATTATTCTTCGAACATAAAATCATCTAGTTCATGTAAAACTAATCCAAATCAACCCAAACATGAAATATAGTGTACTAGATGTCCAAACAATAAGGTATAGGGTATTTTGCAAGTCCACGATAAGTTATAGCACGAAGAACACATCAAGCACACGATATCAAAAAATAGCATGCATATATACATCCAAAAAGTTTGTATGTCGTGAGGCAACTATGGTCGAATCAACACAATAGAGACAATATATAACATAGGATTCACACACGAATTGTCTCTAGAACCCAACTACACTACAGCGGTATTTAGTACTTGTATTACACAAAGAAAAGAATACAAGTTATTTGCCTGAGAGACGATGATGGAACGATGCAAAGAGCAAGAATAACGGAAATGGATTTCCGGCAACGAACCTAATGAACGAATGGAACACAAACACGACGAACGAACCCACAAATACAATAACGAGCACGCGAACACAACCCACGAGCCAACGAGAACACAAGCACACAAGAGCAAGAGAGAGACAGCTGACAGTGGAAACGGCGCGCCCACTGCTCGTTGTTGTTGTTGGCGGAGTCAGTCGACGAAGGAGGCACAGCACCGCGGGGAGGAAGGCTACTGCTGCGTCGGGCTTTGCTGGCGTCGCACAGTAGAGACAGCACGAGACGGTTCTGTGGTTGGGAGGGCAACATGGCACAGGGGAAGGACGGAGAGGGGGAGATGGTCGGTGTGGTCGCCGGAGAAGACGACGACAGCGACGGGAAGCAGGGAAGCGGCACCGGAGGGATACAAGAAGAGGGGTGCGATGGGTTAGGGGAGAGGATCGGAATGACGGCTGATGGTGAAATAGGGTATGCATGGGTTTTATATATGAGTAATGCTAGAGCCACTACCAATTTTACTACATTTCTCTTCACTACCTTAGGTGGCACACTCCAATAGGTAGGGGATGATAGAGTAGGTGGGAGAACTCTCCAATAGGAGTATACCACCTAAGGTAGTGAAGAAAATGGTAGTGAAATTGGTAGTGGCTAAAGCATTACTCTTTATATATATGTATAGAGTGTAGGTTTAGGGTTGAGGTAATAAGGGATAACGGCTGACAAAGAATAGGGGTGATCGGGTTTCGAGTGTACAGCAGATAGGGTATTTGGAAAACACAGTGGAGAAAAGAGAATGCACACGGGGGTGTGTTAACGGGTTGGTGGGTTTTGTGGGTAATTGGGTATATAGTTTAGTGGGTTCGGTTTTAGCTTATAGGGTATTAGGAGTTGATAAATAATGAGTATGGGTTAAATAATATATCCAATAAAATAAATAAATAAAAATAATTGAGATGATCCAAAATAATGAGATGGGCAAAAACTGGATAAATAAGAGAGCATGAACTAATAAAATAACACGGATCAAAATAAGAACTCGGTCAAACAGAGACGACACAAAAAGAGACAATAGGATCAAGGAGATCAAATAGAAGATGACAAGCAAATAAATGAATATATAGAAAGAAAAAAAAATCCAATATACGGCCAAAAAGAGATACAATGAGATAAATATACCAAAAAGAAAAATACACTCAAAATACACAAAATGGAAGACAGGGGTTACACTAACAGTAGTCTCTGTCAAGAGTTTGCTACTACCATGAAAAATAAGTTTGAGATGAGTCACATGGGTGAACTCAATTATTTCCTTGGACTACAAATAAAACAGTTTCAAAATGACTTATTTATTAATCAAGGAAAATATGCTAAGGATTACTCAAACGATTTAGCATGGATGGCACTAGTAGTAAGACCACACCTATGGCTACTATTACTACAGTTGACAAAGATGAATTAGGTAAAAGTGTCGATCAAAAGCTCTATCGAGGTATGATTTGCTCACTCTTATATATAACTGCTAGTAGACGGGATATTATGTTTAGCGTATGTTTGTGTGCTAGATATTAGTCTGATCCAAAAGAATCTCATTTAAAAGCAGTGAAACAAATTTTAAGATATATTAAAGGCACATCTGAATATGGTTTATTTTATCCACGCACCACTAATTTTTAGCTATTGTCGTATAGTGACACTGATTTTGCTGGAACTAAAACTGGCCGTAAAAGTACTAGTGGAACTTGTCACTTTTTGGGACATTCTTTAGTATCTTGGTGCAGTAAAAAGCAAAATTCGGTATCTCTATCTACTACAGAGGCTGAATATATTGCTGCAAGTTTGGCTTGTGCTCAAATTCTGTGGATGAAACAAACTCTATTTGATTATGGCATTTCTTTTACAAAATCCTCTATAATGTGTGACAATACCAGTGCCATTAATTTATCTAAAAATCTGGTTCAACATTCATGTACGAAACATATTGATATTCGACATCATTTTCTACGTGACCATGTCTTAAAAGGAGATATTTTATTAGATTTTATTTCGACTGATAAATAAATAGCAGATATCTTTACCAAACCACTAAAAGAAGATATTTTATCAAATTTAGAAGAGAACTAGGAATTTGCTCATATCATGATATTTTTAAAAAATTTAGTCTCTAAGTCAACTTATATTTATGTTTCAGTCGACTTATATAGTGTTTTTGTGTTGTGTTTTGTCTCTAAATTTTTGTTTCTTGACAAGTCGACTGTATTGATTTCTCCAGTCGACTAACGATACCTTTAGTAAACTGTTAAGTGTTTGGTTTTATTTTTCTCTTGACTTAGTCGACTGCTCTCCAACTCAGTCGACTGTCGCGAGTATATTTTCATTTTTATTCTGAATCATCACAGGTTGAGGTTTCTCTTTTAAGATCCGATCCCATATTTCTTTTACCTTCTTCTCATCTAAACCCTATATTCTATTTCTTTTGCAATCGCAGCCCTCCATTACAAGTAAAACCCCTAGTCTTCTTCACTGCCACAGTTCACTTTTACCTTTCCTCTTCTAAACTCAAGTCGGCTGCTGCTTTGGGCTTCTCTGAGTTTGCTGTTCTTGGATTTCGCTTGCTCTTGGTTGCGATTTACTTCTTTGATTGTCGATTCAGAAGTCCTCCTCTTTGGAGTCTTGTGTTTTTTTTTTGTCATTCTTTGTTTCGGGTAATCCTCTCTTTTAAAGTGTTCTAAGTTTTCATAATGCCTAAGCCTAAAAGAACTAGATCTTCCAATGTTGAAGATGAACAATCTCAACACAATTATCTTCAATATTTGAGGCATCCCTCTCTTGTTGATAAATATTTCATTATTTGTCAAATTCTTATTTTTCCGAGTCGTTTTATCAATTTTCCTGATTTAGATAGATATCCTATTGCCCTTTTGTTTCAACAATGTGGGTTATTTGATCTCCTATCTTTAGTTAATCAACCCTACTACTATCCCCAACTAATTTATTTGTTTTATACAAATATGAAAGTTGCTACAACTGAGGATGGTAGTGAGATATTTTTCACTACATCTGTGAAAAATGTACGAATGAAATTGACTGATCAGAAATTAGGGCAAATTCTGAAGATTCCAAATGAAGGGTTGGATATAGGAGAAATTGAACTTGATGATCACTCTATCATGTCGAAAATTTTTCTTCCCAATCGTGGTCCTCCAATGACCAATAAATCTATTACCCCGCTTGCCAAACTAGTTGCACGAATTTTGTCGTACAATATTATCCCTAAAACGGGAAATTACGATCAATTTTCGTATGAATTATAATAGGCGGTGTATGCTATCTTTGGGAACATTCAAATCAATTGGAGTCAAGTAATCTTTAGTCGTCTCCATAAGGCTCACACTTCGTTTCTACCTTATGGTGCACTTCTCACTTATATTTTTAATCACTATAAGATTGATTTCGATTCCGAGTCTAGTGTTGTGACTCATTATGAATCATTTGATCGTGCGAGTCTAGCCCGTATAAAAATACTTCATTCACCTCTTATTTCCCCTCAAAGAAATACTCCTCCTATTTCTTTAGCTACTTCTATTCCAAATCGTTCTTCTGCGTCTAGTTCGTCCTCTGGTCCTCAACCTAGAGCTAGTTTCTCCAATCCTGAGAGTCTTTATACTTCTGTCAACTATCTCATGGATCTTCAGGATCTTATTTTGGGTCGACATGACTCTTTTGAGGCTAGTGTTGCTAACCTCACCCAGATGTTTATTAGGCAGTTTCCTCAACCTACCCCTGCTTCAAACAGTGATGATGAAGATGACAATGAAGATTGATGTTTCTTTCCGAATTGATTTTTGTACTTTTGAATTATGTTTTATGATTTTGTACTTTGTCTTATGCACACTCTCTTTGGATATTCATGTATACCTTTCTCTCTTTATGCTATGGTTTTTATCTATGGTGTTCGTTTTTCCTCTTTCTTTTTGTTTATGACAAAGGGGGAGAAATATCTTATGTATCTATGCATCTTATTTATAGTTGTGTGCATGTCGTACTTTATTCAGGGGGAAGCTTGTTCAAAATTGTATATTTTTTAAAATTATGTGTGAGCATGATGTTGTGTAAATTCTTACTGTATAATATTTAAGTTATTGTGTTATCATCATCAAAAAGGGAGAGAATGTAGATTCTTGATTTTGATGACTACAACACAATACACAATTGTTCTATCTTACATATCTCTTGCAGTGTATACTTAAAGCATTCAATTCCATAATACAATGATGAAGCTTTCAAAAGCACTAGATCAAGCCACAAAGACAAGAACGATTTCAAGACTCAAGATTCAAGACAAAGATTTTTCAGAGCTTCAAAATTGATTAGCTAAAAGAACAAGTGTCTTGTAACTTCTTTGTAATATTTGTGTCTTAGAAATATTTGTAAAAGCCTTGTCACACACACTCACACACCCCCTAAGAATGAAAATAAAGTTTACTAAAATCAAAATGTCAAAATGAAGCTTGTATAAGTTCAGTTGTCAAGTACCAGTCGACTGTTCTAGTACGAAACAGACTAAACTCACTCAAGCTCTGACCAGTCGACTCTTATGGCAACCCAGTCAACTGTTCAAGCAGTTTTGACAGTTTTCTGAAGTTTAAAATTTGTTTTTCAAATTCAAAATTTTATAGGAGTTTTATAGCAGTTGTGGAACTGTTTCACAATGTCTTGGAGATTCTCACTCTATAAATAGAGTGTAGAATCAACTTGGAAAAGGTTCCGACAATTGATTATCAAGTCTCTTCTTATTTTTGTGAAAATGAACTCAAGTTTTCAAAGATTCTCATTCTCTAGACTTGGTTTCCTAATTTCAGTCTTGTATAACAAAGATTAAGTTCTAGACTGAAGTTAGAAGGTGGCCTTTAGCCTCTAAACAAAAAACACTCAAAAACAAGGCTTTAGGTTTATGTAATCTTCATTTTTGTTCTTTACTCTCGGGTTGTGAGAGTGGTCCTCTCGGTTGGAAAGAAGGACTCTTAGTGTAGAGTCAGTGTCACTCTAGGTTGTAGAGTGAGGTCTTGCTCTCTCTAGTGGTGAGAGAGGTCTGCGGATTTGACATAGTTGTTGTCAAAAGTCGTAGAGTATTCTTATACCTTTTCAAAAATAGTGGAAAATCTCAAGTGGGTTGCTTGGGGACTGGATGTAGATCGGAAGTATCGAACCAGGATATATCGTGGTGTTAGCATTGTTGATTCTCTGTGGTTTGAACTCTCTAACTTGCAATTTTATTTTCGCTGCATTTCTTTGTAAATTGTGTCTGTCCAGTCGACTGTTTCTCTCCTTAAGTCGACTTAACAGACTCTCTATTCTTCAGTTGATTTACTCTATTTTATTTGATGTTACAGTCGACTGGTCTTTCGTGTACAGTCGACTTAACAGTTGTGTTAACTTTAATTTACTAAGTTTTTTAAACAACACTATTCAACACCCCCCCCCCCCCCCCTCCCTCTAGTGTAATTTGCCTTGCATACAGGATTCAACAAATGTTAGTGGAGGCATTGTCACGTGCATCGCACATGGAGAATCGAGGAAGGTTGTGATCGTGCCACATCGCCTTTGATTACGAGAACCCGCCACATCAGCGCTCACGGTTACGCATGATTTTTTATGTGGTCCGCAAGTAAAAAAATGCGAGTACGCGTATTTTTGTGCGGTTACAAGTATTTTTGTGCGGTTTTGCATATTTTACGCAGTTTTGTCTCTCATATAAATTCACCGACCCCTAACTCATTTTTTTTCACACTTCACTTTCATATCTTCACTTCTAAATTGATCCTCTGCTTTCACACTTCACTTTCATATCTTCACTTCTAAATTGATCCTCTGCCTTTAGAGCTCGACTTCGGCTATTTTCTTCATTGATTTCTTCACCAAGGATCAGGTAATATTTAGATTATTTATTTTTAAAATAATTTCCATGTCCACTTGTTCGCATCAGACAAATTCAAAATGCATGAGAAGTTTTACAGAGTTGAGTTTGTTGCCCTTGCGATCAAACAAAGGAACAGCTCGAATCCCAGTTCTTAGTTCTGATATGGGCAAGCAATTTTGCCCAGCAAAGCCATCTTTTTCAGATATGTTGTACTTGCAAACTTTGATCCCAAGCAATGACAGCTCGGGAATTGTTAGCGGGAAACTGAACTCCTCATTCCAAACTGGAGTCCAGTCTTCTATTTTCTTTGTTTTCTTCACAATGGTATCTCGAGGAACTCCAGCTACACCTACCTGTGAACCGATCCATCAGTTGATGTTTCCTTTCATGACTACTGAAATTTTGATGTAAATCTTAGGTATTATGCAACAATAATGCATTCTTATATTGTATTCTTATATTTTAAAAAATGCATTTACATTTATTGAAAGATTTAGGTCCTTTAGGATCATGTATCCTTTTATATATGTTACATAAGATAGGTTAATTATTAACTGGTCATGTAAGTATTCAATATATTAATACTACGTACTTGCAACCATATTAAGGAAAAATCATGTCAGAAAGTTTTTATTTATATATCGGTGTGGTCAACTGATACGCAAACACATATTCGCTGGTGTGCAAGAGGTTCAAATTCTGCTTGCATCAAAAAGTCCCCAATATATATTTATATATATATATATATATATATATATATATATATATATATATATATATATATACAGGGAAATGATCGGTTGAGCACTCCTTTAGTGTTCACCGCGTGAACACTAGACCTTCAGGCATTCATATCGAAAATCCGAACCGTTCACATTGATCTACACATCTAAATTAGTCTAAATATGTAAAATTAAATCATTTGAAATTCATTTGCCCATCCATCATGTGACTACAAAAACAATGATTTTCAGCCATACAATTTTGTAACACTTCAATGAATGGGCAAATAAATTTCAAATGATTTGACTTTACATATTTAGACTAATTTAGATGTGTAGATCAATGTGAACGATTCGGATTTTCGATATGAATGCCCAAAGGCCTAGTGTTCACGCGGTGAGCACTAGAGGAGTGCTCAACCGATCCTCTAGTGCACTACTCTAGTGCTCTCCGCGTGAATACTAGGCCTTCGGGCGTTCATATCGAAAATCCGAACCGTTCACATTGATCTACACATCTAAATTAGTCTAAATATGTAAAATCAAATCATTTGAAATTCATTTGCCCATCCATCATGTGACTATAAAAACAATGATTTTCAGCCATACAATTTTGTAACACTTCAATGAATGGGCAAATGAATTTCAAATGATCTGATTTTACATATTTAGACTAATTTAGATGTGTACTAGATCAATGTGAACGGTTCGGATTTTCGATATGAACGTTCGAAGGCCTAGTGTTCACGCGGTGAGCACTAGAGTAGTGCTCAACCGAAGCTTCCCCTATATATATATATATATATATATATATATATATATATATATATATATATGTAAGTCCCCTTCCGTTGTGCACTAGCGATGGTGTGCACTCGGCCTTCGTATCGATAATCCGAACCGTTCACATTGATCTACACGTCTAAATTAGTCTAAATATGTAAAATTAAGTCATTTGAAATTTATTTGCTCATGCATTGAAGTGTTACAAAATTGTACGGCTGAATATCGTTTTTTTTAATGACATTATGGATGGGTAAATTCAAATTACTTGATTTTACATATTTAGACGTGTAGATCAATGTGAACGGTACGGATCGTCGATACGAATGCCCGAAGGCCGAGTGCACACCGTGGCTAGTGCACAACGGAAGGTCTCTCTCTCTCTCTCTCTCTCTCTCTCTCTCTCTCTATATATATATATATATATATATATATATAGGGAAAGGATCGGTTGAGCACTCCTCTAGTGCTCACCGTGTGAACACTAGGCCTTCGGGCGTTCATATCGAAAATCCGAACCGTTCACATTGATCTACACATCTAAATTAGTCTAAATATGTAAAATCAAATCATTTGAAATTCATTTGCCCATTCATTGAAGTGTTACAAAATTGTATGGCTGAAAATCATTGTTTTTATAGTCACATGATGGATGGGCAAATGAATTTCAAATGATTTGATTTTACATATTTAGACTGATTTAGATGCGTAGATCAATTGGAACGGTTCGGATCGTCGATATGAACACCCGAAGGCCTAGTGTTCACGCGGTGAGCACTAGAGGAGTGCTCAACCGATCCTTTCCCAACCTACTTATTGAAGATAATAAATATGGAGGAATATCTTTAAAATATATAAATAATAAAACTACTGGTGTTAGCTCAAAAAAAAAAAACTAATGGTGTTCATACTTCATCCAACAACCACAAAAAGGACATTTTTCTTACCCTTGCACAAAAGATTGGTACAGAATTCGTGCCAAAATAGGTCTTCCTAGAGTCTCCATGCCAACCATATCCCATATAAACTTTAACCTTTGGAAATATTGGAAATCAGATTACGATTTTGAGCTTCTGAATAAAAATCAAATGTGAAATTTTTTCAGAGAGTTATACCTTCAAGGTTTTCTTCACAGGTAAAGTTGCCATAGGATCAAAGACCTCGCCTTGTGCACCGGTGTTTAGCATGAAATCAGGCTTCTTTATGTAACCGCACCCTCCGTTGGCTCTATAGAATCCATGCATCAACCACAATGACCTTCCATAGCCCTATGTGAGGGAAAAGTAAGGCCATTTAGAACTTACAAAATCAATTAAGCTTTTAGAAACTATGGAAGCAAAGCAGTACCTAGACAACAATTACAAAACTAATTTAATTTAAACATCAATTCATATTTTTCATTCTATGAAGGTTATATATCTGTACAAACTTCATAAAAGTACTTCCTAAATTAAGTTTATTAAAAATAGAATGGAAAATATCGCACAATCTTTTTTACTGCACTGAGACGAAGGAACTCGGAGAGATTTCACTATAAAAGTAAAGAGTGCATAGATGTAGTCCACCTCTAATTTCACCACTAATTTATGCCCTTCAACTAGAAATAAAATTGAGATTATCATAATGAAAAGAAAAGAAAAAATTTAAAGGAAAATACCTGCATATTCAAGGCAACCATCTGAGCTCCATACATCCAACCTAGCAATGGATTGTAATTTGAGCTTGTGACACGTATACCTTTCGGATAAATCCTTAGAATGTTCTTCTGAGTGAACCTAGAAACATAGTTATTGTAACTGGGCATTCAGTTTTAAAACATTTGGTCCACACTCAATTAGTAATTACAATGTGAAATGAAACATGTATCATCAGTGAAAAAGTTAAATCTTTTATATGGTACACACTTTCCAATGACTATAATATGTAAATCACATAGCGTAGTCATAAATGGTGAGAACAAGAGTGAAACTGCTGCTGAAATTTGATTACCTGATAAGTTCAGGTCCACGAGAAATTACAGCCTTCTCAAACAATAATTCGTTTAAGCTTAGGCGCGTAACTCTTTCAGGGTCAACTTTTAGTGATTTACTCAGTTTCCCATTTCCTTTCTTGGCCGTAATAGCAATTAGACCTCCGTAATCAGGTTCATTTGCCTGTTGATCACTGCTATCAGGGTCATCTTCTTTCTCATCATTCTCAACCTGCAAATGGTCGACAATTCAGATGATATAGTCGCGATATAGTCAACAAAGGATAAATGTATATACTGTAAAAACAATCTCACTTCCTTCATGCACCTTGTGTTCAGACACTTGATCGGTTTCCTTTTGTGATTCAGTGTCTTTGTACTTAACACTCTTGGATTCGAGAAATTCTTTTGGTTGTTTAGTTGAAATTAAGATTCGGAACTTCAAATCCTCTGGTGAAGGGAACTCTCCTAAATAATCGGATGTCGGGTAGAACAACAAATCTCCGAAAATTTCCTTGAGCATCTAGAAGGTAAAAATATATATCATGTTGTGATTAATTATTTTCTTGAGGATAATATTTGTCACATTACAAAATGACATATATATATATACCTTTTAAGTCGCATAAAGATGGTATATTCTATCAATTGCTTACCTCGGCAACTTTAGCCTGAAAGTTGGAAGTTAGGTGATCCTCAAACGTAATTATAACCGGGTATGGAGATGCAACAAAAGCATGTTCCTTAATGGATTTCAAACACTTGCTCAGTTCAACAGGGGGGGTTAATGTCCTACAGTTAAGATACTCATGTTACTTTTCTTTTTCTTTCAAAAATTATAGCTCTAACTTTTGTAACCAATTAATTAAACAATTAAGTTGAATTATGCAACTTGATCAGGAATTATGTATGTTGAATTATGAATCTTAAAGAAAGCTATACAAATTATTAACATGACAGAAATTAATGGGCTTTAATTTCGATACCTTCCATGTCGAACTTCCACATGGTCTCTCGTTGAATTGGGCCACAAGTCAAGTTCAATGACTCTTACTCCTCTATTCAGTGCTTTAATTATAGGGAGGTCACTCGATTCACTACTGAGTTGGTTACCCTTTAAGTAGGAGTTATGGCCAGAGTAAATGAAATAATGCGACAATGGAGCTTTCATATCTTGATGAACCTGGAATCAAAAGATAAAATTTAACCAAAGAAAATGTGATGAAGAAGGTTTAAGCAATTTAACAAGCTGCTACTTCAAAGGACTTGTAAACATATGCTAAAATAAATCTCTACTAGTAAATACTATAGCTCGTGAGGTAACATATATATAGAAACCGTTTCAACAAAAAAGACCAATCAATACTAACAAATATATATATTATATCTAAATTTTTATCCTGACTTGACTCATAATAAAATAAAAGAAAATCTTTACCAACAAATTGTATAAACACATTAATTTTAATCCTCTTCGATTCTGAATTGTGATCACCATATATATTGGAGCACACTAATAAGTAGCTCATTTGGTTATTATACGGTTGTTCGGAAAAAGAATCATATGCGCATATGAAACATTCACACAAGTGCTTACTCAAAATATAATATGAAATAAAATAAAATTAGAAACAAACTAGTAAAACTGTTGAGTGCTTACACCAAGAGATGGGTTAAGAGGTGAATTATCTTCGCTTGCGAGGTAGCAGAAGAAAGCATCAAGATTGAGTACTAATCCATCTCTAGAATCTCTGTGAAAACACTCTATAATATGGAGAGCTGTTTCTCTTAATGCATCAACTTCACCTTGAACTTCAACCAAGAAGGAAAGAAGGTGGTCTGGACTCATGAGGCCATTGTTTCCAGAGTACATGCCGAACACCTCTTTAACCGCTTCCGTCAGAGGAGTAGTGTACTCAGCAATAACAGAAGCAGCAGCAATAGGCTGGAAGTAGTTACCGCATAAACAGAAGCATAAGCTAGTTTTGTACTTGTTCATCATTTGGATGATGATGATGAGATAGAGAGAGAGGTAACCGGACTTCGTTACTGTGTTTAAGAATAGAGGATGTGTTTTGACATATCGGCCCTTTATATCAAACTAATATAATGTACGTGCGATGCACGTCTAAAAAAATTAAAGTCATCAAATTAAATGAATATATGTCAAATAAGAAAAAAATAGTTTATATTTGAATGTTTTCAATTGAGCTACATGTGCGGTGCACATTTATATTTCTTGGATATAGTTTGTACGTATATCATATGTGTTTATATAGTTACAAAGTTAGGGTTTGTTTGTTACAAACCCCAACTCATTAAAATAGTAAAGATTTTCTATCTTGGATGAAATTAAGGCCCGAAAAGTACAGATAACCTAACATATATAAAAGCTAAAAGACTAATTTATAGAAAACTATCTGGTACTTTGGGCTTTCCTCTCATAACTACCTTTAAGTTTGCTTAGTATACATTTTTATCTAAAACTGTAACAATTAGCTATCTCAAAGTTTCTTTACTTTAAAGAAACTACCATAAACTATTACAACTATTTCAAAAAAAAAAAAAAAAAATCCTACCCTAATTAAGTTGGTGTAGTTATTTATCATAATGAACGAGGGCTTATGCATATTCAAGCAAAGGTAGGAATTAGGATAGTTATCTGTATAAGATAGATTTGTATAATTTATCATAGTTTAATTCCTAATTAATACAAGAAGTTGATCAACATCCTTCATTAATGAAGATACAAATCCAAATAAGTGTACCCTCTTTGAAGATCATGGACAATTCAATACCTTAATATTTCATGAAATTCAATACCTTAATATTTCATGAAAGTCTTGTGCATAAATTTTTCTGTTAGTTCCATTAATTCCATCGGAGGAGTCAAGAAATTTCCCAGAACAGGGTCAAAGCACAAAGCACAAATCCTTAACATGTCTTACTACTAGTACTAGAAATTTCGAACTAAAAAAAGATTGACAGTATTAGAACAAATGTAAAAACAATAAGACAGTATCACGCTGATTCTTGAATATTTCACTATACATGTAGAATAAAATGTTGTTGCAGCTCTCTCAATCATACGTACACCAGAAACTTTGAATTTCTAGGTACATCACGAAGGATATTGATCTTTCGTTTAACCAGGGAGACCCATGTTAATTAATCAAGTACGAAAATTGGGTCCTATACTGCTATACATGTCAGCATTTTCTGAACTATAATCTAATGTGAGCAATGCATACCCCAAAATCTCGAATTTTAGTGAAATTTTTAATTAGTGGAGTAGAGTAAGTAGATCTTGAAGGTTGACTGGTGTAGTCTTCCATAAGTCTTCCGTAAGTCTTCCTTCCTGGATTCCCTGCATAGTTGGGCTGTAAATCTTATGGAATTTATGCTTGTCCTTTAAAATTATTTAAGAGACTAAATTGTTAGTCTTGTGAAACACTACAGCAACATAATAATACTAATGATATATTATTTTATCCAAAAAATAATAAACAAAGAAGACTATATAAATTGAGATGGAAAAGGTTGGTTTTGGAGAGATGCTGACCTTTAAAACTCCTTAAGTACTATAAACTGTTTCTAGCCTACCCTCTTGTAAAGTACAAGAAACTGTTTAAAAGATTCTTTTTTCCCTTAATAACAAAAAGAAATTATAGTTTGCAACTAAAATTCATAGAAGTTTCTCCTTCTTTTGTTTGAATTATAACACCTTTTAAGCTTATCCTCCTACCTTCTTCAAATTGTATTTTCAGCTTTAGAGCTTGAGTTAGTTAATTATAGTTTAGTTTATCCATTTCTATATTTTACTTTTGAGAAGAAAAACTAAGGGTCCATTTGATTCGTTGTTTTGAAAATCCATTTTCAAACTTTGATTTTGAGAAAAAAAAAATTATAAAGTTATTTTTTGTTATTTTTGAAAACATAATATTGGTTGGTAAACTGTTATCATAAAATAAAGTATAAAAGGCGTTAGGTAAATTATCTACAGTATAAATTGTCTAAGGTATAAAAGTATATACTGTATATTGTTATATATATACACATATATATTGTTATAACAGTATTTATGTGTATAACAGTATATATGTGGGTATATATATAGTCCCCTTTCGTTGTGCACTGACCTCCATGTGCACTCGACCTTTTGGCCTTTGTATCGACGATCTGAACAATTCACATTGATCCACACATCTAAATTAGTCTAAATATGTAAAATCAAGTCATCTGAAAATCAAGTTACTTGAGATTGAGGGAAATTTATAGGCATTTTTAGTAAAACTCCACGATTGTTTCAAACTTCCTCATTGTTGTAGTCAACGTGCCAACTTCCAAGATCTCTAGTCACATCGATTCTCACAAAGGGTGACATAAGTAAGCCCACGTGATGACTCACGTGATTGTTCGAAAGCAAGAGCAAAACTGATATCCCAGACCAACATCGCCAAAAGGGAGGTCTGAGGTATTTGGCCCCTCGGCTCGAAAGCTCGGGGTGAGGTGTACGATCTTAAGTCAGGAGGCAGAAAGCAAAGCAGTTCAAACACATTTAATTCATTAACAAAAATCAAGTACAAGAGCGGTGGCCAATCTGCAAGAAGGCGAAAAACAGAATAAACCTAAGTCTACTACTAGGAGGAGGACCCCATCTCCAAGGTAGGAGCGGAGGGAGCTTTGCTAACCCTAGGAGCAATGTCCGCCAGCTCGTCGTTAGCCAGGGCCTCTCCCCCGGTAGATTGGGTGAGCTATATTCGCATCGAGAGACAAGCCCCCGAGGTTAAGGCCCCGGTACCTAGCTCTGATATGCTCAAGGGCATGGTTATACCATTCACCCTGGGCCCGGATCACATGCAGCACGGTCTCGTCGTACTCCATCGTCATCTCTTTCTCCTTCTCATGCCATGTCAATTTTCCCTCAACCAGCTTCTCTTTCTCTAACAACATCTCCCCCTGAGCCTTCTTCTCACTCGTCAGGTCCTCCTTCAACCCCTTTATTGTAAGCCAGAGGTCAGCGTTCCGGCCCAACAACTCCTTCTCGCCTGCCTCGGCGACCTAAGCGCGCCTAAGAAGTGCATATTAAGAACTACTGAACAGAATATTAGTAAGGGAAAGACCATTATGATGGTCCAGCATGCCAAAGGTAAGGGCAAGGGCAAAAAGCTGGTTAAGAAACTCAAAGGCAAGGGGAAGGGCAAGAGAAATTTCAAACCCAGCACTTCTTCCTTGAAACCTAAGGGTGGGGTGGCCAAGGAGGGCACATGCTTCACTGTTGTGAGACCGGACATTAGAAGAGGAACTGTCATAAGTACCTAGAGGAGCTTAAGAAGAAGAAAGGAGTGAGACTTCCACTACATGTATTTTTTTATAGAAGTCAATTTATCTACTTCGGCATCTTCGGTATTAGATACCTGGATGTGGATCTCACATTTATGTAAATGTGCAGGATCTCAAAAGGAGTAGACCATTGGCTAAGGGTGAAGTTGTCCTACGAGTTGAAAATAGAGCAAAAGTTGTTGCTTTAGCTGTAAGAACTTGTCATTTATCATTACCCACTGGGCTTATCATTGAGTTAGAAAACTATTATTTTGTACCTGCTATTAGTGTGAATATTATTTCTATTTCTTGTTTGGACAAGAAGGGTTTTTCATTTATAATAAAGGACAAAAGTTGTTTTATTTATTTGAATGATATCTGTTATGCTAGTGCACAATTGAGTAATGGACTTTATATTCTCAACCTCGAAATGTTCGTCTATAATATAAATACTAAGAGGTTCAAATCAAATGATACGAACCCAACTTACCTCTGGCATTGTCGTTTGGGCCACATAAATGAGAACCACATATCCAAACTCCATAAAGATGGATTCTTGGACTCATTTGATTTTGAACCATATGAGGTATGTGAACCTTGTTTGTTGGGCAAGATGACAAAATCTTCATTCACTGAAAAAGGTGAAAAGGCTAGTGATCTTTTAGGTCTCATCCATAGTGATATTTGTGGACCTTTCAACACATTGGCTATAAGAGGTTTTCAGTACTTCATTACATTTACCATGATTTCAGTAGATATGGATTTGTGTATCTGTTGAAACACAAATCAGAGTCATTTGAAAATTTCAAAGAATTCAAGAATGAGGTACAAAATCAACTTGGTTAAAGTATTAAAGCTCTTCGATCAGATCGAGGTGGTGAGTACTTAAGCCAAGATTTTTGATGACCATCTAAAAGAATGCGGGATAATATCTCAACTCACTCCCCCTAGAACACCGCAATGGAATGGTTTCTCTGAGAGGAGGAACTGGACCTTGTTAGACATGGTCCGATCAATGATGAATCATGCAGATCTTCCAAGCTCCTTTTGGGGACATGCTGTATTAACAACTGCTTTCACACTTAACGTGTTCCATCTAAAACGGTTCAAGAGACACCATATGATATATGGACTGGGAGGTGTCTTAGTGTGTCTTTTATGAAGATTTGTGGTTGTGAAACCTATATAAGGCGCCAAGTCCCTGATAAACTTGGTCCCAAATCTGATAAGTACTTCTTTGTAAGATATCCCAAGAAACCAAGGGATACTATTTCTATAATCCGACCGAAGGCAAAGTGTTTGTCACACGGACTGCTGTGTTCCTAGAGAGAGAATTTGTCTCCAAAAGAACCAATGGGAGAACAATAGAAATTGAAGAAATTTAAACTTCACAAAGTAGCAGCGAACCAATGGTGAAAATGGAGCAGACTCCACAAATTGTTGTGGAACAACCACCTGCTCAAATAGCACTAGGCCTACGTAAGTCTAGTAGGATACCTGATCAATCCGAGAGATATGAATTTCTCGTAACTCAACATGGTGATATATTACTCGTGGATCAGGATGAGCCTACGACTTATGAGGAATCTGTAAAAAGTTCAGATTCTGGGAAATGGCTTGAGGCCATGAGATCTGGGATGGAATTCATGTATACCAACCAAGTATGGACCTTGGTAGACCCACCTGAAGGAGTAAAACCTATTGGGTGCAAATGGGTTTTCAAGAAGAAAACTGACATGGATGGTAATTTGCATACCTTTAAGGGGCGGTTGGTGGCTAAAGGCTTCAAGCAAGTTCATAGTGTAGACTATGATGAGACTTTTTCTCCAGGTTGTCATGCTTAAATCCATTCGGATCTTGCTTGCTATTGCAGCATATCATGATTATGAAATCTGGAAGATGCATTTCAAAACTGCTTTCCTAAATGTAAATCTTCTCGAGGATGTGTACATGACACAGCCTGAGGGTTTTGTCACTCGAAAGGATGCTGGAAAGGTGTGTAAACTGCAATGATCCATTTATGGATTAAAGCATGCTTCTAGAAGTTGAAATCTTCGTGTCGATGATGCAATCAAAAAGTTTGGTTTCATTAAGACGAAGATGAACCTTGTGTCTACAAGAAGGTTTGTGGAAGCACAACTGTATTTCTAGTGTTGTATGTAGATGACATACTACTCATCGGGAATGACATCACTACTTTACAGTCTGTAAAGACTTAGCTAGGAAAATACTTTTCCATGAAGGACTTTGGTGAAGCTACCTATGTATTAGGCATCAAGATCTATAAAGATAGATTAAGGAGACTGCTTGGCCTGAGTCAGAGAACATACATAGACAAAGTATTCAAACGCTTCAATTTGCAATAGTCCAAGAAAGGATTACTCTCTATGTCGCATGGTGTAAGCCTGTCTAAGGCTCAATGTCCTTCCACTCAAGATGAAAGAGACAGCATGACTAAGATTCCATATGCATCTGCAATTGGATCTATCATGTATGTCATGTTATGTACTCGTCCAGATATCTCATATGGTTTGAGCATGACGAGCAGGTATCAGTCAGATCCCGGTGATAGTCACTGGACTGCTGTCAAGAACATCCTTAAGTACTTAAGAAGGACTAAGGATTCTTTCTTGGAATATGGAGTCGAGGAAGAGCTTGTTGTAAAGGGCTACATTGATGCTAGCTTCCAGTCCGATAAGGACGACTCCAAATTGCAATCGGATTTTGTGTTTTGCCTAAATGGTAGAGCTGTGAGCTGGAAGAGTTCAAAGCAAGAGACAGTAGTCGATTCTACCATAGAGGCTGAGTAAATTGCTGCCTCCAATGCAGCAAAGGAGGCTGTTTGGATCAGAAAGTTCATCGTTGAACTTGGCATGGTTCCTAGCATTATGGACCCTGGTGGACCTCTATTGTGATAACAATTGGGCCATTGCACATGCTAACTAGCCTAGATCTCACCAGCATTCCAAAGATATACTTAGGCACTTCCATCTCATTCGAGAGATCATCGATAGAGAAGATGTGAAGATATACAGACTACCGACAGATGATAACATCGTTGACCCACTGACAAAGCCTCTTGCACAGCGAAAGCATGAGGATCGCACTAGATCTATCGACATCAGATGTATGTCTGATTGGCTCTAGTGCAAGTGGGAGATTGTTGGTGTATGCCCTAGAGGCCAGTTGTGTACTTACATTACTAGTTTACATTGTATCATGATATTTATTTCGTATATGAGGCATTTTATTTACTGTGTTGTTTATTGTGTTTAAATGAACATAATAAAGTCCTTAGAATAGTTGGTTCAATACCATAGGATATCAAGTGCATGACTTGATTGTGAGATCCTATTGGTTGTAATCAGAAAACTATTCTTAAATGTCCCTAGTCAAGTATAATTGTGCATTAGGACAACAATAATACATAGAAACTAGTATGTGCATAAACTGATGACCATATCTCACGGGTCATGAATATGAGATATCAAGTCCTCACATGGGTACATATTAGAGTAATAATGTACTGGACTGACCCACCATGAGAACGCTGCATAGATCATTACGTGAGCGTCATAAAAGGTTCTCACAGTGACCATGGTGTATGTAGTCATTTGACTTGAAGTCACTACGGTTCCCTATATGAGATATTATATGTTTTAATGTCGTCAAACGTTGTCTGCAATAAGGTGATTATAAAGTCGACTATTGGATATACTACAAATCATGCAGAAGGATGTAAGTGACTTAGATAGAATTTATCTCTCTTACATAACATGAGCGATATCTATGGGCCCCTTGATTGAGTGAGACTGCAAAATACATGGTCGTGCTCGAATGAGTCAATATGAGATATTGAGCTCATTTATTTTAGTAAATCTACTCGGACAACAAGAAACCAAAGATTGAACTATACAGGGGTGACACGCTCTATGCCTTGTGGTCAGTTAAGATATCTGGACAAAGGAACTAGACTACATGGTAACATTGCTCATGGATAGGTTATGTCTAATCACTGACATTCCCGTTACTTGAGTAGCAGTGATGTATTGCTAGATATCGCTCACTGTTTGTAATAATAGAATATGATTTTAGTATTACTATTAACGTAATGGGAACCTACAGGATCGCACACTTAGAATGGATCGAAAATGGGATTTAAATTCATAAGATGAATTCAATTGGGGATTCAAGTAAGACTTAGACTCCTGACATTGGTTGGACATTTAATTGGATTAAATGGGCTGACTAAAGTTCAAAGGCCCACACACGAATCTGAACCAGGTCAGATTATGAGTCCAACAACCTCATTACTCTCTTAGGATTGATTTTCTGCAGCTATATATATGATACGTATCTGTGGAAAGGTGACACATGAGAAAACCCTAGCCGTCACGGAAATTGAGAGAGAGAGAGATCGTGAGGAACATCCCCTTCCCGCAGCTAGCACCATGGCATGAGGGAAAGCTTGATTTGACCTGTTCGTGTGGATACCGTAGAGGCACCGTAATATTGTAGTGCTATGATCGGCATACTGTGGAGACAGTAGATCCATCTTCATGGTATAACTCCTAAATACGATTTATGGTTTTCTCATGGATCCATGGCTAGGTTTCGATATTTTTTTTTTGTAATTTTTCCGCTGTGTAATTAATCTGAGATTACCCTCGAAACCTGACATATGCACCACTCGATACTTGTGGCAATGAGAGATATACCACCGATGTTAATACTCTGGGAGGGTGCTCATCCCCAGCCACGTACGAAAGTATTTGAGCTTCAAAGAAACATTCTTCTTCGTGTAAAGCATGATGAAGCTAGTTAGATGCTTCCAAGAGTTCGGCCCATGTTTCTTAGGGCTCATCCCCGCCCAATTCAAAACCTCATTGATAAACGGGTGGAGGGGGAGAAGTAGGCCCAAGGCAAACTCATCAGGGTTAAACATACAAAATCACCCCGGGAGGTTGTCTATTGGCCGAAACACCAGCATTTGGAAGAAATAGCACAAACTGTCGGAGAATCCGGTATACCGACTGGAAGAGTTCGAAGTCGCCACCCACCATGATGTCCTTCGTCTCGTTAGCATCGATCTTCAGCTTGTTAGATGACGACAGTAGAACACCAAAGCGAACTTCACCATGGCATCATCGGGATACATCTGGATGGGTTTTGTGCTCATCGACGTTTGGGTTAAGCTTCCTTCATGCTCATATGCCCTTAGCACGTACTACTTGTCAAAAGAAAGATTATATTTCATCTTCTTTGCCGCCCAAGGATCGCGAAGACGAGGGACGGTTAGAATGTTGCCAAGTGACGGGGTCCTTACTTCTTGAACACGAGGAATCCCCTCGTGTCCGACCTCCTCCATCACCTTCTGGTGACTCCCCTCATCTTCCTCCTCATCGACCTCGTCATTGTCCTCTGTTACCCGCCTGCAACACTCCGGATCATTTTTGGTCTCTGACGTGGTGGAGGGTTCGTGTTCCTTCTTCTCGAGACTCTCCCGAGCTTCTCCAGTCTTGGCCGTCCCTTCATTACGATCGACCTCTTCCCTACCTGAACTCGACACAATCTCAACATCCTCTCCCGAAGAAGGAACATGTGCCAGACTCGGTAGAGGGATGTTGTCCTCCCATGAGGTTGACTGACCAGAAGATCCCGAAGATGAATCGCCCTAGCCAAAGGATGAAGCCGAGCCACAAGATTGAATGGCAAACATGTTGGAAGTGAATGTCGTTCTAGAAAGAGAAACTCTAGGTGTGGAGAGAGAGGGAGAGCAACCCCATAAAATGAAAAGAGGAAGTGAACTTATAGAAGGGAACACGACTTCTCGAATGATCCCGATCACGTGATGCCTCCTCTCGATAACTGTAAAATTATGAAATGACTACTCAAAGGTCACACGAAGTCATGTGTGCAACGGTTCATCATCACTCAACCCGTTTTGCACAGAATTCTAAACATGTATATCTCCTCGGGACCAGCACCTTGAAATGGCACTCCAACTCCAAGACCATCACAGAATTCTCTGCAAGCATGGCTCTCGTCTTGGCACCTCGAAATGATGCTCTGACTCCGAGGACATCACAGATTTCCCCGCAAACATGGTTCTCGTCTTGACGCCTCAAAATGGCACACCAACTATGAGGACATCGCAGATTTCCCCGCAAAAATGGCTTTTGTCGTAGCGCCTCGAAATGGCACTGCGACTCCGAGACCATCGTGGATTTCTCTGCAAACATGGCTCTTGTCTTAGCTTCACGAAATGGCGCTCCGACTCCGAGGCTGTCGCGGATTTGTCCATAAACATGTTTCTCGTATTGACGCCTCGAAATGGTGCTCCGAATCCGACGACATCACAGATTTCTCAGCAAACATAGCACTCATCTTGAAGCCTCAAAATGGTGCTCTGACTCCGAGGACATCACGGATTTCCTCGCAAACATGGTTCTCATCTTGACGCCTCAAAATGGTTCTCCAACTCTGAGAACATCGTGGATTTCCCCGCAAAAATGGTTCTCGTCGTAGCGCCTCGAAATGGAGCTCCAACTCCGAGACCATAAAGGATTTCTCCGCAAACATGGCTCTCGTCTTAGCATCTCGAAATGGCGCTCTGACTCCAAGGCCATCGCGGATTCTCTGCCAACATGGTTCTCATATTGATGCCTCGAAATGGCGCACTTACTCCAAGGCCATCGCAGATTTCTTCGCAAACATGGCTCCCATTTTAGCATCTCGAATCGGCGCTCCGACTCTGAGGCCATCGTGGATTTCTCTACAAACATGTTTCTCGTCTTAACGCCTCGAAATGGTGCACTAACTCCAAGGACATCGCAGATTTCCCTGCAAACATGGCTCTCATCTTGACGCCTCAAAATGGCACTCTGACTCTGAGGCCATCGCAAATTTCTCAGCAAACATGGCTCTCATCTTAGCATTTTGAAATGGCACTCCGACTCCGAGATCATCGCAGTTTTCTCAGCAAAGATGGCTATCATCTTAGCACCTCGAAATGGTGCTCCGACTCTGAGCCTATCGCTCATCTCTCCTTGACTCCCCCATCAGGCATAACCCCTCGTCTAGGTACTCCGACCACGAGGATCGCACCCGATGCCTCGTCCTTCATAGCTCGAGCATTGGTCTTGACAAGCTCGGATTTTGGGCCCTCGAGTCTTTATGCCACTATATTTTTTCCTACGAGTTACCTACTCCTCGAAGACGACCGAGAAATCACCTCTAAGAGTGGGGGGCTTGTGATACGGGTAAAAATCATGGTTGATCCCCACTGTTCGATCCCAGTGCGAATCACGAGGCAGACATGGACAAGATAATGTTTCATGAACAACCTCAAGCTCGAGGGCAGTTCGTGGGCCGTCCCCAAGGCCCGCCATTTCTGCTCAGCCCACCTGGGGGCAGTTGACCAATCATTTATGGCCAGTAATCAAATCCCCTAAAATTAAGGGATTAACAACCCCATCAAATCCCTAATCTGTGGAATCTAATCAGGCAGCTGGGAATCTTTCCCTAAAAGATTCCCACTAGCCTATAAATACAGGCATACCTCCACTGTTACCAGGTAATCACAATTATACCACCTAATCTCAGTTTAAACTCATGTTTACTGACTTGATTGTCAGAGGGCCTGTCACTGGGAATACTCTCGATGTTTTAGGCTTTTTGCAGGTGTGCAACAGCGATCAACCACCACCATATCTAGAACATCCAATCACATATTAACCTCTCATCAGGACCAGATGGCTGGCTAAGATCTGCTTCCCCTCTCCAACAAAAGAACTCAATATTTGTTGCTCTTACACCCAAAAACAGCAGCATCAATATATATATGTAGTATAGAGACTGTATACTATATTATACAGTCTATATACTACATATACACATAGAGTACATATATACATACATTATATATTTGTAGTATACAGACTGTATACATACAGTATATATATATATATATATATATATATATATATATATATATATATATCAAACAGGTCTGTTTTGAAAGACCCGTTACAAATGACCTTGTGGGCCATTAGATCGATCAAGATCAGATCCAGCGGCTCACATTCACCCCGCCCAAATCCCCCTCCCTCTCACTTAAGTTGTAAGTGGTATAATGGGTATTTCACCCCATTATACCCCTTCAACCTCTCTCTCACACTTTCTCTCTCTTGTACCTCATTCAATTTTTTCTTGCAAAAATATAACTTAGCCGGACTTTGGAAACAACGGGCTAAGGTCAACTGCTAAATTTTTTTTAATTCAGACCTACGCCATTTTCAATATCTCGGTCTCTCCTTACTCCATCTCTCTACTTCCCTGAACCCAAACCCAATCCCAACTGAAACCCTCACTTCTCCGCCTCATCCTCTCTCACTCACTCCTCTCTCTTCTCTCTCTCTCTCTCTTCCATAGCACCTCCCGCAACCCAAAAAACCCTAACCCTAACCATCTCCGAAACTCCCCCTCCTCCATCCACTACTGCAGCTCCTCCATTCTCACTCACTCTCTCACTCCCAATCTCTCCTCCAATTGAAACCCCTCCTCCTCCAGTCTTCGAAACCCCTTCCTCCTCCAATCTTCGAAAGCAAATCGGGAAGTCGAAACCCTAGTTTGGCGACAATACCTACATTAGAGAAATTCACAGTTGTGCAAGGTATTGACTAAACCCGTGGCTTCGTGGTTGTATTTATGTTTTTTTTTATGTTTTTTATGTCTCTTTCTAATTACTTGAATTGATTATTGTGATGCATAATTTTATAGATGTAATAGTTTGTAGGTAGTTGTTGTTGTTCCCTCAAATTATAGATTTAGTCATATTTTTAATTGTTCGATATTAGTAAAACCGCGTAAATGGTTAAAAAAATTCTGAAACGGTGCGAGTGGGTCGGAATCATGACACACTAGTTAATGCAACTTCTAGGAATGAGTTTTGACTCATGGTATGCAAGATATGGCTGTGTATCACTTTTGGTCAAGAAAAACCAAAATAAAGTGATACACTGCCATATCCCGCAAACTGAGAGACGAAACTCAACTCTAGAAGTTGCGTTTGGATTGTGTTACGTGAGTCCAACCAACTCGCAAAGTTTCGAAAATTTTTGATGTCGTTTGTGCAGTTTTCTCACGTATTTCGAACAACAACAATTAAACTCTAAAATTTGTTAGTACGGTAACACTAGAAAACCTTACAAACGACATCTAAAAATTACGAAACTTTGCGAGTAGGTCTGACTCACCCCATACAAGACAACGCAACTTGTAGACGTGAATTTTGACTCACGATTTGCGAGATACAGCCGTGTATCGTTTATTTAATTTTTCTTGAAATAAAGTGATTCTCCGGTCGTATCTCGCAAACCGTGAATCAGAACTCACTTCTACACATTGCATTGGTTTTTTTTTTGTGAGTCCGGCCTGCTCACAAAGTTTCAAAACTTTTGGATGCAGTTTGTGCGCTTTATATCATTCATCATAACAACTTAAACAACTAATTTTGGATATTGTGAGTACAAAAACGTAGAAAACCTCACAAACGGCAACCAAAAATTCGAAACTTTGCAAGTGGGTTGGACTCACCCCACACAAGCCAACGCAACTTCTAGAAGTGTGTTTTGACTCACAGTTTGCGAAATACGGCCGTGCATCGCTTTAGTTGGATTTTCTTAGAACCACCACCACCGTATTCCTCTTCTCAACCGATGTATCAATCGAAGGCATCGACGTATCGAGCCATGGTGAGTGTACTTTATAAATTTAATTATTTTTCGTATGGATGTATTGTTATGTGAACATTTGATATTTGTGAATTTATATTGATGTATATATTTCAACTCGTGGTAGATTGATAACACATGTGAAACAGTACAGATAGCTGCTCGTACGTTAAAAAGTGTCGTACCCGAGAACATGAAGGAGTTAATGCCGGAGATCCTTAAACCGTGTCGTCGAAGTCTTGAAGATGTCAGTGAAGGGGCTCAACTTGATGCGTACTTAAAAGTGATCGTGGGAACATCTCGGCGGAAGAACATGACAAGGAAAGGAATTCGCATTGCCGAGCCACAACAATCTCAAGTTGCAGAACGGGAGGTGTTAGAAGAAGAAGAACAAGATTCGGATGAACCGGTAGAGGAACAAGTTAGATGTAGGATTCTGATTCGGAAGATGAGCAATCTGAACAATTCACACCTAGTAGACGCAAACCGCCCCCATGTCGGAAGAGGTAGTAGCGTATTTATGTTGTAATTGCATTTTTTTTTTTCCACAATTTTCATTTTCCTTGTATAGTTGGTATTTTGAATTATATATCATATCATTTCATAAATGACTAATACATTTTCTTTCATGGCTCATTTCAATTTTGTAGATGAATGAATATCATGCGAACAAGACGATGTGTGATCTAAAAGCTACGAATGTAACCCTAGTTAGTGAATTTGAAATGACTTGTAATTCACAAAAAGTTTGACTTTGTTTAAATATGAAGATGGTGTACTTGTTAGTTTGATTTGTTTGATTTAGTTTATATTGTTCGATTTTGTTTCTTGAGATCTTCCTATTTATGTATTGTTGTTGTTGTATATGACGTTGTTTGTGTTAGTTTTTTGGGGATTATATTGTTGCTGTTATCGGTGATTGACGTCGTATGGTGTTGTCGTGTGAAGAAGTTAGTTGGATATTGATTTTGTATGCAACAATACGTTGCTGTGATTCTGAATTGTTCTAGGGTAGTGATTTTGAATTATTTTTATATTCTTCATTATAGATGATACTCTTCAATTTATCCCTAAACTCATCGGTATCATTCAACATACGTACCTTGCAGTAACCTATCCAAAATATGTCAAATGCAATATCTATGCTCAGTGTCAATGGAAACTTTCTTCAGTGCAACACCGATCCCACTATCCTTGTCTGTCACGATGCCAGCCGGAGCAAGTCCCTTCATAGCTCCTAACCACTTTTCAAAGAACCACTCAAAGGAAGAGGTCTTCTCATTTGGAATTTGTCAAGATGGTTGATTCCAACAAATGGAACAAATAACATTTCATACTGGTTCGTGTTGTATGTTGCATCAAAACAAAGTAAGTACACTCCCAAATCCGTTTTCATAATTCATCCTAGCGGTACCATCCACCCATATACAATAAAACAATCAACCTTCGGGATTTAATTGAGACTCATAAAAAAAAGCAAGGATCAATCTTTTTTTTATTCAAAGAACTCAATAAGTATTTCCCCATAGTGTCCTTTCATAGCTTTCGTCGAGTCTCTCTTTAGATTTCTAGCATCGGTTTCAGTGAATCCTACTTTATCGTGACCTCTACTAGCTCTTGCGAAGAAAAGTATTTGTTTGCACGTAGGGATATTAGCTTTGGTAAGTTGATCCATTACTCTTTTATCGGAATTCACCACACTACGATTTTGAAGGCAACATGTAACGCCCCTGCCCCAGACTCGGGCAATTTATACAATTTATCGGACAAATTATTTATAGTATAGTACAACTGCCCACCACAGGCTGCCTCTCAAAAGGTGGTTAACCGGAATGGTGACTCTTGATCATAGGCTATATTATTATTATTATTTAATCTAGTTCAATTCCCGATATGGGACTATTTTTAAATCATCTCTTTCTACTTTCTCCCGTGAGCACAGAGCCCCATACGTAGGCCCCATGCCCACGTCAGTAGAGGACAGCGCCTGCCACCTCCCCACCTACTCACGAGAGAAAGTAGAAAGAGATTATTTTAAAATAGTCCCATATCGGGAATTGAACTAGATTAAATAATAATAAATAATATAGCCTATGATCAAGAGTCATCATCCGGTTAACCACCTTTTGAGAGGCATCCTGTGGTGGGCAGTTGTACTATACCATAAATAATTTGTCTGATAAATTGTATAAATTGTCTGAGTCTGGGGCATGGGCATTACACAACAGATGTGTTCTATCGGGTGAAGTGAATTCATGATTGTGTGGTTCATTAAATGAATAAATAACCCATGTATTACTTTATTCATTTACTTTAATACAAACGAAAACTTTGCAACCCATTCTAAAAGTACTTTCTCGTTTAGCATCATTAGGCTGACTCGGCGACTCCCCGACTTTATTACCTACATATGATTTACCGACTGCATCGATACCCTTATATTTATTCCCACCCTTGCGCGATGCGAAACCCGCACATCTAGCTTATGTCATATAAAATTTCTCTGCTTTATCTAAAGTATGAAACGTCATACCTATCTTTAGTTTGATGTCTCGTCAAATTCCGGCCGAGATTCACCACATTCTTGTGCACACACAAAATTATCGCTAGTAACAAAATTTTCTTCAACATTGTTCAATATAACAATTATCAATACACTAATCATATAGACTGAATCACACTACCGGCATATATATAGACACGAAATAAAAAAACTGCACAAATGGCATCCAAAAATTCTAAAACTTTGCGAGTAGGTCAGACTCACCACACACAAGCCAACACAACTTGTAGAAGTGAGTTTTGACTCACGGATTACGAGATACGGCTGAGTATCGCTTTATTTCAAGAAAATCCAAATAAAGCGATACACGGCCGTATCTGTCAAACCATGAATCAAAACACACTTCTAGAAGTGGTGTTGACTTTTGTGGGGTGAGTCCAACCCACTTGCAAAGTTTCAAAATTTTTGGTTGCCGTTAGTGAGGTTTTCTATATTTTCGTAGTCAAAATATCCAAAATTAGTTATTCAAGTTGTTGTTACGATGAATGATATAAAGCGCACAAACAACATTCAAAAAATCTATAACTTTGTGAGTATGCCGGACTCACCACACACAAGCCAACACAGCTTGTAGAAGCGATTCACGGTATGTGAGATACGGCCGAGTATCGCTTTATTTCAAGAAAATCAAATAAAGCGATACATTGACGTATCTCACAAACCGTGGAACAAAACTCACTTCTACAAGTTGTGTTGGCTTGTGTTACGTGAGTCCGACCTACTCGCAAAGTTTTGTCATTTTTTGATATCATTTGTAAGGTTTTCTAATGTAACCGTACTAACAAATTTCAGAGTTTAATTGTTGTTGTTCGAGATACGTGAGAAAACCGCACAAACGGCATAAAAAATTTCCAAAACTTTGCGAGTTAACACAAGCCAATGCAACTTCTAGAGTTGAGTTTCGTCTCACGAATTGCGAGATACGATCGTGTATCATTTTATTTTAGTTTTTCTTAACCAAAAGAGATACACGGTCGTATCTTGCAAACCGTGAGTCAAAAATCACTCCTAGAAGTTGAGTTAGCTTATGTGTCATGATTCTGACTCACTCGCAAAGTTTCGGAATCTTTTTTACCATTTACGCTGTTTACTAATATCAAACAATAAAAATACGACTAAACCTAGAATTTGAGCGAACAACAACAACTACGACTAAAATTTCACCATCTAAAGTCATCAAAATACGCCCTACCAACTACTACATCTACAAAATTACGCATCACAATAATCAGTTCAAGTAATTAGAAAGAGACATAAAAAATATATAAAACAACATAAATACAACTACGAAGCCAATGATTTATTCATTACCTTGCACAATTGCGAATCTCCTCCAATGTAGATGTTTTCACCGTACTAGGGTTTCGACTTCCGATTTACTTTCGAAAATTGGAGGAGGAGGAGTTTCGAAGATTAGATGAGAGATTGGGAGTGAGAGAGAGTGTGATAATGGAGGAAGAGCAGCAGCAGCGGGCGAAGGAGGAGGATTTTGGAGATGGTTAGGGTTAGGGTTTTTTGGTTTCAGGAAGTGCTTCAGAAGAGAGCGAAAGGGAGAAGAGGGAATGAGTGAGTGAGAGAGTAAGTGAGAGAGGAGGAAGATTCATCAATAAAAAAGTGCTATCTGATCCGCGCTTGATAGAAATACGGATTTTAGGCATAAAACCACTGAATAGAAGTTGAGTGAGAAAGGACTGATTTCGATTGAGATTGGATTTGGGTTCGGGGAAGAAGACAGAAAGAGTAAGGAGAAAGTGGGAGAGAGAAGATAGAGTAGGTCTGGGTTTAAAAAAAAATCCACTTTACCTTATTCTGTCGTTGGCAACGACGGGCTAAGTTATATTTTTGCCAAAAAAAAACTGAACGGGGTATGAGAGAGAGAAAGTGTAAGAGAGAGTTAAAAGTTGAAGGGGTATCAGTGGCGGAGGCACATACCAAAGTGGGGGTACAAATGGGACCCCTAAAAAATTATAGAACACCCCTTTTATAGGTTAAAATTTTTATTTGGCCCCCCCAAAAAAAAATTTATTTGACCCCCCTAGCTCAGCTTCAAAATCCTACCCTATGTACTCACTGCTTAGTACTTCAAAAAAAAAAAAAACACCCAGTGGCGCCCACACCCACACTCATCATACATCCCAACTCATTTATCATTTCCATTCCCTTCTCTTCTGTCATCTCATTCTCTCAACCTATTGACCTAACCCATCCCATTCTCTGATTCTCACTCTCTCTCGTCTCATTCTCTCAACGCAACTGCAAAAACGCAGTCACATCAGTGGCGCCGCACTCGTTGCCTCATCAGCAACGATCATCGATCGGCCGTCGGTGGGCAGATTCCTCATCTTTTGCCGAAAGTGGGGCCTGATCACCAGCGTAATCGTCAGGTGAACTTTCGATTTAGAAAAAAATTAAAACCACTTACAATTGAAGTCTTGAAGAAGATGTTGTTAAATTAGATTGGGGGCTTTTAATTTTTAAAAAAAACCTTTGTTGCTTTCTATCTTGTTTATTTTAACAACCAACTTGTAATTTAGTCTTTTGATTCAATGATTAGAGTTTCTTTGATTCACTGAATTGCACAAAAGTTTACTTAACTTAACAGATTGTTTGATAGTGTATTAGTGTTCAATCTAAAATACATATATATAATTGCCTTATCTTTGACAGTACCTTTGAGTGAATATAAATTATATAATGCAGGATGTGTTGTTAGTGGGAGATAGGAATTAGTGATGCACAAAGATACGGAAATCATCTGGTTTTACACTAATCAAGCAGTGGTTTTACACAATTTATATTATTAATCAATATTATTATCTACAATTTATATTATGTATGGATTAATAATATTATATTGTTATACATTGTAGATAATATGAGCAAACAAAAAAGAACTCTTGATCTTTTTTTTTGGAAAAGAGATAAAGCCATTAGTACTAGTGAATTATCTCTTACTCCAATTGTCGAAGAAGTACCACTAATCGTTGAAGAAGAGGTGCCCCCTATTAGTGAAAAAATATTGTTAGATGTTGAACAATTACCTTTTGCAAATGAGGATCAACAAACTAGTGCCGGTAAAAAGAGGGATGAAATTAATCTCTCAAGCTCCAAGCGTCCAAGATTAATTGATCCTGAAAAGATGGATGCATCTTCTTTGGTACGTGATCCAGGATTACGTCCAAGCATATGGGAAATTCCACCTAACAAGAAGGATGAAATTCGACGGGCTTACATAAATGTTGGACCGTATCAACCTAAGCTTTGTCATTATAAGTCTTCGGGTCCAGATAATCGTCGGTGATTTCAAGCTTCTTGGTATGAAAACCATTAAAGTTGGTTGGAGTATTCAGTGGAAAAGAATGCTGTATTCTGTCTTCCATGTTATCTTTTTGCAAAGAAGCCAACCGAACGATTTGGAGAGGATGCATTTACTACGAGGGGGTTTGATAATTGAAAAAAAGTGGGAATCAAGGATAAATGTAAGTTATTATTACATGAAGGAAAAGTTCCAAATTCACCTCATAAAATGGCACTGAAGAAATGTGAGGATTTGATGCATTATTCCGGACATATTGATAATTTGATTGATAAAAAGACAGAGAAGCAGAAGAATGATAAACATTTACGTCTTATAGCCACCATAGATTGTGTAAGGTTTTTGTTTTATCAAGCTCAACCTTTTAGAGGTCATGACGAAAGTGAGGACTCCGACAACCGTGAAAATTTCATTGAATTGTTAACACTTCTATCTCATTATAATCATGATGTAGCTCAAGTTGTGTTAGAGAATGCTCCAAAAATTCAAAAGTATACATCTCCAACAATTCAGAAAGATATTATACATATCTTTGCCAATAATGTCCGGAATGCAATACTTGAAGAAATTGGGAAAGCTAGGTTTTGCTTCATTGTTGATGAAGCCCGGGATGAGTCAAAAAGGGAGCAAATGGCTATCATATTAAGGTTTGTTGATAAAATGGGATGTATAAGAGAGCGTTTCTTTACAATCGTGCATGTTAAGGACACACGCGCATCAACTCTCAAAGATAGTATATGTGATGTGCTCACTCATAATAACCTCCAAGTTGAAAACATAGGAGGTCAAGGCTATGATGGAGCAAGTAATATGCGTGGGGTGTGGAATGGACTTCAAGCTCAAATTTGTAGAGAATGTTCTTATGCATATTATGTGCATTGCTTTGCTCACAGATTGCAGTTAGCCTTAGTCACAACATCGGGGGAGGTTCATGTTGTACATGAATTCTTTGGGCAGATGACTTGTATTATTAATGTTGTTGTAGGCTCCACGAAACGTCACGATGAGTTGCGAGATGCTCAAGCTATTGAACTTGAAAAGCTGGTTGCTGCTAATGAAATTTAGACAGGAAGAGGAAAAAATCAAATTGGTACATTACTAAGGGCTGGAGATACTCGATGGAGTTCTCATTATCGGTGTATTTGTAGCTTGATCAAAATGTACAATGCCTCGTTGGCAGTTCTCTTGAATATGAAAAATGAAGGGAGAGATCATGAAGTGCGTAGTGATGCGGCAGTGGCTATGAAGATGATGGGAACGTTTGAGTTTATTCTTTGCTTGCATCTAACGGAAGAAATTATGGGAATAACAAATATTCTTTCTCAAGCCTTACAACTACAAACTCAAGACATCCTAAATGCTGCAGATTTGGTTACTACATGCAAATCACTTCTTCAGAAGATGAGAGATGTTGGTTGGGAACCTTTACTAGCCAAAGTTCTATCGTTTTGTGAACAGAATAATATAGATATTTCCGATTTATCCAATCTTTGGTCTAATGGGCAAGGTCTCCCCTATAGAAGAAATCAAAATTCTATCACATTGGAGCATCATTTGAGGATTGATTTGTTTATAGCTTCAGTTGACTTTCAATTGCGAGAATTGAATAGCAGGTTTTCTGATTCTTCTTTAGAGATCCTTGTCCTTAGCTCAGTATTAAATCCAAGGGATGGGTTTAAGTCATTTGATGTTAACAAGCTATGCATGTTGGTGGATAATTTTTATCCCGAAGATTTCAGTGAACAAGAGAGAGTGCAATTAAGATTGCAATTGGAGTATTATGGTCTTGATGTCATAAAGCATCCAGAATTCTTGAATTTGTCTTCAACTTCTGATTTATGTCATAAATTATATATGACAAAAAAATCAGTTAAATATCATCTAATTGATAGGTTGATCCGTTTGGTGCTAACTTTACCAGTTTCTACAGCAACTACTGAACGAGCTTTTTCAGCTATGAAACTTGTGAAGACGAAACTCTGCAATAGAATGGAAGATGATTATTTAGCTGATAGCCTCATTATTTACATTGAAAAGAATATTTGTCGTAGTTTTACTAGTGAGATGATCATGTCAGAGTTTTATTCTGTGAAACCTTGACGGTAGGGATAAATTTGCTGATTGTAATTTTTGAAAACTTGGGTTATATTATTGACGTATTTTGTCATATGGTTATAAATTTATGGGTTTTATGAATATATTTGATCCAATTATTTTGAAATTTTTTTTTGGAAACAATCATGATGATCCCAAAAAAATGGGACCCCCATTTTGACTAGTCTGGCTCTGCCACTGAGGGGTATAATGGGGTGAAACCCCATTATACCTCACACAACTTAAGTGAGAGGGAGGAGAATTTAGGCGGGGCTAATTTGAGTTGTTGGATCTGATTTTGATCCCTTTTCGTTGTGCACTAGGCCTCCGTGTGCACTCGGCCTTCCCGCCTTCGTATTGACGATCCGAACCGTTCACATTGATCGACACATATAAATTAGTCTAAATATATAAAATCAAATCATTTGAAATTATTTGCCCATCCATCGAAGTGTTACAAAATTGTATGGCTGAAAATCGTTGTTTTTTATAGTCACATGATGGATGGGCAAATGAATTTTAAATGATTTGATTTTACATATTTAGACTAATTTAGATGTGTAAATCAATGTGTACGGTTCGGATCGTCAATACGAAGGCAGAAATGTCAAGTGCACAGGGAGGCCTAGTGCAAAACGGAAGGAGACTATATGTATATAGTGTTGGTTTGGAAATGAAAAAACGGATCTCAGAAAGCAGGTTTTACCTGTTTTCAAAATAGTCAATTTAAACATAGATATTAAGAGTAAATTTTTAAAATGACAATTGCAAAATTTTGTATCCAAATACAATTTACCCTATGTACTCATTTAAAAATTTTAAAATCCGAAAACTAAATTTATAACTCTAAATTAAGCGCAGCCTATAAATTTTCCTAGGTAAGTTTCAAAAACAAGAAATACCCTTACACCGCTAGACACTAGTTGAGCTACATTTTAATCGGAGGCGCTATACACAAATGGCTATCTTTAATAACTCAACATAGGGCAACTAAAACTTTAATAACTCAACATAGGGCAACTAGAACTTTAATTATTCATAATGTCATAAATTCATCAGAAAGAAATTTCGTTATAGAATTAATCGCAATGTAATTCGAAAATATCAAAAGCAGTCGATAACATGATGTTGACTTAAATATATAGCTTTCCAGAACTCAACTTGCTTAGTTATGCATGGTATGATTCCAACCTCCTCCATTCAAGAACCATCAGTAAAATGTTGATATCCCCGTCTAAGATCCCTTATTAATCCAATTTGGAGGCGCTATTAACAATCTTGTAGGGCTTAATTATATTAGGAGCTACTAATAATGTTAGCAAAAAAAAAATAAAAAATAAAAAAAAATAGGAGCTACTAAAAACATTTGATTATCTTTAATTAATTAATTTCCACCATACGTACCTTTAAATAACAGTTGCACTTGAACAGAAATATTGTTTTCAATACATCTCCAAACATGTACATCTCTCTCATTACAATTTCAAATGATATCTTTTTGTTTTTGTTTTATAGTACATGAAAACAAAAATAAATAAAGTCAATTATGGTTCGACTCCAAACTCCAAGCCTAATTATATAATATTTTATAAAATTACATCATAAAAATTGTAGTGTTCAAAATATATTAATTTGTCCCTTTAGTTTCCAATGAAACTGTTTGCCATGTTATGTATTAATTCTTTTTATAGATTTTAATTTCTCTAATAATTCTGCTTGCTCAATATCTCTCTAGATCTTTCATCTTTCAAAGAAAATGACCTCTCTCTCTCTCTCTCTCTCTCTCTCTTTCTCTCTAATTTTATGTAACTTCATATATGAATCAAATTAATGTTCATGGAAAGAAAATTTTCAAATATTCAAAAGTAGAAGAATTAGTGATATGTATGTCCACTATCCACAAGCATACCTAATATTTCAAATATGCTACCAACTGTGCATATATAATCCTAATGAAATCATAGGGCTCAATATATTATAATTATAGACCAGATCCCCCTCTATTCAGACATACATATCTTCTCACTCAGATTAGATATATCTGATTCATAATAGCTTAATATTTTCGAACATGTTAAGTCTTGTTTCTTGCTACTTTAAGGAAAAAAAAATAGAAATATTATTTTCTTTATTTACTTCTCCGCGTTGTATCGTAAAAGTTGTTAATTATAAAACTTAGAGAATTATAAGAGACATACATGCGGGTCATGCAAGATGTTGACTGTATTTAAAAATATTACTTTGTTCGATTGTGTGGTTGTATGTGGGAATGCTTTTGGTTTGGAGATGCTGTTCCCACTTGTGACTTGTGGAATAAGAATGAAATGAAATAAAATGGTTCTCATGTGTCTCACTTTTTTTAGTAGGGAATATTTCTTTTCTTTTCTTTTCTTATCTTTTCTTTCTCTTTTTCTATTTCTATTTGGCCGTTCACATATTAATTCAAAGAAACTTCTCAGAAAAGAAATTACAAGCAATCTCACAGTTATTTGTTAACTTTTCACTAAAATTGAACAATCAGGCAACTGTAGTAGGTTCGAGGTTTCTAATTCTATCTTCAATGCAACAATAAATTTATTTTCTAATTGACACATATTTATGCGAACATGTAGTCCTATTATGTGCTTACTAGTAATCTACACGTTCTCATTAAACTTTTTTACTTTTATAGTAAATAATAAGACGTAATCTGGCCTTAAACCTAAGACCTCCTTTTACTCATCACATACTTGAATCTCGGACCTCTCTTTACTCATCACATACTCTTTACAAACTACCCCTAGTGGTACAAACTTTTATTTTATATGAGTAGCACTTTTGTAAATAAATTTTAACTTTGAGAGTATTATGATAACTAACAACAGTTTGAGTAAATGAATGGCTAATATAACTCTCACTTAAAAATGAATGGTTGAGATTAGATGGTTGAATGTCTACAAATGACAACCCCAAATCTCCCATTATAATATTAGAGATAGATAGATTATATATTATATTATAAATAGATAGATAGATAGTAATTTACACGTGTGATGCACATTTAATATATTAAAAAAATTAAAGTAAAAAAATCTGACATGGTGTGGATTCAAACTTGAGATCTCCTTCATATTAGTTATGCACGTGTAATGTACATGTTGATAGATTCACAAATGACACTAAAGCCTTCTCCCATTAATTAGAGATTAAAAAATGTTGTACTATCATGTAGCTCAATTAATGATTATGATAAGACTAAATTAAGTATACGATTGATCAAATTAAGGATATGTTCAATTTGAGTCAGAAAAACAAAAAAAGAATATGTTTAGTGATTTTTTTTCATACAAATGCTAGTAAATGTCAATTGCAATGGTCTGGCAAAAACACAAAAAATTGGTTCTTGCAATGCACTTTGATGGCGTAACAATTTTGTTAAAGAGTTACTTTCAAGTTAACTTGAATTCAAAAAAGAAATATTATGGAAACAAAAGAATTAGAGAGAAATTTAAATTTTATATATAATTGTTGTAATTTGTCAATTTGTAACACCTTTCTCTGACAATTTACTCATCAGGCCTCATTTACCCATTTTCTTATCATTTCTTTCTGAAAAACTGATGTCCAATCAACAATTATATGCATATCTATCTTGTGACTTAATTAAATATGAATAACTATTTGCAGGATATTCATGTGATACATAACTGAGTTTGTCAAATCTTTCACACATGGGCATAACAAAACCATCTTACAATATATGCAGAACCTGAAGCCTAGGGCTTGTACAAAGATACCTCACAGAAGCAGATCTGAAACAACACTGACAACACTATCAACATAAGTACACGCAGAAGTTCCTTTCTCTACAACTTCATTAACCCTCTCAACAAATCTTGTCACATACAACAATCAAAAGCAAGAAAAAGATAAAACCCAATCGCATTCTATATTATAGCACCAGTGGAATTGAGCATTAAGTTCTCATTTATAGATAAAAGATTTCAAACAAATTCGAAACGCATGAGCAGCTTCACGGATTTGTACTTGTTCCCCTTATGGTCGAAAAGAGGCACAGCTCGAATCCCTGGCCTCAGCTCTGACACCGGTAGGCAAGTTTGCCCACCAAAGTCATCTTTCTCGGACATATCGTACTCGTGGACTTCAACACGGAGTAATGCCAATTCAGGAACTGTTAATGGGAAGGTGAACTCCTCGTTCCAAACTGGAGTCCAGTCATCTTCGATTGTCTTAGTTTTCTTCATAGTGCTATCTGCAGGAACTCCAGCAATCCCTACCTGTAAAAGTGAATCTGTCAGTTCCTGCAGTTCTACCTTGGCTTGTTCATTAATGTCAAAAATGGTTAGACATTTGTCTGAGACTTTTTTAGTCTTGCACTCACCAAAGAACAGCTGTTGTGAAAGAGGGACATGGGGACTTGGACCCTTTTTTTAAAAAAAAAATAATAGTAATTAGTGAGATATTCAGCCTCAATATCGGGATATGTGGTGAGGGAGCTATTTAATTTAAAGATTTGACGCCCCCCCTGAAGTAGGGCTGTGCACCGAGTTGGTTATTACGCAAAGCCGTACTAGCCCAACTTGAATGGGCAGATATTTTTAGCGTTGGAAAATCCACCTGAAAGCAGCTGGGTGGGTTTGAAAAAGTTCATTAAAAGATTAGGTCGGATTTCGATTTTACTAGAAATCCGCACAACCGGAACCCGCTTCATACTTTATGTAACATTGTAACTTATTTTATAATACACTACTTATTGATTCTCTAACTATCTATACTAGTATAATGCACGTGCGATGTATTTTTTAAAAATATGTATTATACACGTGCGGTGCACGTGGGGAAAATGGGGAGGGGAAATGAAAAGGACAAAAAAATCTACGTATTATATACGTGCGTTGCACGTGGGGAAAATGGGGAGGGGGGAATGAAAAGGACCAAAAAAAAAAATCTATCAACACGTGCGCTGTACGTGTTGACACACTAAGAAATAATAAAAAATTGTTTATTTGTTTACAACCCCATCTCAACCATTATAATAGTTATAGATTATAGATAGTTTTGGATAAATCTCACTAAACCCCTCTAGGTTTTGAGGGTGTTGCAGGTAGCCCCCTGAGGATTTTATGTGAACACTAACCCTCCCCCTACTCTCAAAATCAGTGCATCCCCTTATATTTTGGGGCAAAACAATTGTTTTACCCTCTAAATCTTAGGATGTTTTAATGTTAAATTTCAGCAACAAAAAAAAACGAAATAGTTTTACTAAAGAAGCTTTTGCAGATACGTAACCTGACAGTAAGGAGGGAACAAGAAACTGTCTATAACTCACTTTGTAATGAGGATTGAGCTACAAAATATTGTTAGTAAACAATTTAGAAAATCTGTGGCAAAAAACTCATAAAATTTTAAAGGGTCATTTTACCCCAAATATAGGTGGATGCACTGATTTCGAATCTATAAGGGGATTTAATGTTCGCATAGAATCCTTAGGGAGTTACTACAACACCTCCTAAAACCGAAGGAGGTTTAGTGAAATTTAACCTATAGTTTTTTCTGGAAGTTAAAGATTTTTCAATTTTCAACATATATACTCCCAATACTTAATCCTAAATGGTTAAAAGTGAATAAAAAAATAACTCTCTCTCAAAAACACAGAATTATCTGATAAGACCAACCCATAGAACCCAAAACCCAAACTAAACAGAAACCCTTACTGCTTCAGTATATTAAAAAAACTGACGAGTTTGGGTTTGTTTAGTGATGTTGTTTGTTTTTGGGGGTGTTGGGGCAGCAAGTATGAGTTCATGTAATTTGTGAAGGGGAAGCTGTGAACAGGCGTTGACCCGATTCCTAGGGAGTAGGATCAGCTTGGGAGTAGCAGCAGAGAGGTAAAAACCGGGTGCTCGGCTCGGATCGAGTAGCTCGGCTCGGATGAAGTGGCTCGGCTCGGCCTTCTGTACCTGCACACTACCTAGAAACACCGAGAGAATTTCCGGCGATAGGCCCTCCGACGATCTAGTCAGTCACTGAAAAAGAGACTAGGCAGCTAGGGTTCAGATGGGAAATGATTGATTAATTTGGGCAAGGAGGAGGTCTAGTATTTATAGGCAGGGATAAATGGGCCAGAGACCCTAATGGGCCGGGTCGGACCCGTTTGCCGATGGGGCTAAGTTGGCAGAAGCCCATTGGACTTGTTGACTTGATAATCTGAGATGAGCGAAATCTGAGAAGATCTGATGACCCAAATTGGGTCACGTCATCTATACCACATCATAAGCCCCCCACTCCTTGAGGGCTGTGTAAACCAGCCGTGGAGGAGAAATTTGTCTCTGTCGGAAGAGCGGAGGGGAGTATTTGACGAAGATAAGTTATTGAGTCCCTGAGGAGTGAATGGAGTCAGCACCAAGCCGATCACAATATAATCTGTGCCGAGGGCCGAACTCGAACGGCCGAGCCTGGCAAGCCTAAGGAAAAGCCAGTGGGTGGCTTGAAGTCGATGTCGAGCGCCGAACCCGGAGTGCCAAGCCTATAGGGCCAAGCCCCGAGTGTCGAGTCTGGAGGGCCAAGCCTGGGCAAGGCTGTGAGAAAGCCAGCAGGTGGCTGGGAGTCAGTGCCGAGCCCGGAGTGCCGAGCACCGAGGGCCGAGACCGGAGGGCCGAGCCTGGGCAAGACTGTGAGAAAGCCAGCATGTGGGTAGGACTCGATGTCGAGCGCCGAGCCCGGTAGGCAGAGCCTAGGCAACACTGAGTGAATGCCAATGGGTGGCTTGGAGTCAATGCCGAACGTTGAGCCACGAGTGCCGAGCCCGAAGGACCGAGCCTGGGCAAGACTGAGAGAAAGTCAATGGGTGGCTTGGAGTCAATGCAGAGCGCCGAGCCCCGAGTGTCGAGCTCGAAGGGCCAAGCCTGGACAAGACTTTGTGAAAGTCAGTGGAAGGCTTGGAATCAATGCCGAGCGCCTAGCCCGGAATGTCGAGCCCCGAGCGCCGAGCCTGGGCAACACTGAGAGAAATCCAGTGGGTGGCTTAGAGTCAATGCCGAGTGCCGAGCCCGGAGGTCCGAGCCTGAGCAAAACTGAGAGAAAGCCAGTGGGTGACTGGGAATCAATGCCGATGGCCGAGCCCCGAGTGCCGTGCCCGGAGGGCCAAGCCTGGGCAAGACTTTGCGAAAGCCAGTGAGTGGTTTGGAGTCAATGTCGAGCGTCGAGCCCGGAGTGCCTGGGCAAGACTGAGAGAAAGCCAGGAGTCGGTGCCGATCACCGAAGGCCGAGCCTGGGCAAGACTGTAAGAAAGCCAGCAGGTGGCCGGGAGTCAATGCCAAGCGCCTAGCCCGGTGGGCCGAGCCTGGGCAACACTGAGAGAAAGCCAGTGGGTGGCTTTGAGTCAATGCCGAGCGTCGAGCCCCGAGTGCCGAGCCCAGAGAGCCGAGTCTGGGCAAAACTTTGTCAAAGCCAGTGGGCGGCTTGGAGTCAATGCTGAGCGCCTAGCCCGAAGTGCTGAGCCCCGAGCGGCGAGCCTGGACAACACTGAGAGAAAGCCAGTGGGTGGCTTAGAGTCAATGTCGAGCGCCGATCCCCGAGTGCTGAGCCTGGAAGGCCGAGCCTGGGCAAGACTGAGAGAAAGCCAGTGAGTAGCTTGGAGTCAATGCCGAGCGCCAAGCCCCGAGTGCCGTGCCCGGAGGGCCAAGCCTGTGCAAGACTTTGTGAAAGCCAGTGGGCGGTTTGGAGTCAATGTCGAGCGCCGAGCCCGAAGTGCCGAGCCCCGAGCGCCGAGCGTGGGAAAGACTGAGAAAGCCAGTAGCTGGCTAGGAGTCGGTGTCGAGCCTGGAGTGCAGAGCACCGAGGGCCGAGCCTGGACAAGACTATGAGAAAGCCAGCAGGTGGCTAGGAGTCAATGCCGAGCACCGAGCCCGGTGGGCCGAGCTTGGACAACACTGAGAGAAAGCCGGTGGGTGGCTTAGAGTCAATGCCGAGGATCGAGCCCTGAGTGCCGAGCCCGGAGGACCGAGCCTGGACAAGACTTTGTGAAAACCAGTGGGTGACTTGGAGTCAATGCCGAGCGCCTAGCCCGGAGTGCCGAGCCCCGAGCGCCGAGCCTGGGCAAGACTGAGAGAAAGCCAGTAGGTGGCTTAGAGTCAATGCCGAGCGCCGAGCCCCGAGTGCTGAGCCCGGAGGGCCAAGCCTGGGCAAGACTGAGAGAAAGCCAGTGGGTGGCTTGGAGTCAATACCGAGGGCCAAGCCCCGAGTGCCATGCCCGGAGGGCCAAGCCTGGGCAAGACTTTGTGAAAGCCAGTAGGTGGTTTGGAGTCAATGCCTAGAGTCGAGCCCGTAGTGCCTAGCCCAGAGGGCCGAGCCTGGGCAAGACTGTGAAAAAGCCAGCAGGTGGGTAGGAGTCAATGCCGAGCGTCGAGCCCGGTGGGCCAAGCCTGGGCAACACTGAGAGAAAGTCAGTGGGTGGCTTGGAGTCAATGCCAAGCATCGAGCCCCAAGTGCCGAGCTCGGAGGGCCGAGCCTGAACAAGACTTTGTGAAAGCCAGCGGGTGGCTTGGAGCCAATGCCGAGCGTCGAGTCCCAAGTGCCGAGCAAGGAGGGCTGAGCCTGGGCAAGACTTTGTGAAAGCCAGTGGGTGGCTTGAAGTCAATGCCGAGCGCCGAGCCCCGAGCGCCGAGCCCGGACAACACTGAGAGAAAGCCAGTGGGTGGCTTAGAGTCAATGTCGAGCGCCGAGCCCCTAGTGCTGAGCCCGGAGGGCCAAGCCTGTGCAAGACTGAGAGAAAGCCAGTGGGTGGCTTGGAGTCAATGTCGAGCGCCGAGCCTCGAGTGTCGTGCCTGGAGGGCCAAGCCTGGCCAAGACTTTGTGAAAGTCAATGATTGGTTTGGAGTCAATGCCGAGCGCCGAGCCCGAAGGGCCGAGCCTGGGCAAGACTGTGAGAAAGCCAGCAGGTGGCTAGGAGTCAATGTCGAGGGACTGAGCCTGGACAACACTGAGAGAAAGCAAGTGGGTGGCTTGGAGTCAATCCCGAGCATCGAGCCCCGAGTGCCGAGCCCGGAGGACTGAGCCTGGACAAGACTTTGTGAAAGCCAGTGGGTGGCTTTGAGTCAATGCCGAGCGCCGAGCACCAAGGGTCGGGAGCGTCGAGCAGTAACCTGTGACAGAGCCAAGAATTAGCTCAGAGTTCATGCCGAGCATCGAGCGTCGAGCGTCGAGCATCGATGGTCGACCATCGAGTCCCCTGCTTGTTGAAAGTTAGAGCGTGGCTCGAGGTCAATGCCGAGCGGCGAGCCCATATAGCTTGAGAAAACTAGGACGTGGCACGAGGTCATTACCGAGCATCGAGCCCCCTGCTTGGTCAAAGCTAGGGCGTGGCTCGAGGTCAATGCCGAGCGTCGAGCCCCTACAGCTTGAGAAAGCTAGGACGTGGCTCAAGGTCATTGTCGAGCGTCGAGCCCCCTGCTTGTTGAATGTTAGGGCGTGGCTCGAGGTCAATGCCGAGCGTCGAGCCCATACAGCTTGAGAAAACTAGGGCGTGGCTCGAGGTCATTGCCGAGCATCGAGTCCCCCCAGCTTGGTGAAAGCTAGGACATGGCTCGAAGTCAATGCCAAAGCCCATACAGATTGAGAAAGCTAGGGCGTGGCTCGAGGCCAATGCCGAGCGTCGAGCCCCCTGTTTGTTGAAAGTTAGGGCGTGGCTCGAGGTCAATGCCGAGCGTCGAGCCCATATAGCTTGAGAAAACTAGGGCGTGGCACAAGATCATTGCCGAGCGTCGAGCCCCCCTGCTTGGTAAAAGCTAGGGCGTGGCTCGAGGTCAATGCCGAGCGTCGAGCCCATACAGCTTGAGAAAGCTAAGGCGTGGCTCAAGGTCATTGCCGAGCGTTGAGCCCCCTGCTTGTTGAAAGTTAGGGACATGGCTCGAGGTCAATGCCGAGCATCGAGCCCATACAGTTTGAGAAAGATAGGACGTGGCTTGAGGTCATTGCCGAGCATCGAGCCCCCCCCGCTTGGTGAAAGCTAGGGCGTGGCTCGAGGTCAATGCCGAGCATCGAGCCCATACAGCTTGAGAAAGCTAGGGCATGGCTTGAGGTCATTGCCGAGCGTTGAGCCCCCTGCTTGTTGAAAGTTAGAGTGTGGCTCGAGGTAAATACTAAGCGTCGAGCCCATACAGCTTGAGAAAGCTAGGGCGTGGCTCAAGGTCATTGTCGAGCATCTAGCCCCCCCTGCTTGGTGAAAGCTAGGGCGTGACTTGAGGTCAATGCCGAGCGTCGAGCCCATACAGCTTGAGAAAGCTAGGACGTGGCTCGAGGTCAATGCCGAGCGTCGAGCCCATACAGCTTGAAAAAGCTAGGGCGTGGCTCGAGGTCATTGCCGAGCGTCGAGCCCCCCTGCTTGGTGAAAGCTAGAGCGTGGCTCGAGGTTAATGCCGAGCGTGGAGCCCATACAGCTTGAGAAAGCTAGAGCGTGGCTCGAGATCACTGCCGAGCGTCGAGCCCCCTGCTTGGTGAAAGCTAAAGCGTGGCTCCAGGTCAATGCTGAGCGTCGAGCCCATACAGCTTGAGAAAGCTAGGGCGTGGCTCGAGGTCATTGCCGAGCATCGAGCCCCCAGCTTTGTGAAAGGTAGAGCGTGGCTCGAGGTCAATGCCGAGCGTCAAGCCCATACAGCTTAAGAAAGCTAGGGCGTGGCTCGAGGCCATTGCCGAGCGTCGAGCCCCCTGCTTGTTGAAAGTTAGGGCGTGGCTCGTGGTCAATGTCGAGCGTCGAGTCCATACAGCTTGAGAAAGCTAGGGCGTGGCTCGCAGTCATTGCCGAGCATCGAGCCCCCCCCCCCGGCATGGGTCGAGATCATTACCGAGCGTCGAGCCCCTCTGCTTGGTAAAAGCTAGGGCGTGGCTCAAGGTCAATGCCGAACGTCGAGCCCATACAACTTGAGAAAGCTAGGGCGTGGCTTGATGTCAATGCCGAGCGTCGTACCCCTAGCACCGAGCCTGTCGCACTTGAGGAAAAAGGGAGCAGCTTGCTCGCTGCCCATGCCGAGCGCCGAGCCCTGTGCATTTGAGAGAAGTCTCCTGTAATGAGAAGTCTAAACCGAGCGGCAAGGATTTGAGAGGCTGAGAAGTAAGTGTTGAACTCCTAGATTAGACGTGTCTTCTATACCACTGTGCAGCCCTCCCTTTCAAATTTAACGCAGCAAACCTCAACCTTTGTGAATCCTCAATCTCATAGAAATCAAAAAAACTGTCCAACCCCACACACCCATTCCGTAGGATCCCCCTCATGAAATGTAGGGAACTTCATCTTAAACGGAGTCCTTTAAAAACTCAAGAATCTTGACAAACCCTAGAATTAGAGAAATTAGGGTTAGGGTTTGCTACCTCTCTGTTATGCCTTGTAGGAATCGGAGTAGGAATGATCGGAGTTCAGATAGTTGTTCATTTCTTGCAATTCCACCACGTAGTTCAACTGCGTCTGAACCACCGCCATTTGCCCTTCAAGAACCTCCACCTTGAAATCCACCGCCGACGGGCTCCCTACATCCCGATCATCATCGTCGGCGGCAGGCTCTAATACCACACGATGTCAGGGCTTGCGGGTCGGGGAGCTTTGGGTTTGGCCATGGCTTAACGGAGCTAGGGTTTTGGAAGGAGTCGGAGATTTGGGGAAGAACAGATCAGCTAATAATTGATTGATTCCTTCTTCAATATAGCCTATTTATAGGCAGTTACATGGGAGAGAAAAACAGTTACGAGTTCACGTGACAGTCACGTGCTAACTCTACCCGCCACTAGAAACATTCAAACAAAAGAAAGAGTGCGCACAGCGCGTGAAATACAGAAATGTGCATAGAAACGTGCACAGTTACAAAGCAAAGAAACAAACAACAAAACAAGTATACTAATCCAAGCTCGAGCTGAGTGACATCCATCTGCATCCCTGACGCAAGCACACCAGTACTTAACTCAAGCATATCGTTACTTTGAACATTAACACATACAGTAGTAGTATATGGAGAAATTTCAAGCTTCATTGACTACAATTTCAGTTCTTGGGACTAGTCAATTGTAAACTATATTGCTTGTAATTTGCTTTATTGACTGATTTATTATTATTGTTATTTCTAATTTTGAAGTAATTTTGACGTAATAGGTTCCATAATTTCCTTTTGATGGAACATGGTGGGGTTTCCCTACTTTCACTCAAAAAATAATCAGTATACGGTTCATTGTAAGGAACCTCTAAATTCAATATGATTGCCATGAAATTTAAATTATTTAACTTAATTGATTTTACATCCTTAAGAAAAATTCTACATTACTTTGTGGGCATGTCATATGAGTTGTATCTCATAAATCTAGTTACAAAAGTATGGAGAAGCAATCATCTATGCATACCAACTATGAAAAATATAAAAAAATATACTAACATCAATTTATGCTTTAGTTGAGAGAAACATACTCACATCTCCATTTGATCATCTAAAACTGATATTGCATTCAAGGTATGCAGAAGATACATACCCATTATTGCTAAGATAATAATGCAATGCATGAATGATGAACTTCAGAGTTTCATAGTTCATTGAATTTCGTTATGCATCCATTGTTCACTTACAAATAAATATACATCTTAACAACAAGAAACGTCACGATTATTCAATACTTCCAGCAAAAACAAAAACAAAAAATCAAGTTGCTCTATAATAAAGGGCTAATTGCAAAATACCAAGTTTTAAATATCGGATATCGGTATCTTATCAGCTGGCAAAAATTCATATCGGATATCGGCAATATATTGGTGATATTTTTTTTTAAATTGAGTTGCTATAACATTGGAAGATATATATCCTAAATGTGATTTAATGTTTTAAACAGCCGTGACATATATTATGTTATATGTACCACAAATACCAACAACCTAGCACAAGCAAGATAACACTAAGAACCAAAATATATAATCACCTACATGAAATTACAATATAACACATAAAAGAAAGATACCTACATATTAAAGATTAAACATACTTTATAAGTCTATAGAAAAAGAAAAAAGACTTAAGAGAGAAGACGACAATTGGAGAAGATGATGAATACAAGAGACCGCACGGAGATCTTGTAAAATTAGGTTTGGCAGAGAAGTTGAAGAGAACAATTGGCTATAAGGTTTTGCTTTCTTATTTTCTTTTTTACTATCAAATATACATATTTGAATCAATTAGATTTGGGGTTCACATTTGGTTTGAATCTAAACCCAAAAAATTCCAGATCACTGTTATTTTTCAATATTGGGTTGATACCAATATGTCGATCATATCAGATAACAGGTAATACAATGATCGTAACAGGCAATATAACGGTTGCAACAGGTATAACGGTCATAACAATTAACAAGTCAAAAACGTTATCCATTTTCTAAAGTCCATTCGGTAACGGTAACCTAACTAAAATGTTATAACGGCGGGTATAACGGTTGTAACGGTCGTTATTTAAAACACTGCAAAATAGTCCCTCAATTAATGTGTAATTTCAATTTATTCCTCCAAATTATACATATTGTCCTTAATAAACGTGATTTAACCATTCTGGTACTTTTTACACTAGAAAAATATTCTTATTAGAACATAGAATTTTTTTCTATTAAAGGATAGTATCCCTAATATACTCTCTTCACTATCAACAATACAATTAAAACCCCCAAAATTTTATCCAAAATTTGATCCAAATTCGGAATGAAGAGGAGGGCGAGGAGGCCAGAACGTAGGCTGCTATGGTGGTTAAGAACGTAGATGATGGGTGGGAGGACTTGGTGTTGATGGAGAGGAAGAGCAATGGAGGCGAGATTATGGGACCAGGGTGGTTCCAGGTCGGGTTGAAGGGTGGTGGGGAAGTAAAGGCAGGTGGGGTCGAGGAGGCGGTGCATGGGAGGAGGATGAGGAGGGTGGTGAACAAGAACAGAAGAAGAGGTGAAGGATGAGCAGGTGGTGGATGAAGTCCGGATTTCGGTAGTTAGAGTTGAGTAAAAGAGTGAAGTAAGTGGAGGTAGGACTATCGAAGCTAGGAACATATTTAAAATAGAGAGAGAAAATAATACAAAAGAATAGCAAAGGCCATTTAGATTTCATTAGGAAGTGTGATTTTCAGCTAATTAGAGGATAATTGGAAATAATCCAAATGTTAATCCGAGTTTGCTTACCAAAGCCCAAAAAATTGCAATTAGGGACAAAATTGATGAAACCCCTTTATAAAGGGACTAAATTGCAATTAAACATTAATTGAGGGACTATATCATAATTAACCCTATAAATAAGTTATAAATTGATCCTTTCAAGTTCATTTTGATTACATGAAGTTAATAAGAAAAATACAGAGGTTTTCTTCATAAAGACCTACCCACTATCACTCCAAACAAATAGCTTTTTCTGCAAAATCTTCATATTTGTGCATTACTCCTTCCAGACCTCTTCTTCCTTAACTCATTCAATCTCCTGAACACTTACAATCAAATTCTTACATACTGTCCAATTAGACCATAACCATAAGCTTTAGTTTGAACTCTTCTTCCTCCACTCCATTTCCTGTGTTTGCCTATCACCCATAAGCTCAACCCGAGCCATTCAATGTTGAGTTTTACTTGGTAGCTTAGATTTGGATCAAACAACAACAACAACAACAAACAAAGCATTTTTCCCAACTAGTTGGGGTCGGCTACATGAATCCTGGTTTTCCATTCTACTCAGTTTAGCGCAATATCTTCTGTAAGGCCACAAGTTATCATATATTTTCTCACAGTTTCCATCCAAGTAAGTTTACGATTTCCCCTATCCCTAACTCTACCCTCAATCTATATAATAAAACACAAAGAAAGCTATCAAGTGGCTCACCTTTAATTCTCTCCAAAATCAAAGGTCCAGATCTAACCTCACAAAACATATTTTTCCTCCCAAAATTTCAAAGCCCAAAATCAAATTTTCCCTCCTAAAACTAAAAAACTCATTACTTTATTACTCTCTCTTATCTTTTCACTTTTTCATATTTCTCTATTTCTCTCTCTCCCTATCTCTCTCTCCCATTCTTTATTTATTTATTTAGAAATTTAGATTTTAAGATTTCAGGTTTGTAAATTTTCAAAATTTTTATGTTTTTTTATTGCACATGTTATATTGAAAATAGCATAGAAATTTAGATTCAAGATTTCAGGTTTGTAAATTTTCAGAATTTTTTTGTTTTTTTATTGCACATGTTATATTGAAAATAGCAAATATATCTCTTCAAATGTTAAATTTCATTATTTCCGCAGTTAAAGTTCTAAGAAGTTAGATTTACACTCCCATTTATAATTATTTTTCAACATATACTAATGGAAACATGGACTTTTATTTACAACTAATTATTGTCATACTATTCAAACTTGAGTTACGTAATTGTTGTTTTACTATTTACAGGGCTTTTCGTGTTTTGTATCGTTCTGAAAACGTGCCGTAGGCACGTGCCCACGAGAAAATCTAGTACTTAATAAATCACTATTTCTAACGGGGGCACTACTAGATCCAAATTACTATATTGATCAGTTGGATCAAATGATCAATATAGTAATATGACCACATAATCAAATAATAATTTTTCAACCAATTCTTGCATATTTTGAGTGAAGTAATTAGCTTAGTTTGATTTTAGTAAAGAAATAGAAACAACTAATTCTCCAACCTAAAGGGTTCTACCAACATCATAAACAATTCACTGAATTATAATCAAGCACAGATAAAGAGAAGATAAGGGAACATAGGACCAAATCACAGTCCTAAGACCTAACCCCCATAAGCTTATGTACCCTTTCATAATCTTGGCTGGGTGTACGCTTTGATAGAGTTGGTCAGCAAAATGGGGGTGGTTATATCGCAATGGTTATAAAGAAATTACGATTTTGTCCTTGGGGTTGCTATGAATTGCAGGGATGCCATTGTGTCTGTACTTCTCTCTAATCTCCCTGATTTCTCTTTTCTTCTTCCTTCTTCCACGATGGTTTGGAGCATTTGCAATTGATTTGGCTGGAAGAGGTGTTTGTGGGCACCGCAACATTAAAAGGGGGTGATGCGGGTCGGTGAATTGTCACCCATTATGTCAACTAAAGAGAGAGAGAGAGAGATAAACCCATTCTTTTATTTTCCCAAATTGATAAATTTGAAATCAAAAACGCTAATCTTCTCTTTTTTCCTCTACAACTTTTCAGATGCCCTTTTACTTTTATCAGTAAACTGTAAAGAGAAAGGAACCCTTTCTTTTCTTCTTCTCATATTTATGTTCCCGAAATCCCCAATTTCGAGACCCTAACTCGACCACCTTCGTAGATTCCGGCGGTGACATCGACAACCTCTCTCCCGAAGCCTGTCTCTGTCGTTGCTGACGACATCAACAATTTGATAGGTATTTAAGAAGATTCTGACCTCGCCACCGGTGGAATGTAGACCAAGAGAAAGAAAGAGTCGCTGCATATTACCTCTCTCTCTCTCATAACCCTGACACTAATACCCAAAAAAGAAAGAGCGAGCCACCACTGCCGACCACCGATGCTCCCACTTCTTCCCCGCCTCGCAACTTCGCGCTCCACCTCCGCCCCATAAATCAACGTTCTTCTCTTTGCCACTGCTCGAGGCAAGAATTAGGATTTCGAGGCATCTCTTTTGCTTTTGCGGGGGGAGGGGGGTGGTTACTCCTTGAGGTTCAAATCAAGGATTGGAGACTCAATTTGGGGGCGGGTATGTTTAATTAGCTATTTGTCTGATGTACAAGTATTAATTGATATATAAGTTGGGTACTTAAATAGGTTTTTGGTTGTTGTGATAATTTGAAATTTTTAGGTATCAACAAGCAGGCTGTGGTTATTGTTGGAATTTTCCTGGATTAGGATTGCATTTTTTATCTTTTGCCTTCTTCCTCTGATTTCTTTCCGCTACAGCTATTGGATCAGAATTTGATGATGGTGTTTGAAGAACTGAGAAGAAGAAGAAAGTCAGTTGCTTTTTGTTGTGATTTGCCCGTGGATGTTCAGATCAAGGTAATTCCCTTTCATTTCCTTTCTTATTCTCTTGGTTTGATTGATTATTCAGGAATTTATTTTTGGGCAGGGGTTTGGGTTTTGTAATTAGGACTTTTTCCACCATCGTCGTGATTTTTTTGGGTGGGATTGAGGTTTTGTTGCATTGATTTTTGGTGGCGCACCAAAATTTATGACCTCAATCAGATTTTTACTCGATCCTTTTTCTTAATTTTGATAACGTTCCATTCATTTCAGGCTTGTGCAAGTAAATGCTAAAGAGGAAATCTCTTGCAGAAGTCATGTGAATCATCACATACATTACGTAGTAATGCCTTTTTGTCCCCCTGTTGATCAAACTATTCAATTTCGGGCTTGTGCAAGTAATTGCCAGGGAGGAAATATCTTGCAGAAGTCATGTGAGTGATCACATACATTCCGTAGCAGTGTCTTTCTATCTCCTATTAATCAAACTATGCATGTATTGCACTTTGGTGGTGGAGTTAAAACATGGTATGCAAGCGAATGATGTTTCGCTTAAATTGAGGTTTTCATGCACAAATCGATTTGACATGCTTCAGTTTACTCATGTCTCTCTTTTATCATAGTAGTAGTCAAAATGAAATAGATATTATGATTTGAAGTTTAGAAGCCTTTGGATTTATAGTAGTTTATTCAAGTTAGCATCAAACGAACATGTGTTATTATTCGGTTGATGAGAGGGAAACCATTGTTAACCAATGTTTCGAGTTTCCTCACACCTATGGTGATCATATACTTAGTGAATGCATCTTCCATGTTGTTGAAACTCATGCATATAAGGAATACATGAGAACGTCAAGGGAGTGGTTATCTGGGACCTTCTAGGTAAACTTCAACATATTTTACACTTTATAGCTTCCACTTCTCATCCAAAGACCTTTTGGGGTATCTTTTTATTACTTAGATTATGAACAATAGTATTGTTATGTATCGCCAAACTATGATATTCCCAAATGTGTCAAAATAGGCCAAAAGCTATTGAATGCTACAATGGAAATATATAGTTCCATAGCACATAAGACATTAGGAAGTAAAGATATTTAAATTGCATTATTAGTGAACAGAATTTTTGCAGTATAAACTATGACAAAACGAAGTGTTTATAATACACGTTGGTAAAGCATTTCATGCGAGGAAGTAATTCTGTCGCTAGGCCATAAAATCATCTAACTATTAATTGTTGTGATGGGCATATTGTTGGATAAAGAAAAGAACAATAAGTTGATTTGATCCAACAATCAATTTGTTGAACTATTTGTCTAAGGGAATTCTTTTTTGGAACTCCTAAGAACATGTTTGTGCAGTTCTTCCAGACATTTCTCATTTTTTATTGTTCCATCTGGCATCTTCTTCCGAGGATGAAGTCAGCTCTAGTGAGGGTGAAATGTAGTAACTCTTCTAGAACATGGCTTGCTTGCAAAAATATATGCTCAGTGTTCTAAATAGCGTTCGCCTCGGACGCCTAGGCACTCAGATGGAAGAGAACGAACCGCCTTTGCATTAGGCGGTGGTCTAAGCGGTTAAAGGCGATTAAGCAGTCGTCTTGTTGAGTAGGCGTCCGTGGCGCCGATCAGGCGTCCGCATGATGTCCAACGCTCAGGCGTTTTCTATTTTTTAAAATTTTAAATGCTATAAAATAACACAAAAAATGAGTACTATTATTAATCTATTAATCTGTTATATAATATGTATAGATCTTTAATAGTAGTCGAATTGTTTTTACTTTTTTTTGTATTATTGGTGATGGATTGCACATATTACACCTATTACACATTAAAATAGCACATGCTACACATATTACACATATTGGCATATTGCACATATTACAATTGGACAATTGTTTTTTTAATTGCACGAGAAAGTTTTTTTTATGCATAAACACCCTTTAATTACACATATTACACAAGAACATGATGAATATTTACAAATGGAATGTATGATTATACTTACGATTAAATAATAGAGGCTGAAATTAACTAAATCGGCAAAATAAATTCAACCGCCTAGGCGCTGCCTAGCGCCTAGGCACCCTAGACGTTAGGCACCCCTTGACCGAACCGCCACCGCCTAACGCCGTTTACAACCTTGTATATGCTACTCTGTGAAGTGCCAGATTTTAACTTAAATATATGTTGTGTTGTAAATTTTAAAGAACTCAATCGAGAGATGTTCAATGCAAAAGAGTTCTCGAGGCACAATGGAAACACAACTACTGCCATGGCTATAGTATCGCATATTCCACGGCAATGGTAGAGAATTCTCTATTTTCGATGCTCATTTGTTCTTAATTTAAATTTTTATTTTTATTTTTATTTTTTAAAAGATATTTTGCCAAACAAACAGAAAACCACTTAATCACCATAATTCAGCAATTTGATACGTATTTATTTTGCGGAAGAAATTGATTACTTAAAATTGATATTCATCTTTCTTACATGATTTTTTGTGTATTATTAGGGTGTTTTATAGATGTCATGAAATATCAAACTGTTCTTGTTTTGGTGGTGTTAGAAATTGTATGCATTTTATTGACTTCATGTGCATATTAGAATAACTTATCTATGCATGCATCTTGATGCTAAAATTTCGGAAGGGTATGTGTTCATTAATTCGTTCATAATGTACGCATGGAGCTCTTTTAGTTAGATACTAAGAATTAGAGAGATGGAGAACAAGTACAGGTTGTTTTTACGTTGGCGCTTCACAAGATGTTTTTTTTTTTTGCTCTGATTCCTATTTTCCTTCGGTGAACATAAGAATTTGCTTTTTCTTCTTGATAATCAGTTTAAATAAGTTCTTAAGTTGAAGTTAATTTGTATGTCAGGGTTTATCAAGAACATTAGTTGCTAAACATTCTGTTTGATATATTTGGGGTAATGGAGTTCAGAATAGCTAATGTGCCTCATATGGGGGAGAATTTATCTTTTACGTGTGGTGGGTTGGTCATCTCTTCGGGATGCTGTGTATGTGGAGTATCTTCTTTATTGGTGAGTTCTATTCTCTCCTCTACCTATTTTGATTTTCCCTACGGTACTGTAATGCTACAATGAGTTCATACTACTTTTCCTGGGAAACTACTTGATATTTCCTTGCTACTTGATATCCGTATGGTTGATAAAACTTTCTCATGCAATATTGAGTGCATTTAGACTTTATCAGAGATGGTTATTGACAAATTTCATCTCATATACAATTTTTTCTTCTTTATTCATCAAGTAATCCCAGAATGTAGTCCCGCGACGTGCGGGGAACCTTGCTAGTTGGCTTAATTTAATTTCAGTTCAGAAATTGGAACAATTAAACCCTACCTAGAACTCTAATTTGATAAGATCGTAATCAAAGATATATTACAAGAGAGGGGGGCATATGATCAATTATGAAGAAAGTTGAGGGGAAAAAAGTAAGAAAGGAGGAAGGACAAATTGAAGGACCAAAGACATAATACATAGAGTTAAGTCAGACTACTATTAGAAGTATCCAAAATCCAAAACTTGTCCAGTGGCAGTCATGTCCCAAACACAACACAAGAAAGAAAAGGAAAAGAATTGGGGAAAACGACGTTTATCTTTAAAATCAACTTACAATTCAGTATAGTCTTAATCCATATACGGAGAAAACCATATACAAACCAAGCTTTTCTCATTATCTCAACAATTCAAACGAACTGACTAACCCTAAGATCCGATTTTCTTTCTTATCTACAAATAACCTTATCTAAACAACACACTTAACTAAAATAAAGAGAGAGAAATTTTAAAATTCATCTACCTAAAATAGAAACTTGCTGTGATAAACTCAGTAACTCCTATAGTAGAATTTGAAATCCCTAACTACAACATAATTGATAATTATCCTAAAACTTTTGTCAACATTTTTATAGTTTTTCCGCTAAAGCTCCACTACCTACAGCAGGCCAGTGGTCAAATGCTAGTCATTAATAAAGGATAAAGGTTTCTGGTATAAAAGGTTACATGCAAATATGCAATACAATATCACAAATACACAGGTATAGATGTTAACTTACTGATTCTAGGTTGCAGGTCTGCAGTAGTGCTTCTTAAAAAAGCAAGTTAAACAATTTTTTTCTAATAATCTGGAAAGTTAATCATAAGTTTTATAACATAGGATAACAGCTGATATTATCTTAGCTACTGATCCATATTACCTAGCTTTAGCTATACTTCTTAATTTTAACTGTTTTCTTTAAACCATTTTTACATTTGTGCATTGTGCTACATATCCATGATGTATTAACATCCTGATCATTTAAGATAATTGACATGTGTCCTGAAAGAATTGAACCGATATCAATCCCATATAGGATACAAAGGGAATGCATAATGCAATATAAGAATAAACAAAAAAGTATGGGGTTTAGATTTGATATAATTTACCCTTGTATAGAAGTCTGGCGGGGAATATACATCAAAGTGTGTCTGCTTGAAGTCAATGCGCCAACCATCTCCCATGTAAACTTTTACCTGTTAAATATTAAAACAACTTTAGTTTATCCTAGTTGAAAGATTCTAGAACCAAGTATGTCTCTTTACAATGTTTTTACCTTCAAGGTTTTCTTCACTGGCAAAGCTGCCTTGGGATCAAAGACCTCCCCATCTGGACCAGTCTTCAGCAAGAAATCTGGCTTCTTTACATAACCACATCCGCCATTGGCTCTATAGAATCCATGCATCAACCACAATGACCTTCCATATCCCTAAGATAAACCGGGAAATTATCTATATTTCGAACGCAAAATAATATTTCTGAAAGAACAAAAATAAGGTGGACAGTAAGTAACCAGTTTGGATTGGATTTTAATCAAAGTTTTGGGAGATGCGTTCTTTAAGACATTTTTCAATTGCTATTCCATTGAAATTAAGAGGTCTAATTAAGTATCTGCTAACAAACAAACAAAATAAGTAGGCAAATTTTGAGCATGTGATTGCTTTGTTGAGATGTTGTCTGGTCCCTCATTGTTATATATCCATCATAGCCATTAATACACTTCTCAACAGTAGGATAACTGTTTATCATTTGATCCCCCTACCCTCCCTCTACACACACACACACACACACACACACACACACACACACAAACCTCTTGAACCTCCCAGGACCAGTCCTGACAATTTGGAGGCCCAAGGCGAACAAAGATTATGAGGCCATTCTTTTAGTAATTGAAATACATTAATATATAAAATTATTTACATTAATATAGAAATTGGACGATTTTGCACAAATTTGTGTTATTTTTCATTTATCCGTTACAAACGGGGTCATCTTTTGTAGATGCCAAAAACGCTAGTTGCAATTGTTTTGGTTCTCTAAAAACAGCTATTGCATTGCAACCATAGTTTCAAAATCATTAGCAACAGATATATAATTATCTTATGCCTGTATACTATGTTTGTTTCTTCATTCTTCATTCTTATGCCCCTTGATTCTTCATTCTTTTGCCTGATTGCCTCATTTGCCTGATGCTTGTTTGTTTGGTTGACTTAATAATAGTCATCAATTAAGATCCTATATCAAAGCCTCAAGGAAACTAAATAAAGATCTTAACTAATTCTCATATTCAAAAGAATTACAAATCATCTAAATATAAGGAAAGAATATATCAGTTACTAAAATTAAGCTAATAAAATCTTAGCAAAAGGAATCACAAGAATCAATTTTCAAAGAATTATATAATAAAAAATTAAATACTAACTCTCAATTTGAGGATGTGTTAGGATATAAATACCAAACTCTCAATTTTTTTCACAACTTCAGACTTTCCTCTACTGGAGAATGAGAATCTTTCACATTCTTAAAGTATATCATTACAGTTTTATTGAATATATGAGTTGGAGTCAAATACTTCAACCGACAACTAAAACTTGACTAGATGAACTAAACAACAAACACTAGGCTCTAAAAAAAAAAAACAACAGTTGTTAATAACTAGCAGCAAACTTCACAATTGAAAAACTCAACAAGAGAATATCAACCAAATATTTGTCAAAAGCTTGGAAGAAAAAGAACAAAAAAAAAATAATCTTCCTAGATTTGACGGTGGAATTTAAAGGCAAGTAAAAAATGCTAGTAAACACATACCAGATTACACTTTCAACTTCAAGCCACGATCCAACCATAAGCCAAGATCATATATATGTTTTATGCATTTTCTATGTGAGTAAATTCTCACTATATACTATGTTTGGACAGTTGAGACTCTTGGAGTCTTTATGCATATATATATATATATATATATATATATATATATATATATATATATATATAACTTACTGTTTTTTTTTTTTTTGAAAAGTAATAAAAAAATGGGCCCCAAATTTTGGAATTTGGAGCTTGGACAGTTGAGACTCTTGGAGTCTCTATGCATTTTTTTTTTAACTTAAACTGATTTTTTTTTAAATTATTAAAAAAATGGGCCCCAATTTTTGGGGGCCCAGAGCGGTCGCCCTCTGGGCCCTGCCCTAGGGCCGGGTCTGGAACCTCCACTAACTAATAGGAACCTGTATGCTTGACCTTTACTATTCCTCTTTTTATTCCAAAAAACAAGCTCCTTTTTTCTAATATTTCCTCTTCCCTCATCCTACATCTGACCGCCCATGCACTAATTATGCATTCACCAAAAAGTAACATCAGAAAAGTAATTTCTTTGACTTGGGATTGTATAAACAACAGTCTTCGGGCATAGCGCTCCAATTACCCACTTATTCCAAATTCCACCAAAGAAAGAAGCTAAAAGCTAGCTCTAGCTTTCGCGCTTATCCGATGAAAGTATCCAACTCGAATAAACAAAATAATTGAAGTTACTAAATAGGATCATTTAATGCAGATATGATATCCTAAGAGTCATGTATAGTCTCTAAATCTTTGCTCTATATCCATTGTTTTATTCTCCGTAATCAATTTTGCAAATTTCTTCTTTCTTTTTTGTCCTCTTCAGCCAATTGGGTATTAAACTTTCTGCTTCATCACCCTTTAATTACTATCCAGTGACAGTCATCAACTTCAGTGTGTTTAAGCTATTGGATATTTAATGAGTTTGTGCTATCTACATCTTATTCCTCACAGGACAACAGTAAAACAGATTCTATAATTCCAATCTCACGCAGATTAAACAAAAGTTTAATATTATGCGTTAGAAGATAAATATGAATTCCTCCACCCTAGCTATAACTTTCGAGTTTGGTGTAGTGGCAATGTCCAGTTCATCAAGTATCACTATTCAAGTTCAAGTCCCACCAGGTACACATTTAAAACAGAATAAAAAAATGGTGGTGTGCTTATTAACGTAGGTTTAACTTCAGAGTTCTGGTACAGTGGCAAGGTTAGTTCACACTTCATACCTTCACTGCCTTTTTTTGTCATGCCCATTGATATGTGTAACAGGACTCAGAATTTAACACACTATCAAAAAGTAAACGGGAGTACGATTAGGGACAAGGAGGGGAGAAGAGAATTTGCCCTAACCTCCTCTTTTGTATTGAGCAAAGTAAAAACTTTGATTTAGGTTGGGTCTGAAACCAAAAAAGCCCACTGAACAACACTAAACCCAAAGGTTGTTTCCTCAAATCTGACATGCACTAAAAACGGCAGACATGACGGCTGAAATATTGCATATTGGCCAACATATTGCAAATGTCTTTTGTTAAAAATGAGATGAGATTGGTTGCCCTGAAAAAGACATGCTAGCTAAATATCGTTTATGTCAGCCAGCAAGCAGAACACTGATCCTATATGCTAGGAAATTATGAATATGTCAAAGCACATTTTAACAAAAAAAGTTCTTCAAGAGATTATACTATACCAGAGATTTGAGTAAATATACAATCATTGGAAAGGAAAGAAAAAAAAAACACAAGTCTATATTTGTATCCGAGTGAACGAATTTGGAGAAATGCCATGTACAGTATTCTGTATTTATATTGGAATACGACATGTAAGCAATTCTACAAAATCATAGCTTTTTGGTTGCAGATCAAGGGCTATCTTCGCAGTGATGATTATTGTGAAAGGAGTGGCAAATTTGATAAGTCACCTCTCACTAAATGAGTTGGATTGTTTGCTTATATTTTAAAAGGAAAGAAAATACGAGGTAGGTTCTTAGGTACATTTAAAAGGACGTTCTGTTCCCAGAAGGGTGGAGGTGCTGGCTATCAAGTTTGTCACCTGACCTGAGCCTCAGTCCATTGTTGCATATTCCTTAAATCCTTCATGTACCTTACTGCAATTAAACTATTGAAAGAAAAGGAAAGTTAGCTACGAGATCACCTCTGGTTCTTCTGTAGTTCTAGAGGTGTACCTACATTGCTAATTGCATAATTCTTACAAATAATACTAGATGGAGAATAATCAAAACTGTCCAATAATGAGACAAGGGGTGATCTTTTTATTTTCTCTTTATTAAGAAAAGTCAGCAGTGAGTTCTTTGTCTATTACTTTCAGTATAATCTGCATCTGATTGGGAGTTTTCCTAATCATTAGAGGATATGATCATTATATTTTCCCTTATTCAATAACAAATAATAAAACAACGACAACGATTGCATCCTTTTTCTCTTCACACCGTGCTCAACACGAATCACCATTTTTAGCATTGTATCTGAGATGGTTATAGAATAATTCTAATTTAACCCACTAAACTTATCAAGATCTAGATCCAAATTCATTTCATGAAGGTGCATTAGATGTTTGCAAGCCACAAAAGCGTAAGAAATTTCCACACATTTTATAGCTGCATAATGCACATGATCATTTCTAATGTTGCTTTCCTTCAAGCTGCATACGAAAGGAATGAGATTACTAGGGCTGGAAACCCTCTGGTGGTGCTTGATCCTTGAGATGTAGGAGCTTACTTTTGGATTACTTTCTTGCTGTCTGGTTGTATATTACTTTTATCTTGGTAGTTTCTTTTGTGTTCTCTCTAGTGGAATTTTGTTTAGAAGCATGTAGATTCTTTTAGCACCAGAGTGCTTACTTGGGATTATCTTATGTACTCTTGAACTTGCTCTATTTTCGTTTTAATGTCATTTTGGCTGGAATCCTTATGAGATTCTATCCCTTTTATCAACAAAAAAAAGAAAAAATGTTGCTTTCCGTCGGAGCCAACTATAATAACCATTAGGTTCTTGTTCTCTTGTAACGTGCTGTATCAAGTAGAAAATTTAAAGTATAACTGAATTCATAAAATATGTGCAAATAGTTTGGACTTTCAACAACTATACTATTAGCGGACCAAGAACAAACTAACCTGCATATTGAATGCAACCATCTGAGCACCATGCATCCAACCAATGAGAGGATTATAATTAGATGAGTTAAAGCGTGTTCCCTTCGGGTATACCCTAAGAATATTCTTTTGAGTGAACCTAAAACAAAGATGCCACACAAAATAAGAACTTCGTAGAGATGTTTCAAATAATAAACAAATGGATTCAGGATTGTATCCCACAAAACATTAAGATTCATCTACAAACCATTCTGTCACATATGGTGCCTCTACATTTTACAAAACCAAATGAACTAGCCCAACCCTTAACAGAGATGAGGCGAGAAAAAGGATTCATATCACCAACAAGAAAGATATGGGATAAAGGCTTGTTGTTATTGTTGGGAGAGTATGAATCCAGGTATTCATACTGGAACACTCCAAAGAACTCAAAGAAAAGGTTCAACAAGAGCTGAACTATTTGAAGCAAAAACAACAACAACAACAACAACAAAGCCATTTTCCCAACTAGTTAGGGTCGGCTACATAAATCCTGGTTTTCCATTCTGCTCGATTCAGCGCAATATCTTCTGTAAAGTCACAAGTTATCATTTTTTTCTCACCATTTCCACCCAAGTTTAGGTCTTCTCCTACCCCTAACTCTACCCTCAATACTTATCAAATAACTCTTTCTAACGGGAACACTACTAGGTCTACGTGTGATATGTCCAAACCACCTGAGGCAATTCTCTCTTACCTTATCTTGGATAAGAGCTACCTTTAGCATGTCTCGTATATACTCGTTTCTAATTCTATCCTTCCTGGTTTTACCACACATCCATCTTAGCATCCTCATACACCAAGGCACCTCATCTAATATTCCTCGCATCAATTCGTCCATAACCAAAGCAAAGAGGTAGGGCTTAAAGATGAACTGATGAGAACATCTATTCTGTTTAGTTTAGTATTTTATTTCAGTACCATATTTACTTTTGGCAATTATAGCCATATGTAATCTTTCTTTTATGCATTAGAATTTTTTTGAGATTTTTAGAATATTTTGATATTTGTATCAAGATTTGTTTTGAGCCTATTTATAGGCCTTGAAATTAATGAGAAAGTATGTCATTCTTGATTAAAAATTGTTGTGTTAAGTTTTGCTCTTCATCTCTCTTTTTGTGTAATACAATTAAAATCCAATTATTAGGGTTTGTGATAAGTCCTAATAAAATTTCAGGATTTGTGATAAACTCTAAAACTACCTCCAAAAAACCCCCAAATCAATTAAACCCAAACCCTGATCTCCAAAATCCAACTTGATTTTAACCCTAACCCATTCTCTCTCCTTCTTCCCCTTTCGATGATCCCGAACCCATCAACCCCGAGCCCCTCCCCATCGCCATCTCCGGCGAGACCCTCCACTGCTGCTGCCCCACTCTCCGGTCATGCCCTCATCGTCAGCTACTCCCGTCGACACCCAAAACCCTGACCTCCTCGTCCCTCCCTGTTTCTGATCGCCAGCCACAGCCAAAACCCCCAAATCCCGACGACCCTCCTCATGTCTGCATCGACGCCGCCATCGACCCACCTCGCCGCGTCGACCCCCGTCGCCGCCCTCAACCAGCGACGCCGCCGTCGTCGCCTTTGCTGTTGCCATTGCTGACTTTATTGCTGATGTCTCTCTTACTGTTGTTGCTGGTTGCTGTGTTCTACGTGCTGCCAACCCGAGATCTAACGCTGGTTTCTTCAAACCCCGATACTCTTTCCACTTTTCAAATATTTGTGTTATCCTGCCTTATCATCTCTATTATATTATTTGATATTCTATCGTCCACAAATATCGAGAGAGTGTTCCACTTGCCTAATTAGAGTACAAATTAATATTGCATCTTTTACTTGCTAAGAATGCTTAGGGATTTAATTATTGATTGTTAGAACTGAATTATTAATTGGACTTGTTAAACTTAATTCAATTCTTAAAAATCCATCAAACCGATTAATTGTTTAAAATCTAACTTTGATCCGCATTACCTGTTGGTAAAATTAATCCTTTAAGATTCTTGGAAATTCTCTATTTAGGATTACGTTTTACATTACGAACCTTGGTGTAAACCTACTGTAATAGGAAAATCACTGGTCTCTCCTGTGGTTGTTCTAATTGTGGTCTCTGCCCCTTCATACAAATCCTTAATTACCTCAATATACCGAATAGTTACTCTTTTATTATTTAACACCAACTATACTATGTCTCTAGAGACTTTATCATATGCTTTTTCTAGATCTACAAACACCATATGTAGATCTTTTTTATTCTCCCTATATTTTCCATAAGTCTCTTCAGTACATAAATTGATTTCATTGTTGACCTCCCTGACATAAATCTAAACTAATTCTCAGACATTGTAGTTTCTAGTCTCAGTCTATGTTCGATCACTCTCCCAAATTTTCATCGTGTGGCTCATTAATTTAATCCCTCGGTAGTTGAAGCAACTTTGTATATCTCCTTTATTTTTATATATAGGTACTAAAATACTTTTTCTCCATTCACCGAGCATCTTCTTAGTACTCAAAATCCTATTAAATAATATTGTTAGCTAACTCACTCCTACATCCCCAAGACACTTCCAAACTTCAATGGGTATACCATCCGGTCCTAAAGCTTTTCCTATTTTCATCATTTCTAGAGTATTTCGAACCTCCGAGGTCCTAATTCAATGGAAAAATATATGCTCTCGACTCCCCCTCATTCCTCTATATTTAAGTTGCCCACAATATTTTTATTTAATAACTTCTCAAAGTAATTTCGTCATATTTTCTTAATTTTCTCATCTTTTACTAAAACTCTTGAATCATCGCTCTTAATACACCTAATTGTATCCAGATCTTTTATTTTCCTATCCCTTTACTTAGAAGGTTTATAAATGTTATTTTCTCCTTCTTTTGTTCCTAATTTTGTGTAAAAATCATCATAAGTTTTTTCTTTTGCATCTCTTACCGCTTTCTTAACTTCTTTTCTAACGGTCTTATATTTCTCCAAATTCTCTTCATTTCTACTCTTTTGCCATATTTTAAAGGTTGATCTTTTTTCTCTCACAATATTTTGGACTTCTTTTTGCCACCACCATGTTTCTTTTTAAATTCTCCAAGTACCTCCTTTGAAATTTCTCTTATGTACGTAGTCATTTTAGTCAACATCATATTTGTCTCCCCTTTCCAATTTTATGATGCTTCTTTAAGGACTTTATCTCTAAAAACCTCTAGTTTCTCTCCCTTCAAGTTCCACTACCGATTCGGGTGCGGGGGATGCGGGTGTGGGGTTGCGGCAATTTCTAAAAATAGTGGGATGCGGGTGCGGCTGGGATTCGGTTAATACTTAAATAATTATTTTATATATTATATATTTATATTGATATTGATATTTTTTGTATAAAAAATTAAAATCATCGTCAATAATCATTCATTAACCAATTCATTTAAATGACCTACAAAATTACTCAATTCATAGTCTTACGTTATTCAATAAATTTTATCAATCAATCAATTTTTCTTTCTTCTAATTTTTGTTAGGAATCAAGACTTGAGCATCAAGAATAGCAAGCATGGAAAAAGACGAATAGCAAGCATGGAAAAAGATGAACAGCTAACAAGAATTTTTTAGGGGTTCTACATGATTGTAAAAAGTATAACAGCAAGCATTGGAAAAAGACGAACTTTGCATCATATGATTGTAAAAAGTAGCAAGAAAACTAACACTAACAGATTTTAGGGGTTCTACATGACTAAAAAAAATTACAATCGAGGCAAACAGTAGGCAGGGATTACATACAATTTCTAATTCCAAACAAAAATTAGTGAGGCAAAATTAGATAGGGAAACAGCAAACAGATTTTCATTGTTGAATCACATATAGTCACAAAATTAGAGAGGCAAACAACAAACAGATAGTCATTTGACGAATGTGATTTTCCTATTCAAAAGCAAGATGTATATGATATCAATTTAATCTAGAAGAAACCAGTTTAAAAAGGAAAAGGAGAAAAACTCCAACTAAAACAGGATACTAGCTACAAGTTTCACTCTGAGACGATGTATACATCAAGTATCTATTCTCCTATTCAAGAGCAACATCAAGTATATATATACTTATGCTTCATGAGTTCTTAATTATACTGAAAGTTGACACTTGCAAGTGAATCAAAAAAATTAGAGAGGCAAAAAGCAAGCAAGCAAAAAAATGAGGTTAGAGAATTTCATTCTTACCACGACGTCTATGGAGGAGAGAGGAGAGAAAGGGGGCAACGTCTATGGAGGTGAGAGGCAACGGCTATGAAAGAGAGAGGCGACGACGGCTATGGATGAGAGAGGTGATGGGGGAGAGAGGCGGCGACGCGTGAGAAAGAGGAAGAGGGAGAGGGGAGGCGATTTGAGGAGAGAGAGGCGACGGGGGAGAAAGGTGACGGGGGAGAGAGAGGCGGAGGCGATTTGAGTTTGGTTAGAATTTGGGAATTAGGTTAGAGAAAGAGGAAGAGGGAGAGACGCGTGAGAAAGAGGAAGAGAGAGAAAAGGGCAGTTGCCTTCCTTTTTTTTGTTATATTAACACCCTAACCTCACCCGACCCGCACCCGTTTGAGTTTTTAACATAAAATAATGGGGTGCATGTCCCGCCGCACCCGCGCCGCACCCGAGTCCGATACGAGTCCGATTCGGGTGCGAGCACCTCCGTAAAGGGTCCGTGCTTCCTAGATCTAATCCTATTTGGGGTGCATAAGCACTAATGATATTAATTATGTTTTCCTCTAATATAAGCTTAATTTATATTATTCTATCCCCTTTCCTATTAACACCTACTACATCTCTTTTGAATTTCTTATCTACTAAAATTCCTACTCCATTTCTATTTCTAATTTTACCTGTATAATATAATTTAAAATCATCTATCTCTTTAGCTTTCTCCCCTACTCACTTTGTTTCTTGTAAACAAGCTATATTAATATTCCTTCTAATCTCATAGCATCTACTAGTGCTATGCATTTTCCTGTCAATGTTCTTATATTCCAAGTCGCTAACCTAAGCCTATTTTCCAGAACTAACTTGAAGCAAAAAAATAGGAGAAATTCCAGTGGTCAGGTTCAGTATAATAGGCTTCAGATTCTGTTTGATATCGTTGAGTTAGTGAGTTTTAAATCAAATATTCTTGCATCGAGTCCTATATTCTACATTAACTGATATGTAAATAGACTAGAAAAATATTTTAAAATATCAGGAAAAAGAAAACATATTGTTCTTCAAAGATAAATTACCTCACTATATCAGTCCCATTAGACACTGCTGCCTTTGCAAGCTCCTGCTCACTCAAACTTAGGCGTCTAACTTTATCAGGATCCACCTTTAGTGCCTCTTTTAAAGAACCCTTGGGTTTTCCAGCTCTAACAGTAATCAGTCGTCTATACTCTGGTGCAGCATTTTGGCGGAATTTAGGGTCATCGTCTTCGACATCATCATCCTCGTCTTCACTCTGAATATCAACCAACATTTTCATGGAATTGTAAACAGTTGTGGGTGCCACTGAATCAAAGAAATACTCATTGAAATGTTGTATATTGCACCTTATCATCATATTCAATCTCGGCTTTGAGGTCTGGAACCTCCTTTCCCCATGCTTCTTCATCATTTGAGTACTTGGTACTTTGCGATCCAGTTTCCTTTTCTTTTGCAATCTTAGCTTCAAGGTACTCTTTTGGTGGTTTTGTTGAAAGAATAATTCTCTTCTTTAGAGATTCAGGTGAAGGGAATTCTCTAAGGTTCTCTGAATCGTCGGGATAATAAAGCATATCTCCAAATGTTTCAGTTACCATCTACACAAAATTTCTCATCAGTGAAAAAGAGTTCAGAGAAGAATGCACTAGTAAGTTCTCCGAGATAGAAACAGACCATGGCTACTTTAGCTTGAAGATCCGGAGTAAGGTGATCCTCTAGAGTTATCACAACAGGGTATTCGGATGCAGTAAAGGCATGCTCTTTAATTGAATGCAGACATTTGATAAGCTCAACAGGAGCGGTTAATGTCCTTCAGAAAAAGGGTAAATCATAGTCATGGTAAGTAAAATACCAATAGAAAAAAGGAATTATCATATGCCTCATATCTTTGCATTACATTGTCTTTAAGTGAGAGGTTATGAGCCTTGAATTAATAAAACATCACCAGGTGAATACCTTCCATGAAGTATATCGATATTATCTTTTGTAGAGTTAGGCCACATATCTAGTTCAATTACTCGCACCCCTCTCTGAAGAGCTTTAATAATTGGGACATCACTGCAATCACTGCTGAGTTGGTTTCCAGTCAAGTATGAATTGTGGCCTGTGTATATGTAGTAATCGGACAGAGGTGCAGTCATATCTTGGTGAATCTAGAAAAAAAAATTGAGAGAGAGAGTTATTACCCATATCATATGCAAAGGGTGTTTGTTAACTTAGTGATAATCTAGTGCACTTGAAAATAGAGCAATCGATTCAATCAACAAAAACAAGGGAACACCTGTAACTAAGAAGAAAGATCAAGCTTCATTTATTCAATTCCCACACCAAGGGTAAAGTGAATATTGCATATTAAAGCAACAACAGATGAGCCCTTCAATCACAGCCCTCTCATGCCCTACACGTGTCAACTATCCTGCAGACCAGAAGGACCCATAGATAAAAGGAGGGGGTACTCTAAGGCAGTCTTTTGCTACATAAAACTGACCAAAACCTCTTGCAACTATAAAAATTAGATTTCAAATGGTTCCATGAAGCCTCTTGAAACTATTATCGAGTTGTAAATCTTGTTTTAATACAAATAAGCTTGATAGGTGAAACCCAACAAAGACAAATACATTTTAATTTTAATAGTCCATTTAAATAGTAATAAAGTGAGGTTTCGACCCACCGCTTTTTTCTAAACTTGGTGAAATTCAAGTTTCTATAATGTTTTATGTAAACAAACACTAAAACCCTTTTCAAGAAACTTGGGTTTCATACTATTTCATGGTTTCACCTAAATGTAGCCAAAGACATCCTAATATACACCAATGCTTCCCATCTGTGCTACTCTCAGTGTCTCCTTTACTGACTTGAATCTCCAAGGTTTTTGCAGGCATTATGTCAGCGACCCTAACCTTATCTGTCTTGAAAGTAAATCAGGTGTATTCTGAGCACACATCTCAATGTGAACAATCAGATGATTCTTGCCATCAAAATAAGTTCTAAAGGATAAAAAGACAAAACAAAGGCTTCAGTTGCAATACACACATTACTCTTTTCGTCCATGTGAACAACACAACTCATGTAATCCCCTAATCTTGAAAATTATTAAATAAGCAATAATTTCACAAGAACACAATACTGGAGTATGCTGATAAAGTAACATATAGCCAAGTCTTTCACTAAAGGTGAAGGGAAAATCATATATCTATAACAAATGCCCAAAAATCTAGTCCAATGCATTGAATGCAATAGAAACAGCACTTTTCCTTTTCTATGATTCTAAATACACATTTAAAATGCTTCAAACTTAACAAACAATGTCAACTTCCTCATGTGTATGGCTAACTGTATTACCTATTACTTTTAGCGTACTATTTCACACTACTTTTTTACCATTTTCTAGTTCGGAACTGGTGGTTGTACTAGTAGAGAAATGTCAAAGTTCCTATTGCAGTCGCAAATCACACAACTCCAACATAATATATTCCATCTGTGTCAAAATATAAGTCATTTTAGGTTTCTACATGACTATTAAGAAACAACATAGGATTGAGTAAAAGTACTATATATTCTTGGTTTTTGAAGCTCATTGAGCCATCAATTGTACAATGTCCTATTTGTCATTCTCTATAACTTTTTATTACTTCTCTTTAAAAAAAAGGGACAAGGATAAAATTGAAAATCTCATAGAAAATTAATGCATGGACATTTAGGGCGCGTTTGGGAACCCAAAAAATTAGGGAAAGGAATGGAATACTGCGGATAAGCCCATCTTATCCTATTCCACAGCCTGTTTGTTTTGAAAAAGAAAACAAAGGAAACAACTAAATTTCATTCCCTAGAGAAAGATCTCAACCGATTTCTATTCCGACTTCAACCCCCTCGGAAAGCTGCGTAAAGGAATGGAGAATTTAGCTTGATCAAAATAATAGCGCAATCTTGAAAACTATTTCTAATTAAAATAAATAAATAAATAAATAAATTTTTTTTATATAAAAAAAAGTGACTCTACTCCGATGGGTGGAGCTAAATATCGCACCAAATTAAGCTTCAGATCAGTGCAAAAGGATATACAGTCAAAGGTATACTAGATCAAGAAATTACTAAACAGCGACAGCTTTTATTAATTTGGAGGCCCTTAATTAACATTAATAAATTATCATGAATTACGAGTACTATTTCAGATTGTGAAATGTGATTCAGCAATAAAATTAAGTATTTGTTTGTTTGTTTGAAAATGACAAGAACATATATTATCATAGAAAACTTTGCTTATTTACAAAAATATTCCAAGTATTTTGTTTGATGTTTTGAGTACGTGATCTGGATTCAGTACTATTACAACTACTCTTGTGTAGTCGAAAACAAACATTTGATTATAACTGCTCTTATAGTCGAGATCGAGATCGAGTTCACATATATATAATATAAACTAAGAATTAACGAAATTGAATCTGATTAAAAAATGATAATTAATAAACAGAAAGCACAGATCTTACAGATTAGAAGAAAAGCTAGCTAGCTTGATCAAAACAATAGCGCAATCTTGAAAACTATTTCCAATTAAAATAAATAAATAAATAAATAAATTTTTTATTATAAAAAAATTGGATTTTGTTTGATGTTTTGAGTTTAAAAATATAGGTTCCCTAAGAACATAGGTTTTTTAAAATGTTGTAATCCATAGTATTCCAGTGTTTGCCAAACAAGACTAGGGAATGGAAACAAAAGAAGTCAATTCCATTCCACCAGTTGTCAAACACACACAACTTATAAAGCTAATTCATCCCTTTCCCTTTCTTTCCATTCCTTTCCATTCATTTCCATTCCCCAGCTTAAATGTTTCCAAACAGACCCTTAAGAATAACAAGATATCTTCTTGAAAACCAAAAATGACTTGTATTATGAAAAAAAAAATGCGAGAATGACTTGTATTTTGAAATGGAGAAAGTATAATAGTAGAGATAACAAATGCACAAAAGCCAAAAGTCATAAACTTATACTTGCAGTATAGCTAGATAAGAATACCTAATAACTAACTGCACTACTTTTAGGGTACTACTTCAGCACGGGCAAGGCGCACAATCTAGTCAAAACCCTAATTCCCAAAATTCCCACTCACCTGAGCTCGAATCGGCGGATTCAGCTCCTCATTGAACAGAAAGTGATGAAAATCCTCCAAATTAATCGGCGCCCTCGCCATCTTCCCGATCAGGTGGCGGTGCCGGAGGTGCCGGATCTGGTCCATGATCCGCTCCGACTCCTCCGGCGTGACGTCACCCTCCCCCTGCCACGTGGCGAGGAACCGCCGCAGCTGGTCAGAGTTCATGTGGGCCTCGCCGTCGGAGAATGCGGAGAACGCTGATTTGATGTCGGGCGGCGGCTGCGCCTCGATCCATCGGAACTTGCGGGTGAAGCAGATGCAGTACTTGTAACTTCCCATTCCGACCCCCCACTCCTCTTTTTTCTCTTGTATTTGCAGATTACACCCAAAGAGGAGACGCGAATCGTCGGTCGGAGAGTCATATATAATAATAATAATAATAATAATAATAACAATAACAATTAGTGTAGGTTAAACTGAAAATGACAGATAGGTTTGACCGGTAGAAGGATGCTTTGAGATTTGCGCATAGTTTGCATCGGACGGATGGAAGAGATGGTCCGGACTTCGGGATGTTTATGGAGAACGGCGTGGACAGCGTGGGGATCAGATTCTTTGCTGATTGAGTTGAGTTGAGGAATTGTTTTCCAAAATGACCTATTTTTGAAAGTATTTACTAAACTGACCCACTTTCGAACTTATTTACCAAATTGACCTACTCACTATCGGAGATAGCAAGTCTAGTTCAACGGACCTCGCTATCTCGGATAGCAAGTGTAGGTCTATACATTTCAGATAGAAATTACATATTCAAATTTTCTCTGAAAAATGAATACAACTGCACTTAGATAGCGATTTCAGTTGAACTAGACTTGCTATCAAGATATTGAGAGTAGTTATATACATTTCAGGTAGAATTTGCTTGTTCAATTTTTTTCTGAAAAAATGAGTACAACTACATTCACTATCTGAGATGGCAAGGTCATTTGAACTAAATTCACCATCTGAGATAGCGAGTGTAGTTGTATACATTTCATGTTAAAAATTTCTCTGAAAAAATGAGTACAACTACACTCACTATCTGATATTTCAAATAAACTCGCTATCTCAGATAGCTAGTGTAGTTGTATATATTTCAGGTATAAATTGTATGTTCAAAATTTCTCTGGAAAAATGAGTACAACTATGCTCGCTATCTGAGATAGCGAGTCGAGTTTAACCGAACTTGCTATCTCAGATAGGGAGTTTAGTTGTACTTGTTTTTCTAGAGAGTTGGTTTTAGAAGGAAAAAAAACTACAAACCAAACTCGTTGTTTCCAACAGCGAGTCTGGTTCAACCAAGTTCGCTGTTAGAAACAACGAGTCTGGCTTTAGACTTTTGTATCTTCGCGAGATTTTTGTTAGGATTGTGTCTTGAATTCTCTTTGTTCAGATTAGAATAAGGTAAGATGAAGTACGGAGATCGAAGCGTCAAAGAGAGTAGAAGAAAACAACAGCAGCAAGGTGCAGGCTAAATTGCGGTCGATCGCACTCCCCGACCGCAGTTGCACTGGGTTTGGCCGAGAGGTGGACGGTCGACCGATCTTGTTGGATGGTCGACCGCCCGCGGCATTGTGTTCGTTTTTGGGCTTCGGTTTGTTAGGTCGTTTCAGCCCAATCTACAACTCCAAATTAGATTGCACGGCTCCTATTCAGTTACTTCTTTTCCATGTTATATCGGACGACTGAGAATCAAGATTAGACTTGGGTTTCTCTCTATTCTTCTATATATATTGTAAACTCCTCCTTTATGAGAGAAGAGTACTTCATAGATTATTTTCTCCATTTCAAAGAGAGGCTCGAGAGAGAGATAGTTCTTGGTAGTGAGTTTAATTCCTTGTAAAATCTCCCTATATTTTCTCCCGGATTAAGCAAAAGCTAACCGGGATAAGTCATCGGTGTGTTTGTGTTAGATTGGTGGATCTACTTGCTTGCTCAATTGATTCGTCTCATCTACTTCGATTTCCTCATTGCTCTATTTAGTTCCGCTGCGACAACGGGTACTGGTTGACGTCCCAATCCCAACAATTTCTCCAAGTGTTGAAGAAAACCATAGAACTATACTCGCTTTTGAAACAGCGAGCTTATTTTCAAATAACTCGCTGTTTGAAATAGCGAGTAGGTCAATTTTATAAATAGTTTCGAAAGTGAGTTAGTTTGGTAAATGCTTTCAAAAGGTATTTTTTTGCTGTAGTGATCCACTTTTTGAAAATGTTTAGCAATCTAACCCCCTTTCGAAAATATTTACCCAACTGGCTCAGTTTTGGACAGCCAGCATTAATTGTTATTGAAAATAACAGCATAGATTATTTACATGTCATTGTTTCCAATAGTAGCATTTGTTAAAAACAATTTCGTATGCCGCTATTTGGAATAACGGCATCAGTTAACTTATTCCCAATCGTGTACTCTCCCTGACTTTGAAAAAAATGCAAGAGCGAAAAAATCTTATAGCTGATGTCGTTGTTAGGAACAGCGACAACAGTATTACAGATGTCGTTGTTAGGAATAACAACATCAATTATAATATTCATTGTTAGGGATAATTGATGTCGTTGTTTGGAACAGCGACAACAGTTCATTTTATTACTTATACTTGGCTAATATAATTCTGTGAACTGTTGCCGCTGTTTCTAAGAACGATAACATTTATCTCATGTCATTGTTTAGAAGAACGATTGTCGAAGAGGAGAGTTTAATGAGTATTATAACTGATGTCGTTATCTCCAAGTCTCCAACAACGACATCAGTAATACGAATACCGTTCTTTGGGATAACGACATCATTTATAAGTTGTTTCAGCACTTGAAATTTTTTCAAAGTCAGAAGGTTCACACTTGTTTATGAAATGTACTAATGCCGTTTTTCTAAACAGCGACATGCTAAAAAAATTTAAACTGATACCGTTTCTGGAAAGAACGACATAGTATTAACCTATGAACGACATAATATTAACCTATGCCGTTATTTCTAATAACGGTTAATGCTAACGTGTCCAAAATTGAATTAGTTGGATAAATATTTTTGAAAGTGGGTTAGATCATTCAATATTTTTAAAAAGTGGGTCAATGCGGTAAAAAAATTCTTCAAAAGGTGTCATTTTGAAAAAAAAAATTCTGAGTTGAGTTGGGTTGGGTCAGAATTTTGGGAAAAAATTCTGAGTTGAGCTGGCAAGTTATTATTAGCTGCATTGATTTGGCATTTGGGGAATAAATAATATTAATAGGCGTGGGCTCGTCGTTGTGGAGCGTCAGCGTCAGTCACGGGACAGTGGGACCCAGGTTATAATAGAACTGTGATGATCTGTTCGGGGTATGTCGGGAACGGTGGGGCCCACCCAAATTTTTTGGTAAAAAACAACCCCACAAATTTATGGGTTGATTTGAAGGGGTCTTGAACCAATTTCAGTATAAATTAATTCTATACCAATCCAAATTAACCCATAAATTAGTTTCCCCGTATACATTTTAATTTGAAGTTTTGCTTGACAATATGTTTTTGATATTAATTGTTAAAGGAATGAGGTAAAAAGTTAGAGACAATTACGAAATTCAATTTAGAGCTTAACTAATTTCAAGAATGAAGATGTAGAACTATTGAGTACTTTCATGAAATTTTAATATTGTATTGGGCAATATCCTGAATGATATTGGGTGGGGGTGGGTAATTGAGTGGTGGCTTGAATCCAGAGCCTCTGGTTCAAGCCATAACTTTCGTGCAATAAATAATAATAATAATAATAATAATCTTGTAGATTTTCATGTTAAGTATTTGGTTACAATTAATACACTATTGTTAAGTTTATCATGTGATACTATCTCTAATATTATAATGGAAGAGTTAGGGTTGTCATTTGTAGACAACCTGTAATTTGTGGATATTCATTCAACCATCTAATCTCAACCATTCAATTTTAAGTGAGAATTATATTAACCATTCATTTATTCAACTGTTGTTAGTCATTATAATACCCTCAAAGTTCAAGTTTATTTACGATATATTTATTTACAAAAGTGTCACTCATATAAAATAAAAGTTTGTGCCACTAGGGGTAACTCTAATATTATAATGGGAGAGTTGGGGTTGTCATTTGTGGACAACCTGTAATGTAGACATTCATTCAACAATCTAATCTCAACCATTCATTTTTAAGTGGGAGCTATATTAACCATTCATTTACTCAACTACTGTTAATTATTATAATACCGTAAACGTTCAAATTTATTTACGACATATTTATTTACAAAAGTGTCACTCATATAAAATAAAAAGTTTGTGCCGCTAGGGGTAATTTGTAAAGAGTATGTTATGAGTAAATGGAGGTCTCATGTTTAAGGCCAAATTACGTCATATTATTTACTATTAAAAAAATTTAATTAGAACGTGCATTGCACATGCAGATTACTAGTGTAATTTAGTGGCTTAGTTGGTTGTGAAATGTTTGAGTTTAACAAATAGGTTCTCATAATTTATATTTACATTAACTCTATTTCAAAAATATGTAAATTTAACTCAAAATACTCATCCCCCCACCCCTTCTCTTTCGTTTTTCAAAACAGTCTCTAGCGTTCGTTATGCGAAGATTCTCAGAGCAAACATCAGAACTTCTTATACTCAGTTCAACCTTTGATGCTCATGATAATTCCAGTAAGTTAAAAACCGAAGATGTATGCAACTTGCAAGAAAGTTCTATCTTGAAGATTTTATTGATGCTGAGATGTTTTCTCTTGAGTTAGAGTGTGCATACTATGAGAAAGATATGCGTAGTGATCCAAAATTTCAGAATGTGACAACTATTTGTGAGTTATGTCGAATGTTGGTTCAAACAAAGAAGTCAGAATTTTTTCCCATGCTTTATTGATTGATTAGTTTAGTTTGACTATTCATGTTTCTGCAACAACTGAAATAGCATTTTCAGCTATGAAACTCATTAAGAAAAACTTAGAAATAAGATGGAATATGAATTTCTTGGTGATTGTCTGGTCCTCCACAATGAGAATAAATATGCCGAATCTATTGATAATGATTCAGTGATAAAAGAGTTTGAACTTTGGGTACTTGTAGAGTTAGATTTAGTTAGTTTCTTTGTTTTTTCAATCATGTATTGAATTTGCAAGTTTTTTTCCCCCTTCATATGTTGCATCTAAAGAAAATTTTCTCCAATTTTCTATAGACTTGTATTTGAGTGTTAGATATTATATTAGGTATTATATTATGAAAGATATTGGTTTAGTCCCACATTGATTATGTATCAGTTTAGTATTCCCTTCTCTCCTATATATACAAGACACATTGTACTCAGTTTAATAAATAATTCAATAATCAATAATAAATCCAATAATTCTATCATGGTATCAGAGCCTATAATCCTATAAAGTCTATACTAATTTTATTCTCGTCATCGAGGTGGAGTGATTCTCATCTTTATCGAAATCACTCCACCTCCCGACATCCCTCTCTTTCGCTCCCGGTCAAAATACCAAAACCTTAATCTCTCTCTCCATCAAGTCTCCAAAACCCTAGCCATCATCAAACAACAAGATCCAAAAACCCTAGCCGTTATCAACTACCTCTACCAAAATCCTAGCCGCCATCAACAACAACAACCCATTGGCATCAACCTCCAACTCCTGGCGACACCATCAACATCATCAACTCCAACTCCGACAACCTATCAACCCAACTCAGGCAACCTCTCAACCCGTCGACCCTCTGTCAACCTTCATGTCCGAAACCCAACTTCGCCGTCGTCCCTCACCGTCGAACTCCAACTTCCGACTCTCACAAGAAATCCCAATCCTCGGCAACAAACTTCCAATCCCTACTCCGACGACACCACCGTCACCATTGCAGCTACATCTTCGTCCCCCAACTTCAAATCTCTGACGAATCCAAAAACACTGCAAATCCAACTCCCCAGCGAACAAAATCCAACTCCTCGTCATCGACAACCCCTCATCAACTCCGGCGATGACTTCTTCATCTTCGCTGCATCAGTAGCAACACCAAACATCACCATCATCATCTTCGCTGCATCTCGATCAACAAACCCATTAACAGCAAACCCTAAATCCAAAACTTTCTTTCCCCGTTGCCGACGTCTCCCTCAAATCACCTACCCCCCACCCCCACCCCCCGTCGCCATTGATTCTACCTCCCGATCCAAACCCATACATGCTTCAAATTCCTACACTCCAAACCCTAACTCACCTCAACGTTGCCTGCAACATCCGACCGCCACGTCATCGACGAACTCCCCTCATGAACCTATTCAGATCCTTGCCGCCTCCCTCTCCCACTTTTCCAAAACCCTAGCCACCAACTGATCCTCTATCCACAATACCCGTTTAGTTACTACTCGATCCAAATACCCTATATTTCAATAACCCCAAACCCTACCTGACCGACCCAGACCTGTAATACCCCAGATTTTTAAATAATTATTATGAGATTAATAAATGAATTAATTTTGGTGATTTAATAAATATTTTTCTGAAATTTACCTTTTTACATGTGCAAAACACATGCAAATATTCTCTTAGGAAGTTCAAAGTCAGAAATTATTTTGGGGAAGCCCATTATTTATTATTAGATATTATTTGTGAATTTTCTGAATTTTTCTGATATTTATTTGATCTATTTGCAAATATTACAAAAAGATGGACTTTTGTGCCAAATTACCACTTGGAGTGAAAACTCCAGATTTTCGGATTTGTGGGCCCAGCATGATGGCTAGTCAATTCAGAGATAAAGAGTTTACTTTTTGTTTTAATAAATTTGATTTATTTTGCAAGTTTTGATAAAGAATGGTCTTTTTACAAAATTGCCACTTAGAAGCAAAAAGTACAATTTCGTTTTTCTGTGTTTTACAACAATGCCGGCTAGATCTGGAGTGTTGGTTTTGTTTTTAAATTCAAATTGAATTGGTTTTATTAATCTAATTTTCAAGTATAAGGATATATATATGTAAAGATATATTTAAAAGAGATACTTTACAAATCTATTTCAAGAACTCTAATTTCCAGCCAACATAAGGGGCGGTGCAACCATCTCTTTGGTGCACTACACAAAAGGATTTATTTATTATTATTTTCTTAGAGTTTCGAAGCAAGGATCTTGGTTTTCTTGCGAAATAAGGGATTTTCTTATTTTCTTTAGTATCTTCGGTTGATTCTTCAATAAGGTGAGTGACATATGTTTGTTTTGTATTGTTCTATGCATGTTGTATGTGATGATTTATCTATTAGAAAGCATATTAGGGATTGGTATGAAGATATAATAAATTTTAAGAAGTAGATGAACTAAAAATTGAATCTTTTCATGAAACTATACTATGGATGATTAAAATTATATATAGGTGACTTGAGAATTGTTAAGAACCAAAAAGAAATCATAAGTATGATGTTTCTTTCATAATCTTGCTGTTGTGAATGGTTATTATGAGTTGTATGATGTTTATTGCGGAAGGTAAACAAAAATTGACCTTTACTGTTGAATATATATGTACACACTATGGACACCCTTTTTGATGAGTAAAATTTGATTATTTACTTATGATAGATTGATGAAATTAGTGGAGCATGTGTATAACAAATTGTAGAGGAGTTATTGAACTAAAAGATCAAGTTTTGAAGTCGGGGGTTGAGTATTTGCTTTAGATATGATGGTGAATGGCCGAAACTTGGTTTTTGTGGATTTTATGAAGTTTTCGATTGAAATTTGATTTGTTTTGGTTGTTTTGAACATTGTACTACTTCTTATTTGATGAGTTTTGATGCTTTTAATGATACAACATGCACACATACACTTATATATATATATATATATATATATATATATATATATATATATATATATATATATATATATATATATATATATATATAAGTGTATGTGTGTATATACACTATTTCACTGTTTTGAAGAAATTTGGTCTTTTGTGTGTTTTGTGAAGTTTTAAATTGAATCTTGATTATTTTTATACTAAGATTGAATCAGATATTGTACTCCTTCTAATTGATGATTTTTAAATGCTATAAATGATGTTTAAACCCATATAGGAACATACATATATGTATATAGTAGTTTTTGAGAAGTTTTGTGAAGATTTACTCTTTTCAGAACTTGATATGTTTTTGATTTGTTTTATAAATTCCTATATGTTATACAAGTTATATTCAATCATATCAGAAATTTGGTTTACAAAATTGTGATTTTTCAAAGTGGAATCGATGTATCAGTTGAAACATGCACAAACTTCAAATCTGGCTGTATGGCAGCTAGCGGTCGACTGTCCATTTTTTGAACTAAAATGGAGGTCGACTGTCACGAAGGTCGACTACATGGTCGGCCGCACCTGCTGTTTTGGGTTGTTTTATTAAGTTTTTCTTTGTTTCTTTAAACGGTTATTTCCTCGATATTACGGATTATTGATCTACTGGTTTAGATGATGTTTTTGCTACAGATTACAGTATTTTACAGAGAGTTATATTTTATTTATAATAGAATTTAAATTACATTCCTATGGCTTTATAAAGAGAGATATATGTGGTTTCGAAGGAATTGATGTTTTGTGATAGTCTACGACTTCAAAATGTGGTTTTGCTGTTATTTAGTGGATTTAATACTTCATTTCAATTCTGAAATTTTATGAGTACATTATATAAATTTGGATTTCGTTGATTTAAGAAGTTTTCTTTATATAAACGTTTTGATGATGGAGTTATGAGTTTTATTGAAAGATTTGGTATTGATGGTTGAGTTGTGAGTCTCTAGAGGGTGTGTGAAACCCTTATTACCGGCAGTTAAGATTTTGTTATTTGGTTAGTTGAGGTGTAACCCCCATTCCCGTAAATACGTATTTTCTGAATATTTTCTGTATTTCGATATTATAAATTCATTATTTGTTAAAATCATTTTGAATTTTATATTAAAGTGTTTTTCTAATCGAAAATTTATTCATTTCAAATAATGATGTGTTTTGATCTTATTTTCTAGATCTTATTGATCAACTATTTGTATTTGAGTCCAAATTATATATATATATATATATATATATATATATATATATATATATATATATATTAATTAGGTCATTTTAGTAAATTGTTAAACCTAAATAATTATTTTATTGTATGATTTTATTGCTTTTATAATTATAATAATTAATTGTCATTTCTTGATTATTTAATTAAAATTCCTCTACTGAATTATTTTGTTATTGTACTAGACCTAGTTTTCTTGGCGAATTCCAACTTATTTTCAAGCCCAGTTTATATTCAATTCATTTGTATTATTTATTTATTTATTTGGATTTAAATTCTTGTTCGTGAAACTCTTTGATCTTCTTGATGAATTATTTTCTTGTTAATCATATTTTTCTTTTTTTTATTGTGGGTATTTTTTATTTGAACTCTACTGATTTTAATCTATCTCTTATTGAACCCTAAATCCAAGTTCATTTGTTCTTGACCCAAATCCACTTTTATTGGATCCTAATTCACCAACTCAGTTTCCTAATTGTATCCTATAAATACAACTTTAATGCAAACCCTAATTTTGGCACACAAATCGAACCCTAGCCGCCTAATCTCTCTCCTCTCTCCTTTTTCTCTCTCCTCCCAATTTCTCTCTCCCCATTTTTGAACCCATCCTCTGCGTTCGTCTTCTCTGGCAAACTACGCACCTCCGGCAACCCCCTTCATCGTCCCTCCTCCCGTCGACCAGCCCCAGCACCACCAGACAACCCCTGACCTCCTCAATCGCAACCCCCTCCCAATTCTATCGATCTCCCTCCCAAATCAATCCTAACCATCCCCGCCTTCTCCGACCAATCACCACCTGATCGGCCGCTCTACCCTGATTGAACCCCCTCTCCCGTCAACGTCGTCGAGCTCCACCCAGATCGATAACCCCATCATGTGCTCCCCTTTCCCGATCGCTAGCATACCCTCACGCCATCGCCACGCCATCGCGCCACCACCGCGACGCCGCCTTTAGCCGGCCACCGCCGCCCTCGGCCATCGCTGCTGCCATCACTGCTCTCTCTCTCTTTGCTGTTGCTGTTGTCTCTTTGTGTGTTGAGTTGCTTTGTCTCTTTGTGTGTTGAGTTGCTTTGTCTCTTGGGTGCTATGTTGATTTGGCTCTTTATTGCATGTATATCGCACGTGCTATTTTGTGGAGTTGTTGGTTCATGGGTTTATCGCTTCGGGATTTTCATTCGTTCTCACCGTTTATAAGGCAAGTAACTTGTATTAAATTTCTTTGCATATACAAGTACAAAATACCGTGTGTGGCATAGTTGGGTTCTAGAGACAATTCGTGTGTGAAACCCCTTGTTGATATTGTCTCTATTGTGATGATTTGGCCATAGTTGCCTCACGATATATATGACATGAATTAACCTAGGGTTGACCACTTTTGATGTATATGTTCATGCTATCTTGAGATATCTGTGTTTGATGTGTTATTTGTGTTATACTCGTCGAATACTTGTAAAATACCATATACCATATTGCTTGGACATCTAGTACACCATATTCCATGTTATTATCATATTGTTTCCTTATTGTTATTACCGTTCATCTAATGTCTCATATTTGCATATTGTGTATTGTCACATTAATAAAATAATTAATAAGGCGGGGTTTAAGGGAAAGCCTTGAGTAGTGAATAATATAGTGACTGTGTCGGCCAGTATTTATCGATTGATTGTAAAGCGTTGACTACGACACCCCAATCTTTCGTGTATTGCACTAATGAATCGTATCAATGTATCAATGTACCAATGTATCAATGTATCAATGTACCAATATACCAATGTATCAATGTACCAATGTACCAATGTATCAATGAATCAGTAAAACACCGTAATGTATCGAGCAACAATATTGTACCGTATCAGTGATTACCGTATCGACACATTGTCTATAGAATTTGCCACTCAGTCTAAACAAAATTAATTATATGCGGTGAACCTATGGTACGGAACACAAGGGACACAGTAGTACATGCATTAGTTAGGATTAAAATGAATAATAGACTTAAGGATTAACACAACATTGACATTGCATATTGTTCATCATTGTTCCTATTGATATCGAATATTACATGATACTTGTTCACTCGACACTTATTACATACTACTCACACTTGTTTATCTTGCCGTGCTAGTTGTTACATTTTCTTATCATGCCTATTCCATGCTATTTGTTTATCCTTCCCATATACTTATATCCTGTACTACTAGCAGCTCGTAACTTGCATTGACGACATTTTGTTTCTTTTTCTCTTCCTGCAATTTATTAAATTACAGATTTTGGAGAACAGTTGCCTGCTGGAGTCGGAGAACAAACAGTCTGAAGACTACTGCTTTCTAATTTCTTATTACATTAATAAACTTAATGTATTGAGATTTATTATTATTTGGATTGGATTTATTATTGTTTTAGACTTATCTCCCGAATATTGTTATTTGTTTCCAGATTTTGGATTATTATTATTGTATTTGAATATCTTTATTGCTTCATTCCAAGTATTATTGTTCATGAGATTATTATTATTGCCTACGCAATTGTTCTGTATTATTTATATTGTTGAGTTAATCGGATAAACAGCTTATGGGTGATGTCAGTCATTCGCTGGACCAATGTCACATGCTCGTATTCCGTATTTTTGGGAAGTGGGGCGTGGCAAGGGTTTTAGTGATATCATAGCCTAGGTTTGGATAATATATCAATCAAACGTGACTAACGAAAGAAAGTTTGGCTTTGATTGATATATTAATCAGATTTGAGTCTTAACTGGTTTGACTGAACAGTATGTGCAATACAGAGATCACATGAACAATTGATAACCAACAATCTGGAAACTAGTCACTTTTGATTCTTCTTTGATCCCTTCACGTTCAGTTCTGCGTTTCTTATTATCTTCTGTCCCTTCCATTCATTGATTCCTTGTTAGGTATAATTTTATTTTTTTTGTACCCATATTCTTTTGATTCCGGTGCTATCCTTTCTTTTCTTCCTACTTGCTTCGTCGATCGGCATCGCTTGATCTGCTACATGTCTACAGTTTGGAGTTTCACCATCAAAGTAGCGCAGCGGAAGCGTGGTGGGCCCATAACCCACAGGTCCCAGGATTCTCTTGTTGCTTCTTTTTCTTGCATTGTTTACTTCCTATTCATTCACTTGCATTCCCATCATTCATTGAATCTTTATTTAACATCATTCTTGATAACTTCATTCTTACCCATGTTCTTTCTTGTTCTGGTGTTGCCACCATTTTGTTCCCTTCCCCTTGAATTCCTTGTTTTGTTACCTACAATTTGCCTCTTTTCCCTTTATTCCCAGTTTTGTTGTTTCCCGGTTGCTTTTGTTTTGTCCTACGTACCGCCTGACCAAATTTTGAGGGAGAAATTTTGTTATAAGGTGGGTAGGATTATAATCCCCATTCCCGTAAATATGTATTTTCTAAATATTTTCTGTATTTTGATATTACAAATTCATTATTTGTTAAAATCATTTTGGATTTTATATTAAAGTGTTTTTCTAATTGAAAATTTATTCATTTCAAATAATGATGTGTTTTGATCTTATTTTCTAGATCTTATTGATCAACTATTTATATTTGAGTCCAAATTATATATATTTATTTATTTAATGGGTCATTTTAGTAAATTGTTAAACCCGAATAATTATTTTATTGTATGATTTTATTATTTTTATAATTATAATAATTAATTGTCATTTCTTGATTATTTAATTAAAATTCATCTACTGAATTATTTTGTTATTGTACTAGACCTAGTTTTCTTGGCGAATTCCAACTTATTTTCAAGCCCAGTTTATATTCAATTCATTTGTATTATTTATTTATTTATTTGGATTTAAATTCTTGTTCATGAAACTCTTTGATTTTCTTGATGAATTATTTTCTTGTTAATCCTATTTTTCTTTTTTTATTGTGGGCATTTTTTATTTGAACTCTATTAATTTTGATCTATCTCTTATTGAACCCTAAACCCAAGTTCATTTGTTCTTGACCCAAATCTACTTTTATTGGACCGTAATTCACTAACCTAGTACCCTAATTATACCCTATAAATACAACTCTAATGCAAACCCTAATTTTTGGCACACAAATCGAAACCCCAGCCGCCTAATCTCTCTCCTCTCTCCTATTTCTCTCTCCTCCCAATTTCTCTCTCCCCGTTTTTGAACCCATCCTCTGGGTTCGTCTTCTCTGGCGAACTACGCACCTCCGACGACCCCCTTTGTCGTCCCTCCTCCCGTCAACCAGCCCCAACACCACCAGACATCCCCTGACCTCCTCAGTCGCAACCCCCTCCTAATTCCATCGATCTCCCGCCCAAATCAATCCCGACCATCCCCACCTTCTCCGACCAATCACCCCCCGATCGACCGCTCTACCCTGATTGAACCCCCTCTACCGTCGATGCCGTCGAGCTTCGCCCAGATCGACAACCCCATCCTGTGCTCCCCTTTCCCGATCGCCAGCACACCCTCACGCCATCGCCATGCCATCGCGCCACCACCGCGATGCCGCCCTCGGCCGTCGCTGCTGCCATTACGCTCTCTCTCTCTCTAATGTTGCTGTTGTCACTTTGTGTGCTGAGTTGCTTTGTCTCTTTGGGTGCTGTGTTGATTTGGCTCTTTATTGCACGTATATCGCACGTGCTATTTTTTGGAGTTGTTGGTTCGTGAGTTCATTGCTTCGGGATTCTCATTCTGTTATTCTTAGTATTCGTTCTCACCATTTAAAAGGCAAGTAACTTGTATTAAATTTCTTTGCATATGCAAGTACAAAATACCGTGTGTAGCGTTGTTGGGTTCTAGAGACAATTCGTGTGTGAAACCCCTTGTTGATATTATCTCTATTGTGATGATTTGACCATAGTTGCCTCACGACATATATGACATGAATTAACCTAGGATTGCCCACTTTTGATGTATATGTTCATGCTATCTTGAGATATCTATGTTTGATGTGTTATTCGTGTTATACTTGTCGAATACTTGTAAAATACCCTATACCATGTTGCTTGGATATCTAATACACCATATTCCATGTTATCATCATATTGTTTCCCTATTGTTATTATCGTTCATCTAATGTCTCATATTTGCATATTGTATTGTATTGTTACATTAATAAAATAATTAATAAGCCAGGATTTAAGGAAAAGACTTGAGTAGTGAATAATATAGTGACTGTGTCGGCCAGTGTTTATCAATTGATTGTGGAGCGCTGACTGCGGCACCCCAATCTTTCGTGTATTGTACTAATGAATCGTATCAATGTATCAATGTATCAATGTACCAATGTACCAATGTATCAATGTACCAATATCCAATGTATCAATGAATCAGTGAAACACCGTAATGTATCGAGCAACAATATTGTACCGTATCAGTGATTACCGTACCGACACATGATCTATAGAATTCGTCACTCAGTCTAAACAAAATTGATTGTATGCGTCGAACTTGTGGTATGGAACACATGAGACACAGTAGTACATGCATTAGTTAGGATTAAAATGCATAATAAACTTAAGGATTAACACAACATTGACATTGCATATTGTTCATCATTGTTCCTATTGATATCGAATATTACATGATACTTGTTCACTCGACACTTATTACATACTACTCACACTTGTTTTTCTTGCCGTGCTAGTTGTTATATTTTGTTATCATGCCTATTCCATGCTATTTATTTATCCTTTCTATGTACTTGTATCCTGTACTAGTAGCGGCCCGTAACTTGCATTGATGACATTTTGTTTCTTTTCCTCTTCCTGTAATTTATTAAATTGCAGATTTTGGAGAACAGTTGCATACTGGAGTCGGAGAACAAACAGTCTGAAGACTACTGCTTTCTAATTGCTTATTACTTTAATAAACTTAATGTATTGAGCCCTATTATTATTTGGATTGGATTTATTATTATAATAGACTTATGTCCCGAATATTGTTATTTGTTTCCAGACGTTGGATTATTATTATTGTATTTGGATATCTTTATTTCTTCATTCCAAGTATTATTGTTCATGAGATTATTATTATTGCCTGCGCAATTGTTCAGTATTATTTATATTGTTGAGTTAATCGGATAAATAGCTTATAGGTGACGTCAGTCATTCGCTGGGCCAATATCACGTGCTCGTATTCTGTATTTTTAGGAAGCGGAGCGTAACATGAGGCTTTGTTGTTGATCTGTTGAGTTAAGTTTGGTAGGGTACACCAAACTTTAGGAGATTTGTAATCAACTAATTAACTCAAAAAAATAAGGACAGACACTAGATGGTGATATGATGAAATGAGAACATGGGTTATGGACCTCAGTATGTCCTGCGGCATGAGATAATCTCCGGAATTATCAAGGTGTGAGTGAAGTAGTCTCCGGAATTACATGCTGTGTGGGATTGATCTTCAGAATTATCGGGGTCGAGGCGATACTCATGGGGTATTCGTGTGATGAGGCGCCATAGCTTGCGGTATGCGGTATTCTCGAAGATTCCCAGGTGTGAGTGAAATAGTCTCCGGAATTATCTGTGTATAGAGATTGACCTCCGGAATTATCGAGGCATGGGCTAATACTCACAGTTTATCTAGATCTTGTAGTAGTCATCATAGTAGGATTAGTTGCATAACGAGGGATTAAACCCTATAAAGTGGAGAACGTTAAGGACTTGCACCGGACCTATGTAGAGTGGGATGTATAGAATCTGACAAGTGTGCATTAGAGAGTCAGCATATAGCATTGTGTTTTATTGATTTGGTTATATGCATGTTGTTTTCTGTTTTTCAACACTTGACACTTAGATTAGTTTCACTTGACGTTTTCATGTTTCATTTATTGTTATTTAATATTCTTTTCATTTATTCTTACTGTTGGTACATATTCTTTATGACCTTATCCTTTATGTTTTATTTATGTTGCGTTTCTTTTATGTCACTCACACCGTTATGGCTGACCCCTGTAGTTTTGGGGGTTAGGGTTATCTCTAGCCTCATGTTTCACAGGTAGGTACCTATAGCATTGGGATTTGGATGCAGGAGATAGAATGATGTTGTGGCTTATGTAAATTGTAAAAGAATGTATTTGTAATTCAAGGTGTTTAATTTTTCGCTGTGTTTGTAAAGAATTGATGTAATAAAAGTTGGAAAAAAACTTATCTGTATTTTGGCTATGTTTACTATTACAATTGAGGTAAATGCTGGGAATTATGCCACGTATTTCTGAGATATTATATTGAAAATTCGGGGCGCTACTAGACCCACTCCAATACCCGCACCCTCTATACCCAAACCCGTTTTTCTGTTTCCCAAAAAAAAAAAAAAAATAAAATAAAATAACTTTCTTACAGGTCTTTCAGCCTCTACAGTCTTCGTCAGCAAACTCACGCCGAGTTTGAGAGGGGGAGATATCAACATATGACAACTCTCAAGTCAGGGACATCATCACAGTTCTCAGTTCAGGGACAATTCTCAAGTCAGGGGTGCGACTTCCTTCCACAACATACGATAATTCTCAAGTCAGGGGTGAGATCCCAACATGCGCAAATAGTGCGCCATCCTTGCGCCATCGAGCACCTTGCCTGCGCTATCTACTTGAGCGTGGTTCCTGCATCACTGTTTGCCATCCCTGCGCCATCGAGCGACTTCCCTCATGCATCACTGTTTGTCGTCCCTGCCACATCAATATCGTTAGTATTCCAAACTCATGTTGCTTGAACCAACTTGAGTTTGAGATGAGGTGTTAGATATTATATTAGGTATTATATTATGAGAGAGATTAATTTAGTTCCACATTGATTATGTATCAGTTTAGTATTCCCTTCTCTCATATATTTATAAGATACATTGTACTCAGTTTAATAAATAATTCAATAATCAATAATAAATCCAATAATTCTATCAATTCTCTTTTTTCTTCTTTCTTTTTCTTTTTATATAGTAAGAAGTTCAAGACCACCTCAGTTTCATTTCCTGGATCCGCCACTAAAGGCTATCAAAGAAAAGATATATAGAGTCCTATATACGTGCATTATTTATATTTATATTACGTCGTTTTTGGTTGCAAAGGTTAGTCTTAGGTTTGTTTTTTAGGAAATAAGAATCTGAATAAAATAGAGTAATTACAGAGCTGCCCACCATAATATATATGATCTGTCATGGAAACAAATCATAGATGATCGAAATGATGCATGTCTCGTTCAAGATCGGATCTACAAACATTTTTACTATTGTATGGATTTAGTGGCAGAGAAAGCTGGGCACATCATTATTCGACTGGGCCGAAGAGTGATTCTCTTTTGAGATAATTGAGGAGAGCATGGACACTAAATATTATGCACCTACAAATTTTTTTTACAAGCGCAACTTCTCTCAGTTCAGTCGACTTGAAAGAACGCTTGATGTCACTGACAATGAATTAAATCTAAAGCCGACTGGACATATCTGTTGCTAAGGATGGAACATATCTCGACCTTATTTGGTAAGAAACTTAGTTGTAAAGAGAAAAACCAAACCATCATATATATATATGAAACATTTTCAGTTTAACAAGCTAAATGTAAAATCTCAATCCAAACATGTAGCCACATAGGAAAACTTGGAAGCGCTACTCAAACTCGACCCGTTCTAACACCCTCTCAACTTTATTTATAAATCAAATATACTTACTAAGCAAACAAAACGGAAAAACTCTTATATAGCAAAACAAAATGACCCTCCAAATCAAAAATAACAAAATACAAGGGAAGCAATGCAATTGCAAGCCTTCACATCCAACTCAGACCTCTCACCCAATTTCCATACAAGACCACTTTTTCAGAGATTGAACCAAATCATACTCAAAGCAGTAATGAACTGAATCACTCCTCCGCTTCCCAATCTCAAAGCAGAGGAGGCATCCGCAGTATCTGTATCTGGGCTCGACGACGGCTCATCTGCAGCAGCACCCTTCTTCTTCTTTTTCTTAGGCTTCCCAGGTGCAGGAGCTGGTGCAACTGAAGGCCTGAAAATCCCCATTGGCAGCAAAACCTTATCAACTTGATACACAATCAGCTGATTATCAGAGTACAACGCATTAGACACAGTAGTGTTCACAATCCCTGTCGATATGTTCACGCTATTTCCCATAGTTGTAACATTCAAAGGAAATTGCCCATTGTCAGCATTCCCAGCCTGGGTTCTCATAGGATTGCTCACTGTTTGGAACTGAGCTATCGACATTGCATTAGGAAGGATGTGGAACTGAATTAACTGATTTTTCTGTTCATCGGTTAGAGAGTTGAGTGTGCCTGGTGGAAGTGAGGCAAAGGCATTGTCAGTAGGGGCAAAGATGGTCAGGCCCGAGTTTGAGTTGTTGAGCTGGTTATTGATTTGATCGGCTACTTGTGTGCTCTTCATGAGCCGAATCAGCGTTCCGAATTGCCCCGCTTTTTCAAGTATAGCGGTAACGTTTAGTGGGCCTGCTGGGGCTGGAGCTGCCGCAGATTGGGCATTGATTCGCGTGCTGTAGGCAAGAAGAAGGACGAAAAAGAAGATGTTATTCATGGTTATGGGTTTGGTTTTTTTTTTTTAGTTTGTTTGCTGAATTCTAATGAGGGAGGAACTTTTATATGGCTCTGTTTCGATGCTGAATTGGATTGGTGGGTGATATGGTGCATTGTACCAAATTTTGATGAGATGGAGCAGCTAGATTGCTTAGTAAGTATGCAAAAATACTATCAAGGTTGTGGTGCGCTTCACATCACTGAAAAGATGGATGCTTCACTTCTACTCTTCTACTCTTTGAAATGATTGTGCTCTTTTTTTTTTTTATTTCAAAACCCTAATTTCCAGATTTGTTTGGTACTTGGTTGTTATCGATTTAGCTGGAAAATAAAATTATGTTGTACTTGTTGTTGAATGAGGAGTGCTTATGATTGCAGAAACAGGAGAGAGGTTATCAGGTTAAGCGATCGGAAAGACTTGAAAGCAGGATTTCTCATATAGGTTGCTTAGAATGTACAAGTTTTAAATCCAGGTTTCATTTTACAGGAAATATGCCATACTTGTTCAAATACAAGAGCGACATGATTAATATAACATGACAATGACTGTTGACAAGCGTGAAAATACTGCAGTTTTTGTTAGCCTGAACTGCATGCATGATCTATAGACTTGTGAAAATAATATGCATATGTGAAATGTTGTTATTTTAACAGTGAACAACATAAAGATTAGTGATCAAAGAAGATGATACAGGTGATCATATCATTCGACTTAGTCGGTTTTGCTGTTGTTGTGTTATCAGTCCTAAACTTTATTTAGATTTTGACGATTGAGCAGTTACTTAGGTGCCTCGACCATCAAATGTGTCGACTTCTTTCTTGAATTGGGATTAGACAGAAAAACGTCACATAAAGTAGACCCTTCTCTTTTTTCTTAATAGACATAACTTGTATACCATCTAGAAACCTCGGATCCTTCTCTTTCTTCCCTGCTAGGTCTTTCAATTTGTAGCCACCAAATTTCGATGAAGTTGAAAGATCTACAACAAGGAAGAATTGTGTATGACCATAGCATCTGTATGCGACTTCTCCAAATCAGAAGCTTCATCACCTTTGTTGCTGCTTATTTTGGTGCGGGAGCAAACAAATAGTAAGTTTATATTTGATAAAAACTACTAAAAGTCTGATCTTTGATGGTTGCCGTGAAAAGTAGTTGGAGCTCCTGAAAGTGGATCTGGATCATTGATTGAACAATGTGATCGGGATCCGACGGTTGCTAATGCAGCCGATGGACCTTACAAAAAGTCTGAAACACCGGGGATGGCTCCCTCCGACAGACCCTCCGACACTCAAGTCAAAACCAGAAAGAGAATCAGAGTTTGAGAGTTAAATTGTCAATCCCCCTCTGACTGAGGATGGGGGAGAGTATTTATAGGTCTGAAAAACAGTTTAGAGATTGAGATGAAACTGTTAGATTGAAATGAATTCGTTATCTCCTGTTGATTCTCCCTCTTCAAGAGAGAAACCTCTCTTGTTTGGGAATAAAATATTTGACTTAGAGTCCTCATAGGCTGGGGTGTCTCTCCAATGGGCCTAATCTGTCACTTTTAATGGGCTTAAAAGATGCTCATGTCTTGTAGAGAAGCCTGGAGAAGGTCCGGACCTGCTAAGGAGGTCCGTTATGATTAATCTGCTTGGAGAAGCTTTGAGATCTGTGCTGAAATTGTACAGCCCTGATTTGCTGCGGTTTTTACCATTATTATAAGCCCCCCACTCTCGGGAGACAATGTTCTTGGCTTTCGGGAAGTAGTTCATCTTATTTTTAGATTCTGGAACATAATTTTAGCTTTCAGGGTGTATATGGGATACTCGGAATTGATCAGAAAATTCTAAAAGCGGCAAATATTTTTCTGGAATTTTTCGTAATTTTTCGGATTTTTCTGAATTTTTAATATTTTTTTCCCAATTTTAAAATCACTTTTCCGATTTTTTCAATTGATTAACCCAAATTTAAATTATTTATCGGAAATTTTAATTGATTTTCCTAATTTAAATAATCATCTTTTTTATTTTAAATTAATTTTTCGAAATTAAAATGAATTTCTGAGGATTTTTTACATATTTATCAACTTAGCGCGCTTCTTGACGCGATCTGGAGTGCTCATCACAGGTCAGCTCGCGCACCGAGTGATTTGAGTGATAGTGATGAAGTCACGATGAAGAATGATCTCGTGCATCGATCACGATGGAGCTCGTGGATTTAGGTGATTGGATGGATAGGAACTAAATGGAGCGCTTGGGAAGAAGCCAGGCGACGTGGCTCAATCTGGTCCATCCATCACGTTTGAGCAGGGACTGTCGTGGTGATCCGATGGTCTGAAATGGCTGAGACCCACCCTCCAGCTCGACTATTGAGCTCCATTTCCGTCAAGCTAGAGATTCGGTCAAGCTCCTCACCGTCTCATAGACCTCGAAGTGGGCGAGCTCTATCCTCGTTGAGCTAGAGATTCGGTTGAGCTCCTCCATTCTCATCCAGGGCCCAATTCTGATAAGGGGCACAAAATTTTGTAAGTATAATGAGTTTATAACACTAATTAATTAATATTTGAAGTAGAAATGCAAAAGGTCTTCTAGTTTAGTTCGTTAGAGCACCTATTTAGTAATTGGAAGGTCTTGAGTTTGACTTTAAACAAGAGCAAATTTTTTTCTTCTTCTAATATTCTTGTTGACTAATTAATGGTTTTTTTTAACCTTTTAATTCATGTTTTCTAATAAATGGTTTATGATTTTTAATTTTTACTTTTTAAATTCTTAATTTCTAATTAATGGTTCAGTAAGTGTTCTTAGTTATATACTACATTCTGAATCAAGCTTTAATTAAATTATCAAAAACTTAGTGAGAAAAAAGTTGCAAACTGAAGTTATGCTTCTTGATATTGCAATTAAAAACTTGGAAGTGTTGGTTTACATTAAAAAAAAAATACAGAGAAAATGGATTTACTTTTACTATGATTGAAGCTAAAGAAATTGCATCTGAAATAAAAATTGAGCCCTTACTTCCTTTAAAATGTAGGGCTTTTAGAAAGAGAATTTTCGATGAGATTCCTGATACGGATATAGAACAACAATCTGCTCAATAAAATTTTACAACTGATTATTTTCTTGTTTTAATTGATATGACTCTTTCTCAATTGAAGAGTAAATTTGAACAAATACAAATTTTGAATTTATATTTGGCTTCTTATTTGATGCATCATGGTTAGTTTCATTGGATGATGATGAAATGAAAAATTGCTGTATGCAACTTGTAATTACTTTGAAACATGGTGAGATGTCTAATATTGATGCGAATTATTTACTTTGAGAATTACAGATATTACAAGAAATGCTATAAAATGAAGCATATGAAACAGATAATCCATGACATGCCATTAAAATTATGGAGTTTGCAAAAAGAAGAAGAAGATAGGTTTCAAAATATTTTAGCTGCTTATAGGATTTTATTGACTGTACCTACCACTATGGCATCTGCAGAAAGAAGCTTTTTAAAATTAAAATTATTAAAATCTTATTTGCGAATAACAATAATTCAAGATAGCTAGGTTAAATGGATTAGCAATTTTAAGTATTAAAAAGAATATGCTGAAAAATACTGAGGTTGAATATATAATTGATAATTTTGGTATTAAAAATGCAAGAAGAAATCATTTTAGATGAGATGTGATTGATTTGATTTTTTATTTATTTTTATAAATGCAAGAATTGTAATCATTATACTTAATAAAAAGTATGAAGTATTTGATGTCATAAAGCAAAACAACAAAATCTTTATTTTTCGGGGTATCGATTTTATGTCCCCCATCGTTATATCATATTTTATTAATATATAAAAAATACATGCATATATATAAATGGCACAATTTTATTTTTTGCCCCGGGCCTTAAATACTTCAGGACCGGCCCTGTTCTCGTCGACCTCGGAGTTGGTCGAGCTCTGCTCTCGTCGAGCAAGAGTTCAGTCGAGCTCCTCCTTTCTCGTTGAGCTAGAGATTCGGTCAAGCTGCTCACCATCTTGTCGACCTCAAAGTTGGTCGAGCTAGAGAAGCGGTCGAGCTACCCACTGCTTTGTTTGAGCTGTGAGATTCGGTCGAGCTGCCACCCTCGTCGAGCTACCACCCTCTTGTCGAGCTATAGCCTTCGGTGAACTATGGCTACTTGTCGACGAGCTATAATCTCCTTCGTCGAGCTACACCCTCAGTCGCGCTATGGTCTTCAGGTGAGTTAGGTGTTTGGGCGATGGAGCTTGGCAGTGAAGGAGGGGAGCTCAGCAATGCTCTGTTTTGAAGTTCTAGGATTTTGGAGCTTCACTTGGTTGGAGTTTGTGTTTTTGAAGATGACAGCTATTTGGAGTTGATTTTGGCCGAGGTTGGGTTTTGAAGAAAAGAGCTATTGGATTTCGGGTTTTGGATCCAGGTCCGGTTTGTCCCGATTATCCATAGGGAGTTTAAGACTTGGGTTTTTTGTACTCCGGGCTTCGGGTTTGAGAACTCGACCATCCTCTTGATTTAACCAAGAGATTAACAGACCATCTGTTAGGTTTCGAAGGCGATCACAGATTAAATACACAGCGAGAGAAATTACAACAATCTCAAAATCTACCCTTGAATCCATGCGAAAATCATAAACCGTATTTAGGAGTTATACCATATTGATGGATCTGCTGTCTCCACAGTATGCCGATCACAGCACTGCAATATTGCAGTTCCTCTACGGTATCCACACAAAGAAACGGTCTCCCTCAGACAGCGGTGCTAGCTACGGAAAAGGGATGTTCCTCTTCACGATCTCTCTCTCTCTCACTTTTTGTGATGGCTAGGGTTTTTCACGTGTATCTTTTCCACCGATACATATCATATATATAGGTGCAGAAAACCGACCTTAAGAGAGTAAGGAGGTTGTTGGGCTCACAATCTGACATGGGCCAGATTCATGTGTGGGCCTTTAAACTTTAGTCAGGCCATTTAATCTAATTAAATGGCCAACCAATGTCAAGAGTCCAAGTCTTACTTGGATCCCTAATTAAACTCATTTTATGAATTTAGATTCCAATTTCGATTTATTCTAAGTTTGTGACCCTGTAGGTTCCCATTACGTTGATAGTAATACTAAAATCATATTCAAGTATTACAAACAGTGAGCGGTATTTAGCAATACATCACTGCTACTCAAGTAACGGGAATGTCAGTAATTTGACATAACCTATCTGTGATCAATGTTACCATGTAGTCTAGTCCCTTTGTCAAGATATCTTAATTGACCACAAGGCATAGAGCGTGTCATCCTTGTATAGTTCAATGTTTAGTTTCTCGATGTCTGAGTAGACTTACTAAAACAAATGTGATTAATATCTCATATTGACTCATTTGAGCATAACCATGCAATTTACAGTCTCACTCAATCAACGGGCCTGTAAATATTGCTCATGTTATGTAAGAGGAACAAATTCTATCTAAGTCACTCACATCCCTCTGCATGATTTGTAATATATCCAATAGTCAACTTTATAATCACCTTATTACAGGCAACATTTGAAGGCTTTAAAACATATAACTTTTCATGTACGAAACCATAGTGACTTGAAGTCAAAGGACTGCGTACACCATGGTTACTGTGAGAACCGCTTATGACACTCATGTAATGATCCATGTAGCGTTCTCATGGTGGGTCAATTCAGCATATTATTACTCTAATATGTACTTATGTGAAGACTTGATATCTCATATCCATGACTTGTGAGAATGGTCATCAGTCTACGCATACCCTAGTCTATATATATTATCGTTATCCTAATTCACAATAATACTTGACTAGGGACATTTAAGAACAGTGTTCTGTTTTCAGCCAGTAGGATCTCACAATTAAGTCATGCACTTGATATCCCATGACATTAAACTTACTATTCTAAGGACTTCATTATGTTCATTTGATTCACATTAAATAACACTGTAACCCCTGTTTTTGCAAATATGTATTTTCTGTGTTTTTCGATTTTTGTAAATTATTTTTTTTCCGCTTTCAAATTCTTTTTGTTAAAATGTATTGTTGGATCTTTTATTAAAGTCTATTTTTGATCAATAATTTTATTTGTAACCATTTCCTATGATTTTTATATTGTAATACAAATCTTATTATTGTTATTATTACTTTGATTTCTATTATTATTGTTTTTACTGTTATTATTATTCTTATGTTTATGATAATTGTTATCATTGCTATTATTATTAATTTTGACTGTTTATTAAAAATCCATTTCTATGTATTAATTGTATTTGTAGTTATTTCAAATAAATTCTACATGGTAATGCAAATTATATTTTGTTATAAATCCTATTTTATTTGGTTATCCTGTCCCCTATTGGATCTAAAATCCAAACCCATTTTCTTATTGGATCCAACCCGTACCCAATAGCCCAAAACTCATTCACTACCCTATATATACTACTCAACCCTACTAAACCCTAACCCTAGAAACCCTACCCCCTTACTGTTTTACCCACAACCGCCAAAACCCAACCTTTCATCTTCATCCCATGTACAATCCATCGTCAACCTTCCACCTCTTCACCCCCCCCTGTCATCCCCTCCTCCGATCCTGACTCCTGCCTCCCCACGTTGTTGATCCCCATCGTGCCTACCACTACCTCACCTTGCCCCACCTCCTCATCTTCCCGTCATCCACATCCTCTTTGACCTCTCGTCGAACCCATCGTCCCATGCACCGCAACACCATCTCCTTCTTTCCTGTGCCCACCACCAAAAACCCCATCACCCTCGTCATCATTGTCCAAGCCCCGAACTCCCCGCCATCCCGTTCCTCTGTCTCGGTGCGAAACAAAGCATCAGATCGAGCCCCGCCGTCCCTATCGCTACGTCGCTTCCCGACCATTAGCGCTACGTCGTCATCCATCCCCGATCGCCTGCTCGCAGTCGTGCACCTTTGCCACCGCCGTATCACAGCCCCGCTGCACTCCTGCCATCGAGGTCGAAGACGATTTCCGCTGTGTGCTGCTAGAGTTGCTATTTGGTGTTTTGTGTGTGTGTGTTGGGGGGGGGGGGGGGGGTTCGCTATTTTGGATTCGCTGTTTGCTGTTTGGTGTTAGCCTTGGAATTGGTATTTTACTGTGTGGGTGTTTGCACATAGTTCGCTCGTGATTCTATGTTTTCGTATTGTTGTGTTCGCTACCCGGGGTCCATTCCCGTTATTCTCTTTTTGTTAGATTCATCGTCTACACCCTCAAGACAAGTAACTTATATAATTTTTATTTGCATATACAAGTACTAAATACCGCTTGTAGTGTAGTTGCTTTAAGATCTATTCTCATGAAAACCCTTGTTAGATTGTGTCTCTATGTGTTGATCCGCCTGTAGTTTTCTGATTACACACACGACATGAAATAACTTGGAGATAATCAATTCTTGATGTATACATGTATGTTGTTCGTGATTCATGATGTATCGTATGATATTACATGCTTGATTGTGTTAGTCATAGTATAACTCGTTGTAGACTTGTAAAATACCCTATACCATGTTGCTTGGACATCTAGTATACCATATTTCGTATTTTATTATGATTTGGATGTGTTTCATATAAACTAGTTGATTTTATGCATAAAGAAGATTTTTGTTTTTACTATTATTCCGTTTTTGTTCAGTATTTTAGACCCTATTAAGGTCAGTATATGAAAACTTTTTTTGAATATTAATCATAGAGAATTCTGTCTACTTTTCAGAATTTCTGACAAAGCTCAATTTCGATTTGTGAGTTGCAAGTTATTGCTGTTTTACTACAGATGTGTAGAGAATTCCAGATTCTGTTTTATATGAATTCTGTATGGTTATTTATTTTTATACTGATGTTAAAGATAATATTTTGACCAATATTTTGCTGAGTAAAACTAGACTTGATTGGGATTAACCCCTAATTTTTGTGGATTTAATTGATGACTTTTATAAACTATTCTATACTTACAAACAACTACTATACTTGTAGAATTTTCATGTTGTTCAGTAAAAAACCTTAATTTCAACATGATTCTACTTGCTGTTGATAAAAACTTTGTGAATATGAATTGTAGCCTGCTGTATCTATTTTATCACCCTTTTGATGGATCTGGACTTCGATTTATATTTTGTAATCTATTATTATTTTAGTACTGCTGTGTTTAGAGTTTTAGATTTACAAATTTGCTATATCTTGCTGTTTTCTGATTTTATTTGACTGTACTATCCATGTTGGAATATTATGAAATTATATTTTCTGATACTAGACATACTAGGAAATACCCCAGATTTTTCTTGGATTTAATCAGTAAGTTTTTATGCCGTTTTTCTGTTTATGAATACAAACTTCTGATTTCTGGCTGAACATGTTTTCTGGATATAATTCTGTTTTGAGTCCTGTTTTTTTGAAATACCATATGACTTTTATATATTTGATGGATTCGGTCGAGAGTCTATTTTCCAGCTTTTCTGACGGATCCATATTTGCATGTTCGTGGCAACGGAAAACCCAGATTTGGTGTAGTACTATCTTGCTGTCCAGAACTAGAATTTTCGTTGTCTTAGTCTATTTTGAGTCATTCATCACCCGTTCGTGTCCTTGTTCAACTTGTACTTGTCCCTTGTTCATACCATGTCATTTTTGCCCTGTTTTGTGCACGAATATGCCCGTTTGACAATAATAATAAGAACAAGCCGGGGTTTAAGGGAAAGATCTAGCAATGGACAATATAGGAGCCTGTACTCGGAAGGAGACCCGTGCTTCCCGTGTGACTTTTTTACTGACCAAGTTACCGATCAAGTTTACCAACCATGTTAATTACATGTTACCGATCAAGTTTACTGATCATGTTTACCGACCAAGTTAATTACATGTTCCCGATCAAGTTTACCGACCAAGTTTTATAGTCCTGTGAAAACTCGAGTACATGACCTATAGAATCCACTATGAAATCTAAACGCAAACTTGTTTGAATGTAGCAACCATGTGGTAAATAGATGGGACGCATGAAGTGCTACCTAGATATAAATAAATACAAGACTTAACATAACATGACACCTGTTACATGCTTACGTGTACATGCTACCTGGTACCTGTTACATGTTTACATGCTTGCATGATACCTGTTATCTGTCACATGTCACATGCACCATGTTATCACATCATATTACTTGTTCCTGCTCCTGTTTTACGTTAACCATTCTGTCACCTGTATTCCATGCTTATTCAATACTTGTTTCCGCTGTTACTCTATATTTGTCTATCAGTTCTGTACTTGTTGCATGCACTACAAGAGGCCTGTAACTTGCATTGACGTAAATTTTATTTCTTTTTCCTCTTCCTGCAATTTGTTAAATTGCAGACTTTAGTGACCAGCTGCCCGATGGAGTAGGTGATCTAAAATTCTAGTTTCTGGAGTTCTTGCTATTAATATTTCCTGTTGCTTATTTTGAATAAATGTATTGCTACTTGGATTATTCGTATTGGGCAGTTTGACCCAGGATTTATAACACTTGTTCCAGATCTGGTTTATTTGAGATTTATTTATTTTGTTTCAAGTAAATCCTGTTGGTATATTAATTGATTCATGCATGCGTGGTTGGTTTCTCCTTATTTATTTCTCTGTTATTCCTGTGAAATGTTGAAAAGATCCTGACAGCTTATGAATGCTGAAAGCCATTCGCTGGACTTAGTCGCGTATCCGTATTCCGTATTTCTTTTTGGGAAGCGGGGCGTGACAAACACAATAAATAAAATGTCTAAATATGAAATAAATATCATGATACAATGTAAACTAATAATGTCATTACACAACTGGCCTCTAGGCATACACCAACACCATCCTCCTATTTGTTGCTTTGTGTAAGGATATACACAAGTTTACTTTACCAATCTTGGTTTATAGAAAAACATAGTCTGTTCGGTGAACGTAACTTCTTGTGCTTGTCAATTCGTTTTGTTGAGATCGGATAGATCGGATTGAAGATCTCTTGAATTTTTTCCCACTGAATGTTTGTTTAGCGGTCTAGCTCATCGAATTGTTTCTTTTAATCCAAACGGTTGTTTGTTTGCTTGTTTTGTCGATCAAACATCCCATCGTCCATTCTACTGAACCGCTTTTTCTTCGACCAAGCGTTGTGTCATTCGCTTGTTTTGTCGATCAAGCATTTTATTGTTAGACGAGTGTTCCGTCTAGTCTGGGAGTTGTGTGTTTTGATCATTGGATCTTGAGTAAGTAGTTGACCTAGATGAGCTATTGTTGAGGCAATTCTATGATGAAGTTGAAAGTTCAAACTTGTCGTTTTCTCCCAGCAAGTTTGTAGAGACAACTCTAAGACGGAATTGAACGTAAAGCTTGCTATTTGATCTCGACACGTTTATCTCTAATATTATAATGGGAGAAGGCCTTAGTGTCATTTGTAAATGTTTTGTCATTCTACCAACCCGTGCAACGCACGTGCATAACTATTATAAAGGAGGTCCTAGGTTCAAATCAAGACTACGTCTAAATTTTTATTTTAAAAAATTATATTTATTAAAACGTGCATCACACGTGTAAACTACTAGTAGAGATAACTCTAGGATGGAGTTGATGTAGAGCTTGCTATTTGATCCTAGCAAGTTTGGAAAGAACTCTGTGACGGAGTTGAACATTGAACTTGTTGTTTGCGCTCAACAAGTTTGGAGATAACTTTGAGACGAAGTGGAACGTTGAACTTGCCGTTTGCACCTAGCAAGTTTGGAGAGGCAACTTTGAGGTGGAGTTGGTCGTTTGAACTTGTCGTTTGCACCCAACAAGTTCGTGGAGAGGCAACTCTCAGACGAAGTTGATGTTGAAAATGTCGTTTGACCCCGGCGAGTTTGGAGACAATTCTGTGACGGAGTTGAACATTGAACATGCCATTTACGCCCAACAAGTTTGGAGAGGAAACTCTGAGACAGAATTGGTTGTTTGAACTTGCCATTCATGCCAAGCAAGTTCGTGAGAAGGCAACTCTCAGACGGAGTTGATATTGAAACTGCCGTTTGAAACCGGCGAGTTTGGAGATAACTCTATGACGGAGTTAAACGTTGAAGTTGCCGTGTGCGCCCAGCAAGTTTGTGGAGAGAAAACTCTCAGATGAAGTTGATATTGAAACCATCGTGTAAGCCCTGTTTTCCCAAATACATATTTTCTGAAATTTTCCTGTATTTTGACTAATTATAAATTCACTTTGTTCTGAAATTTGTTTCGGATCTTTTATTAAAGCGTTTTTTAATCGAAAACTATATTTTGTTCGGATAATGGCATATTTTAATTTTTGTTCCTAATTGATCAGTTATTTGTACTTTTACTCAATTTAAATTTTAATGTATTGTTGTTGTTGTGTTATTTTGATAAATGTATATTTTGTTATATAAATCTTATTATTATTATTATTATTATTAGTATTATTTTTGTAAAGCCCGAATATGCTTATTTAATTGTATTTTATTATTTGATTTGATGTATGTTCATATGTATATTTTAAAAAACCCTATAATGCTAATTATTATTTTTCTCCTATTGGATCTTTTAATTAAACCCAATCCTATTATTTATTTTATTGGGTTTTAAACCCTATAGATTTTAATAACCTGAAACCCATTTTCTTATTGGATAATCCAATACCCGTAAACCCTATAACCCTATCTATATAAACCTACTTAACCCTAATAACCCAAAACCTAATTCACTGTTTTACCCTAATCTACCCAGCCGCCATATACCCAACTCTTCAAACTCTTCTCAGGTTCATCTTCAACCCGCCGTTCCACCTTCTCATTCCTCCCGCTCCCTCTCTCAGAACCCACCCCCTTCTCCCTACGACCTCGACAATAGACAACACCCCCCGACGCCCCCTGGTTGCGCCACCCGGTGCTGCGTCCCTTCGTCGACATGCCGCAACCCATCGCGACCTCACCAGCACCCCTCTGGATCTCCTCGTACTGCTCCTCCGTTGATGCGTGGCAGCACAGCCTCCCGACGTGCTCCCCTGTGTCGCCCCACCTCGCGACACCGCAAGCAAAGCCCCTGGCCTGTGCTCCTCCCGAGTGCCAGCCAGACGTCAGAGCCTATGTCGCCACCCCTGTCGCCGGTAGCCCCTCTATCGCCGACGTGCAGCCAGCCATCCCTTGTCGCGCCTGTCTGCCGTGGACTGTCCCTGCCATGGTCAGAGCCAAAGTCTTGGTGGCCTGGGTTTTGATCAGGTGAACGTGGGCCGTCCGTTTGATCTTGATCATCATCGCGATCATGATCATCTTGATTGATCGATTCCTGGCTGTCAGATCTTCATGATCTTCATCAAGTGATCCTGGACCGTCGATCTCATCATGATCATCATGATCTTCAGTCTTGATCTTGGTCTCCCGATCTCCTCCCAATTCGATCAGATCATCATCATCAGCTCTTGATCACAGCCGTCTGATCCTCTATTTGATCATCACCAAGCCATTGGATCTAGGCCATCCGATCGTTGATCATCGCGATCGTGATCATCGTCTCCATCATCATCAAGATCATCCATCATTATCAAGATCTTGATCTCGACCGTCAGATCTCTTTTGATCATCGTGATCGTGATCATCATCTTGATCTTGATCTTGATCATGATCTTCGATCTCAGCCGTCCGATCGACCGATCACACTTGATTTCGGCCCTTGATCGTCTCGATCGCCTTCTACTTGGTGAGTTAAACATTTGATCCACTTTTTTTCTCATTCATCAATTGTCAATCATGGTATATTTTCTCTTTTGGCACTCTTCTAATTATTATATATTTTATGTTCGATCTCGGTCGTTGGATTTGCTTGATCTTCAACTTGATCATCATCTTGATCATCGAGATCTGTGCTTGTGTTCGTGGTTATGATCGTGATAGTGTGTTCGTGTTTGGTTCATGATCCATGTATTGAGTTCGCCGCCCGGAATCCATTCCGGTTACTCTTTCGTCAGATTCATCGTCTACACCCTAAGGCAAGTATTCCTCTTGTACAAATTTTTGTTCTGGTACAAGCCTTTAACTGAAAATACTGCAAATAGATTGTAGTTGTGACTCCTCCTTGTCTCATTGTTTGTTGATCTTGAATTATTTATTATCGATCCCATAATCTTAAGAGTCACAACTCTTCGTTGATATATTTACAAAACTAGTTGGACCATTTTACCTCCTAATTACTTGAACTTGAACCCTTGACTTGTGGACGTGTGTTGAGTGATGTATTGTGTTGATCTTATATTCTTTAGAGTTGAGAAATACATATGACTTACTGATTTGATCCCCAATACATCCGTATTTTTATCACACACTAATTTAGACTCACAATAGTCATTTATCATGCAACTTGTATAATAAAGAATTTCACACTAGCTGTTGTTCTTGTCTTTACTTGATGTTTCGACCCCAATAAAACCAGAATATGAACTTGAGTCCTGAATATGAAATGTAGCCCTAAGTGTCTAGTTGTCAATAACATCTAGAATTTTTGAATTCCGAGTTACGATCTAGGAAATATCACAGTTTTACTGCTGCTGTGTCGGTAGTCGCAGATTCACAAAAACTATTGTACCTCTTTAGTTTGCAAATTATTTTAACTATTCTACCAGCAAGTAAATGACTTGAAATTTTGCATGATGTTACTGGACACCATAGAGAATATTTCCTAATTTTCTCAGAATTAATTAATATTGTTTCAATCCTGTTTCATATGTATAAACTCAGATTTACAAATTCTGGCTGAACACAAATGCTGTATAGTTTGTTGTTTTGACACATGTTACCACAACTTTTATGTACCTTAATTGTATGCATTGGAACCAGGCAGGAGTCTAGTTTTTAGACCTTCTAACGGATCCACATTTGCTATCTTGTAGCAACAGGGAATCACAATTTTGGCGTAGCAACCTCATGCTGTCCAGATTTGAGATTTTCGTTGTTCTTAATACCTTGAATTATTTTGACCCTCGAACTTGTATCCTACCTAGCCTAGACTTGTTCCATGTTCTTGATTATGTTTATTTGACTTGTTTCGCACACTTTCATGCTTGCTTGATGATAATAATAAATAATAAGCCGGAATTTAAGGGAAAGACCATAGTAGTGGACAATATAGGTAAGTGTACACGGAAGGGGGCCCGTGTTTTCCAGTACTCGGTTCATGAACCTATTGCAACTTGATGTATTCATGAAGCCATTACTTGGCTCATGGACCCACCGTGTGGTTCTTGAACCTATTAGTATTCACGAACTTGCTTCGTGAACCTGTTATTTTATTTTCGTATTCATGAACCGTGCTTACTTGATACTTGATACCTGAGTACATCGCCCTTTAAAATCCATCACTGGGCCTAAACATAACTGATTGTATGTAGCAACCATGTAGTAAAAGTATGGATGCATGAAGTGCTACCTAGATAGTAATAACTGACACATGATAAATGAACATGATACATGCTTACTTGATACTTGATGACATGATACATGAGACTTGATACTTGAACATAATACTTGATACTTGCTACTTGATACTTGTACTTGACAACTTGACACATTAGATTTATTACTTATTACTCGACATTTGTACGTGATACTTTTTACTTGATGCATGACATCATTACATGTTCACTAGCCACTTGTTTTACTACAAGTACTTGTTATCCAACCTTGTCACTTGAGTTATCTTTCTTGCTAGCTAGTTTCTTGAATCCCCACTACTTATTGCATCCCTATTACATTTTTGATTCCAAATATTGTTCCATATTTCTTGTACTTGTTTTACTATTTGCGGCCCTAACTTGCACTAAGGGCGTTTGTCTTGTTTTCTCCATTTTCTTCTTTTATATTTTTACAAGAAGACTTTGGAGACGAGTTGCCTGCTGAAATTGGTGAGCAGACATTCTAGGCTTCGCTTGGAGAAAGGACTTGCTTAAAATATTTGTTTTCTTTGAGTTACTTATTTCTTTGGCTACTTGAACCTTGTAACGGGCTATAGTCCTGAGTTTTATCTTTTGTTCCAGATTTTAAAACCATTGAGATATTATTATTTGGTTTCAATTGTTTTCTGTTGTTTAATAAATTATCCATGCATGTGTGGTTGTGTACATTTGTTATATTCTTGTTATGATGCTGAGTCGATCCTACAGTTCATGAATGATAAAAATTATTCGCTAGGCTTTGTCACGCGCTTGTATTCTGTATTTTTGAGAAGCGGGGCGTGACACATCGTTTGACCTCGGTGAGTTTGGAAGATAACTCTGTGACAGAGTTGAACAATGAACTTGCCGTTTGCGCTCATCAAGTTTGGAGAGGCAACTCTGAGACAGAGTTGGCCGTTTGAACTTGCTGTTTGTGCCCAACAAGTTTGGAGACAACTCTGTGGTGGAGTTGAACGTTAAACTTGTCTTTCGTGCCCAGCAAGTTTTGATAGACAATTCCGAGACAGAGTTGAAAGTTTGAACTTACTGTTTGCCCAACATGTTTTGCAGAGATAACTCCGAGATGGAGTTGGAAGTTTGAACTTACTGTTTGCACCCAACAAGTTTTGTAGAGACAACTCTAGGATAGAGTTGATGTAGAGCTTGTTGTTTGATCCCAGCAAGTTTGGACAGAACTTTGTGACGGAGTAGAACGTTGAAGTTGCTGCTTGTGCCCAGTAAGTTTGGAGACAACTTTATGACGGAATTGAACGTTGAACTTGTTGGTTGCGCCTAGCAAATTTTGGAGAGACAACTCTGAAAAGGAGTTGAATGTTGAACTTGATGTTTGTGCCTAGCAAATATGGAGACAACTCTATGATGGAGTTGAACGTTGAACTTGCTGTTAGCGCCCAGCAAGTTTTAAGGAGACAACGCTGAGATGGAGTGAATGTTGAACTTGTCGTTTGCGTCAAGCAAGTTTTGGGCGGCAACTCTGAGATGAAGTTGCCCTACTGCAAGAAGATAAGGGGTAGTTGGAAAAGCTCGAGCGATAAGCATGACACTGAACTCGTTGTTTGGAGTCAGTGAGTTGTTGACCAAGTCTGAGCAAAGAGCGAGGCATTGAACTCGTTGTTTGGAGAGCAGAGTATTGAACTCATTGTTTAGAGTCAATGAGTTATTGATGGAACTCGAGCAGAGATCAGAGCGTTGAACTTGTTGTTTGGAGTCAATAAGTTGTTGACGGATCTCGAGTGAAGAACAAAGTGTTGAACTCGTTGTTGGAAGCCGACGAGTTGTTGACGATGCCTGAGCGAAGAGAAAGGTATTAAACTCATTGTTTAGAGAGCAAAGCGTTGAACTTGTTGTTTGGAGTCAACGAGTTGTTGATTGAATTTGAGCGAAGATCAGAGCATTGAACTCATTGTTTGGGGTCAACAAGTTGTTAACGAAGCTCGATTGAAGAACTAGGCGTTGAACTCGTTGCTCGGAAGCCAACAAACTGTTGACAAAGTCTGAGCTAAGAGAAAGGCGTTGAACTCGTTGTTTGGAGTCAACGAGCTATTGACGAAGCTCGTGCAGAGAGCAAGACGTTGAACTCGTTGTATGGAGCCAACGAGTTGTTGATGGAGCTCGAGCAGTGAGCGGAGCATTGAACTCGTTGTTTGGAGCCAACAAGTTGTTGATAGAACTCAAGCGGAGAACAGAGCAATGAACTCATTATATGGAGCCAACGAGTTGCTTGATGGATCTCGAGCGAAGAGCAGAGCGTTGAACTCGTTGTTTGGAGCCAACAAGTTGTTGATGTAGCTCGAGCAAAGAGCGGAGTGTTAAACTCGTTGTTTGGAGCCAACGAGTTGTTGATGGGGCTCGAGCGGTAAGCAAGGCATTGAACTCATTGTTTAGAGTCAACGAGTTGTTGGCAGAGCTCATTTCGAATTTTCTTGATGTCGAAGTGAATTCCTTTGTGTTTGTTCAGCATTGAAGTAATTCTATTATTCTTTGTGTTGACAAGTAGACATGTACACCAAATGACGTCCTCGGTATGCCGAGTTTGCACTTGTTCGCACTATGCTGCGCTTAATGAAGTTAGGACTTCTTTGTTTGCGCGACGTGTTATGCGGGAAAGAATTGGAGCTTGCTCAGGTGAAGGTGGTCGGATAAACCTGGAGCTTGCCCGCCTAAGGAAGACTTATCTTGAATTTCATCGTCAAGAGTTGAGGCAACCCTAGGTAGCTGTTAGCTGGCAGTAGGCTGATGAAGAGATTTGTATCTCTTAGGCAAAGCATCTCTCTAGTGTGTAGCTGGAAGAATGACATGCAGGACAGTTTGATGTACAGTGTTTGCAAGACTTTTTGTAGCGATTGTTGAGCATGAAACGTAGACTCATTGTAATTCTGCAATTGTCATGAGACTTGCTATTGAGATTAATGAGCCGTCGATTGGGTTTTTTGTAGCTAGAGAACAATGTGTCAAATTTATTGTGTATAACTAACGAACCGTCCTTAGGTGTCTGTAATGCTTGACGGAGTTTAGAACTTATCTGTTTTGTACTCAGCTAGTTGTAGGAGCAACTCCGAGGGAGAACTATTTTCCAAACTTACTGTATGGGTCCTCCAAAAATTATGAGAGTCATATCGAGTGACAAGTTGAACTCCAAATGTTGCTTTTGCAAGTTTTATTGGGATAACTACAATTCACGATTTTGGACCTCTAATCTGTATTTAAGGAATTTTAACTAGTTTCAAGAACATATCAAATGACTAGTTGAACTCTGAACGTGCTTATTTGCAGGTTGCTAAAGTAACTCCGAGCCATGGGTATCTATTCCGAACTTGTTAGTTTAGGTATTAACAAGTTGCAGGAGCAGATCGAATGACGAGTTGATCTCTTGGCTTGCTTTATCGCAAGTTGCTAAAGTAACATCAGATCATGGGTATGGACTCCGAACCTGTCGTCGAGACGTTAACGAGTTGTTGGAGCAAATCAAATGGCGAAGTGAACTCTGAACTTGCATTGTTGCAAATTGCTAGAGTAACTTTGAGTCATGAGTATAGAATCTACACTTGTTAGTTTAGGTATTAACAGGTTGCAGGAGAAGATCGAATGGCAATTTGAACTCCAGACCTGCTTTGTTGCAAGTTGCTAAAGTAACATCGAGCCATGGGTATGGACTCTGAACCTGTCGTCGAGGTTTTAACGAGTTGCTGAAGCAGATCAAATGACGAAGCGAACTCTGAACTTGCATTGTTGCAAATTGCTAGAGTAACATAGTGTCATGGGTATGGACTTCGAACCCGTCTTATAAGGAGATTTTAATGATTTTTTGGTGTCGCTTTTTGGGATAGGCTTGGCATTTAACTCATTGTATGCATTCATAGATAATTCTACAAAAATTAATACTAAATTTTATTGAAAAATAAAACTAAGAGGCTGCTTAGTGGCTGACCGTTATTACATACAATGACCGATAGCGAAAGTTGTCTTTATTAAAAAGTAAAACTAAATGGCTGCTCTAGTGGCTGACCTTTATTACAAATTGAGAAAATTTACTACTACTACTAAGAGGACATTTTAGATGCCCTCGTTCAACTTCATAAGGTGTTCTACTTTTTAAGTCTCCGCTGATATCTCCTTGCCCCCCAGGTCTTCAAGTTGATGAGTCGTTAGGCGAACAACTTGGTAGAACTTGCCTGGACTTGCATATTTTGGAACGAGCCTCCCATTGTTTTTCATAGAGAATGAGAGATCTTCAGATTTGTCAATGTGTTTAATCAGGACTATTTCTTTCGGTTAAGTTGCTTCAGGCGGGGGATTCAAGTATGTCGTAGTATTCTGATGAGAACGAATTTGGACATGGTGGAAGATGATTTGACAAGTTTAGAAGTTCTTGGCAGGATTTTCTATGGCAGCGGCTTCAAGCTCACAGACTTGGAGTTACTGTGATCACTTTCCATAGTTATATGGCGTCGAGGGGGAGAACTGAGCCCCCCATTGTAGAGGTGTAGCATGCTTGTGCTGCCTGCTATTGTTGGGAACTTCATTTTTATATGGAAGGTGGAAGCAAATGCATAGAAGGCCGCTAGGCCGGGACGGCCGAATATTGCGTTGTATGCGGCTTTAATGTCGACTAGCGTAAAGTCCAGTGCTTCCGTTCGAATAGTGGGGGTTTTTCCTGCTGTCACATCAAGTATGACGATTCCTTCTACTTGAACGGGACACCGAAGAATCCGTGGAGAGTATAACCAGCTGACTTGAGTCGGTCTCGGGAGAGCTTAAGGCCGTTGAAAGTATTCATGAAAAGATGTTTACTGAGCTGCCATTGTCCAGCAGAATGCGGCGTACCTCGTGATTCACCATGCAAAGTTTTATGACCAATGCGTCGCAATGAGGTGTTCAGACACCTTCTAAATCATTGTCGGATAAAGATAACAGGACCCCGATGCCCTTAGCAGATGGGATGTTATGTACTGAGTTGATTTCCCTGACAAAGACTTTGCGGTAGGAGTTGGAATCTCCCTTCATCGGGCCTCCATAAATGGAGTGGAGAATGGTCATATGTTGTAAGTCTCGTGATTCGGAGGGCCTCGCTTGACGCTATTTAGCCCTCTGTGTCGGAGGGATTTCAGAGTTTTTAATTTATTGGACAAACCCGACGAATTAGGCTTTCAAGTTCTTCTTTGAGGGCTCAGCAATCGTCGATAGTGTGTCCATGATCTTTGTGAAATGCACACTTCTTGTTTCTATCTCTTTTTTTGCTGGTTGTGGACATTTTGGGCGGAGGGCAGATTATTCTGTCCTTCTCAACTTCCATGAGGATAATATGTTTGCGTTGAGAGGACTGAACTTGTCGAAGCGTGGTTCTGGAGGTGGATGGCATTGACCGGCATCGTCTTTCTAAAATTTCCTCGATCCTTCCTCATTTGAACTCTTTCGTTTGTTCCTAAAAGATAAATTGTTCTTTCCTTGACAATAAAGTGCTTCCTCAATTCTGATGTACTTGTTGCTCATTTCTAGAAGCTCAGTGAAATCTTTCGAAGGCTTTTTCGCGAGAGAGGCCTTCAGGTCTTTGTGAGTGTTGTTGTGGCAGAAGGCAGGCAGCCGCCACTGATGAGTTTAGTGAGGAGATGAACCTTGCTTCAGCTGTGAAGCGTTTGACGAAGTCTTTCAACAATTCTCCTCCTTTTACTTCAATTCCAATAGAGAGGCACTAGTTTTTCATCCTTATGGCTAGTAACAAAATGCGCTATGAGAGCTCCTTGGGCTAGTCGAAGGTGAATATTGACTGTGGAGTGAGGTGAAAGTACCATTCCCTTGAAGATCCTTTTAAAGTTGAAGGGGACGTTCGACACATGAGCGCATCGGTGGCATTGTAAACCATCATGAGGGTTTTACAACTCTCGATATGGTCAGTCGGGTCTGATTTCCCATCGTATGATTCCAATTGAGGAGCTTTGAAGCCCTTTGAGATGGGTGCATCGATGATGGTTTTACTGAAAGGAGGTCGACTAGGGAGGTAGGCCTTGCTGGAGCGGTTCCCCTCAGTCTTCATCTATTCTAGACAATCTTCTACCTTTCGAATTCAGTGAAGGACTAGGTCGTTCTTTCCCTTGGATCCAGTTGAGTCGTCAGATTCTTTGGAGGGCTGACCCCGATCTTGAGTACCTAGGATATCAAGCTTGAACTTTTCCAATTCAACCCTAGTGACTGGGGCATCTTTCTCTTTGTTCCGCTCAAGAAGCTTTTGACTCTCATGAGTCGGACTTGTTTTTGCAATACGCCCCATGTGAGAGGAGGAATGCCTTGATCTCTGTTTTTTAGGAGAGTTGCTTCTCCGGTTTACGAAGGGAGTTGGTGCAACGAAGGAAGTCGGTGCTGTTGCTGAGGAGCAATCAGATCTTCCACAGGAGGAGCTGGTTGATGAAGAGAGTTGGCGCGATGGCTTGAGGCCAGCCGCTTTCCCTCTTTGTCTCGGTGGCATGGCAGTAAGTCGGATTTGTGTAGTTTCCTACAGACGGTGCTAATCTGTTGCTGCTTATTTTGGTTTGGGAGTAAACATATAGTGAGTTTATATTTGATGGAAACTACTAAAGATCTGATATTTAATCATTGCCGTGAAAAGTGGTTGTAGCTTCTGAAAGTGGATCTGGATTATTGATTGAACACCGTGATCAGGATTTGACAGTTGCTGACGTTGCCAATGGACCTGCAAAAAGCCTGAAACACCAAGGGTGGCCCCAGCGACAGACCCTCTGATGCTCAAGTCAGAACCAGAAAGAGAAAGATAGTTTGAGAAAGAAATTGTCAACCCCCCTCCGACTGAGGAGGTAGGAGGGTATTTAAAGGCTTGAGAAACAGTTTAGAAGATTGAGATGAATCTGTTAGATTGATATGAGTTCTATATCTCATGTTGATTCTCCCCCTTAAGAGATAAGACTCTCTTGTCTGTGGATAAGAGATTTAACTTACAACCCTTATGGGCTGAGTATCTCTCCTAGTGGGACTAATCTGTCACTTTTAATAGGCTTAAAAGAAGCCCATGTCATGTAGAGAAGCCTGGAGAAGGTCCGGACCTGTTAAAGAGACCTGTTATGATTAATCTGCCTGTAGAAGCTTTGAGATCTATGCTGGAATCGTACGACCCTAATTTGTTGCAATTTTTACCATTATCAACCTTATCTGTGTCGACAACCCGAAGGATCCCAATATCAACAAAAACTTACAAGGATTGGTTCGCTACCCCTCTATTCGCATGAATTACAAGATTAGCAAATACACACGAAATGATGAAAGTGTCAGCAAAATGCTTCTCTTCAGTAAGGGTAGATTTGTGCATTGTTTAGTCTGATGAGCTTTCAGATATACATCAAAGGTTGGTAGGCTCTTTGTTTCTGGAGAGTGAGAAAAGAAAACAAAGAAAAATTAAACAAACAGCCAACATAATAACTTAGCTATTCAGTTGCTCGTGATCCCAAAAAAAAAAACGCAAGGAAAGCCCATATATTACAAGTTCCAGTTTGAAAGAATTATTATCCCTATAAAATCAAAAAGGCACAAAACGTACTGTTGAAAGGGGAAGCCTGGAGATGTGCAAGGGCAGGGGGAGGATTTTGGCTCAAACGAGGTGCTTTTATTGGATGGGGGAGCTGCACACTGTGGTGAACAAACAAAGGAGACACACATACACATTTCGAAGGAGATTAGTAATGATGAGGGAGCTAAATCGTTCACTTTGAGCAAGGGAAGGGGAGATAGAATTGAGGCTTTGGATGGTGTCGGAGACGATCCACACATTTCAGAAACGGACACAGGCAAAGGGGATAAGCAAGCTCTGGAGTTCACAGGAGGGGAGAGTGCAAGCAAGACAATGCTGGAATATCAAAGAAGGAGTAAGAGGCAATTAGACAAATGGGGAGAACAGGGTCCGAGTGAAGACGACCTTATCAGGGAGGCGGCCAAGGCAAAGGAGCCAATTTCGGCATGCAGAGGTAACCAGAGTATTAATCTTTCAATATTGAATTACATACCAGATAATACTCTTCTTTACTATACCAAATTATTCGGTCTAGCCACCGGCTCTAGCAAGGCAAAGCAACTAGGTATAATTTGCTCGCTTAGAAGGGAAATCGATAGGGCTATCCTTTAACAAGGTTATAGGGTAACCTGGATAAGGGTAGAGGGGTAGGAGAGTCTCAATTTTTATTAATGATTTATATATTCTGGAATGTTAGAGGAATGAGGCAAAGTTCGAAGAGTAGACTTATTAATAAAGCCATCTCTAGACATAGACCATCTATTTGCGCTTTACAAGAAACCAGGATCGAGAACCCTAGGGTAGAGGATTTTCAGGGGCTTAGATCCATTCTGGGGTATGAGTGGGGATTTAAATCTTCCGTAGGTTTTTCGGGTGGAAGCGCGTTAGGTGTTGACTCAAATGTTTTTGAAGTGATAGACGCGGAGATTGAAAACTTCACAATCACATTGAGGCTGAGACAGCGTAGCAATAGCTGGATTCACATTGTCACAAGTGTTTACGGACCTTATGACTCCAAAAAGCGGGGGCTATTATGGGAGGATCTTAGAGAAATCAGAGTAAGATGGAAGGGTCCGTGGGTCATAGGAGGAGATTTCAACATCACTAGATTCCAACATGAACATAGAGGTAGAGGGGCTAGTGGGACTGAGAGGAATAACTTCAACAGCATTATAGATGAATTGGAGCTAGTCGAACTCAATTCTGCAGATAGAAAATTCACTTGGACGAACTTGCAAAAATCTCCCATATTAGCCAAGCTAGATAGATCTTGGTATCCGCGAAGTGGGAGGATGCCTACCTACTGGCGACTGTCAGGACCATTGCGAGATTCACGTCGAACCATACTCCATTAGCTTTAGATTTTGGAGGAGGCCACGAAAGTATACGACACCAGTTTAGGTTTGAGAAAGCATGGATTGCAAACAACAACCTCAGAGGGACCATAGAGGCGTCTTAGAACGCAGAGACCAACACATCGGGAGCTATTGAAACTTGGATCGTGAAAACTAGGAGGCTGCGCAGGCATCTCAAATACTAGGCTAGACAAGAGTCTGGGCAGACAAAAAGAAGAATGGATGAACTAGGGGAAAGAGTCAAAGCTTTAGAGGAGGCAGAGGAGGAAAGAGACCTACTGAATTTGGAAATACAAGAGTTGGAGGATAGCAGATTACAAATTCATCAGCTGTCAGAGATGGAGGAACAGTACTGGAGACGGCGCTCAACGGTTCAATGGTTGCAGGAAGGAGATGCGAACACAAAGTTTCCACAGGGTAGCAAACGGAAGGCGAAGGCGAAATCGCATTAATGGACTTCAGGTGGGAGGCAGATGGACTGGGAAGGAAGAGGAGATCAAAAGACACATAGATGACAAATATAAGGAATTATTTGGAAAATCAAAAGGCAATAGATGCAAGCTACAACCGGACTTTTGGGAAGGATCAAGAGTAGACAGAAGTGAAGGTATAGAGGGAGCTTTCACAAAGGAGGAGGTCCTAAATGCAGTCAAAGGACTAGGGCAAGACAAATCTCCGGGCCCAGCTGGATTCCCTATTTTTTCTATAGGCTTTATTGGAAAATCATCAGGGCAGACCTCATGGAGATCTTTCAGGAGTTTCAATGCCACGACTGATATCAATAGGCTCAACTATGTAAATGTCATCCTCATCCCCAAAAAGAGCGAGGTGCGTAGATGTGAGGATCTATGACCTATTAGCCTCCTTAACGGATCGTTTAAGATCATCACGAAGATCCTGGCCTCAAGAATAGCACCAAATTTAAATGACGTGATAGGCGAGTCACAGAGCGGGTTCATCAAGGGAAGAGACATTATGGATAGTGTGGCTTCTGGTCATGAAATAGCCTACAGAGGAGGCAGCGACAAGGCAGATGGATTTATGCCAAAACTGGACTTTGAAAAAGCCTATGATTCGGTGGAATGGGATTGTGTGGAAGAGGTTCTCAGGCTAAAGGGATTTGGAGAAAAATGGATTTACTGGATTATGAAATGTGTTAGAGGGGGTAAATCGAATGTTCAGATTAACGAAAGGCTAGGAAAAGAAATCAGATGCCAGAGAGTGCTGTGATAGGGGGACCCACTATCGGCTCTACTTTTCGCCTTAGTGGCCGATGGCATAGCAGAAATGATCAAGAAAGGAAGAGAAGCGGGAATCATTCAAGGGATGCGGGTACAAGGGGGTTACAGAAGCAATTTCGATTCTCCACTATGCGGATGACATGCTAATTTTTGGGGAAGCTAGGAGGGAGGAGGTACTCACAATTGACATCATACTCAAATGCATTCAGGCATGGGCAAGGTTAAAAGTGAATCTGTCCCAGAGCTGTGTCATACCTCTGTGTAGTAGCATATTGACTCGATAACTTCCATCAGAGACATGCTTGGGTGTGAAATAGGGAGTTACCCGCTCAAATATCTTGGAGTGCCTATCAGACCTGGGAAACTTCTTAAACAGGATTGGGAACCGCTTATAGAGAAGGTAGAAAAGAGACTGGCAGGATGGAAAGAAAAATCACTCTCTTTTGGGGGTAGGATCACATTAATTAACTCGGTCCTTAGCAGCCTACCAATATATCTAATGTCGATTTATGAGCTGCCAAAGTGGGTTATCAACAAAATCGACCGATGTAGAAGAAGATTCCTTTGGAAAGGAGCAGATGAAGAGGGAAAGGGATTCCATTTGGTTAAATGGGAAAGAGTCTGCAAGAGAAAAGAATTTGGTGGCCTGGGAATTATCAATCTCCAGGATATGAATAGGTCACTCCTCAGTAAGTGGTGGTGGAAAATGACCAGGAGGCGAAATGCATGGTGGTGCAGATCATTCCAAAGCTACCGCAAAAGGAAGAAGGTGAGATATGGAGGAAGAACTGTATATGGAAGAACATCTTATATGTGGAAAGCGGGTGGCGAGAGTTGGGGATATATATCACACAAACACTACCTGCTCTATTGGAGATGGAAAAGGAACAAGGTTCTGGAAGGATAAATGGTGTGAAAATAATACCTTGCAAAGTTTGTTTCCAGAAGCGGCTAGGAGCACCACTAAGTTGGACTCACTTGTCTCGGAGGTCTGGAGACAAGACAGGATGAAAATTCACAACAACGGCGAACTAACTCAGGAGGGGATCATACAACTACACAGTTTAATGAACTTCACTACAACGGAACGAAGGGTAGCTCAGGTCACAGAAGATGGAAGATCATGGAGCCTAGAACCAGATGGAAACTTCTCGGTATCATCCATATAAAGGAAGCTTAATGATAGTGGAGTTAGATGCAAGGATGGTCACATTATTTGAACTATTCAGGTGCCCCTCAAGGTTAAGGCATTCATGTGGTTGGTCATGAATGACGCAATTTTATCAAAAATCAATCTACTAAAGCGAGGCATGAAGATTGAGGGGGTCTGCCAAAGATGTAACAACGGAGATGAGGATACTCAACACATTTTTTTCAACTATCATAGAGCTAGACTACCGTGGGAGGTTATATGTCTCGGGTTTAGGTGTTTAGATAGTCCGGGTTCGTTCTCTCAGGTTTGGGAGTTAGGGAGGCGGGGGGGAACATTCGAAAAGAGGATAGAGAGGTGTGGGATATAGCGGCTGCGAAAAATATATGGGGCTTGTGGCTAGATCAAAATAATGTTTTCGTAACTGCAATCAAAGATTTTATGTACTTATGCATAAAATATTTGGTTTTATTCATGCTTGGGCAGGCAGTGCGGGACTCAGGAAGAAGCTGCGAATGAAGGAGTAAAACAGCCACAATGGGCTAAAGAGAGGTGCTACATGACTATTATCGAAGATTGGCTCGTTCTTGTTGTATTTTATTCTTTTGTTTTCAGATTGTCCAAGCATCGGTAGTTTGTGATGCTTGATGTTTTTGGATGTATTTTGATCGGGATGTGTAACTAATCCTACTTTGTTTCGTTAAACTCCCATTAATGAAACGATGACTATAGTCATCTTTTTTCTCAAAAAAAAGAGGGGGGGGGGGGGGGGGGGGGGGAAGCCTACTGCATTCCCCTTTCGTCCCTTTGAAATTTTTGTATGATAACCTTCATCCTTTTTATGTATTATTTCTAACGAAAATGTGAAGTACAGCTACGATATTTAAATAAATAATGAAACAGGCTCAATAGAATTGGGAGAAGTAGATACAACTAAAATAAAACAACAATAGTGCGGAACAATAACAAGTCTAACCCCCAACAATCCTGGGTGGGTAGGGGAAAGAGAAAGAAGCATAGCAACATAGAAGCATGAAACTTAAAAGAAAGATGCATGAAACATAAAAGAAAGGATCCTCCAACAACCATGGGGGATAGGTGTCAAACCAGGGGTGAGACCAATCTCAACCTCCCCGTCATTATTGTTGCTCATCAGGAAAGTGCCTATGATGCGGTCACGTGCTGCGGACGCTGTCGTCTCAATCCAGAAAGATATAAGATGTACAATTTCAGTGAGTCCGCCAGAAATACTATTACTCAAACTACGAAAATAGAAGTTATTTCTGTCTTGCCAGAAAACCCAAATTGTCGCTGCAATAGTTATGTACCATGTCGCTTTCATGTTTTTGTACTGTCTGGCGAACTTGGGACCCACCCATAGGTCCTTATAAGTTGTCGGGTATTCGTCAATCCCCAGAGCTCTGAGGACTTCAACCAACACCAATTTGCTTCTCGAACACTCGATAAACAAATGTTCTATGGATTTCAGAGTCGTACTATAGAATCCACAACTCGTATCAATTGCCAGCAACCTTTTGGCCAAGTTCTCTCTGGTCAGAACACCATCGTCGAGAACTAGCCAAAGGAAGACTCTGATCTGGAGTGGCACCTTTGCCTTCCACACCACCTTGGACCGGGGGGCATGCACCCTCTGAAGTTGATTCTAGAGTATACCAAACAGACCACGAATTTTCCGTTCTGTTTGACCTCCCAGACCCTCCTGTCAAGGCCCTCCTTACATTTTACCTCGGCCAAAGTGATGTATTGTCTAAATTCTTTCAACTGCTGCAGTAGCAATTGCATTAGTCTAGCACGAAAAGGTGGCATCCAACAGCCTCCTCTCCATGCTTTTGCCACGGAGCAATAAGGCTGTGATTAGGGGTGGCAACGGGTCGGACTTAGGCCGGACTTATATAAGCCCAAGCCCGAGCCAGAATTGATTTTTTGGGTCCAAGCCCGGCCCGATTTTGCATCGGGCTCCAAAATACAGGCCCAAGCCTGAGCCCGAATTAACAAAAAAAGCCCAAACCCAGCCCGATTTACCCAATTGCTAAAAAAATACATAGATGATGATGAAGTGCTACTTTTGGAGTTTTTGATCCTTCTTACAGTGGAAACAAATAATGACTAAACTGACCCACTTCCAGTGTTCAGTGTTTGATATATAGTTCTGAAATGACCAAATACGGTTTTCAGTGTTTGATATATAGTTTTCAGTGTGGGTGTGCGCGCGCATATGGAAACAAAATGAAATGACCAGTGTTCAGTGTTTGATATATAATTTGGAAGTGGGTCAGTTTGGTCATTATTTTGAGAATTGGGTCAGTACGAAATTTTTTTTGAAACACTGAAAACCAGATATGGTTCTTTCTCTTCATTTCAGAACGGGATTAATGTGCATTCAGCATTCTTGTGCATTTATTAGACGGCAAAAGGTGAGAGAGATGAAGGGACGGATGTATTTATTAGACTTATATAAATCGGGTCGGGTTCGGGTCGGACTCATACACACCCGAACCCGGCCCGAAAATGTAATCGGGCTTATTTGTTGAGCCTGGGTCCGAAAAAAATGAAAAAAAACCAGGCCCAAGTCCTACTAAAAACGGGTCGGACTTGATCGGGCTCGGATCGGGCTCGGATCGGGCTCGGGTCAATTGACAGCCTTAGTTGTGATATCGCGTCGCACAGATCTGAGAAGATGATTATGAGTAGGTGTGAACTGCACCAGTTGTCCTACCAAAACCTCGTCATCATTCCATTACCAATGTAGGACATGCAACATTTACTAACCGGATCATATGCCCTCGGTATCCCTTTCCAGAACCAAGACGTCTTCAGTCCAATGCGGAAACCTTCATTTCCCGCTCCCAATCCTTTTTATGTATTATTGATAAAAGGATGCATAGCCCTAGAAAATAACCAAAATGCTTATTCTTTTAGCCCTAGAAAATAACCAAAATGCGGGTGCGTTTGGTTTGTTGTTTTGAAAATAGTTTTGTGAAAATATTTTGTGAAAACTGTTTTGTGAAAACTGTTTTCTGAAAATGAGAGTGTAAAAGCTGTCTGGAATAGTTTTCTGAAAATGAGATTGTATAACCTGTTTGAGTAAAAAAATAAATCTGAATGCTGTTTTCTTAAAACTAGACTGTAAAATGCTGTTTTGTAATAATTTATTTTGAAATCCTTTTTTTTCTTCCATTTTTTTCCAGTTTGGCAACAATTTTTTTTTTATTTTCAAATTTCCTGATAAGGAGCTTATCCAGGGTGTATGTTTAATGAATTTGCATTAGTTTTCTTATGAGTTTTTTTTAATTTTTTTGCAGATACAGACCCAAGTTCTACCAATATACGAACAAGCAACGTGCTACAATATGGAAGTTTTCTTCGCTAGGAATTTTTTTTTTCCTTCTTGGTATCTTCCCATCATTGGCAAGCTTTCGACCATGTAAAATTTTATTTGAATTGTGTAAGAGTCGGCAAATACAACAATTGGACACAATATGCAAATTTTCAATAAATGTACAAAATATCCATTACAAATTTTTGTTTGGTTACATTTATTTCACAAACTGGGATAGCCCAACCATCAATTTCGCATTACACTTAACCTTAATTACTCCAACCATAATCACACTTAACCTTAATTACTCCTCAAACCAAAATTATTATTTTTTAATTAAACCCATCAAGATTACAACTTTTCACATACATTTGCACCAGCGTGTAAGAGCTTCTCCACACAAGCAATCTTCCCATGCATTGCAACAAACATCAATGGAGTCTAACAAACCAACTAATCAACAATTATCAACACTAAAAATAAACATTAAAAATATTCTTAAAATCCATAAAATAATTTTAAAAAAAAAAATTTTTGACGGCGAGCAGCGAGCAAGGATTTGATGGCGAGCAAGGTGAGGGTCGACGGCGAGGGTCGACGGCGAGCAAGGATTCGACGGAGGCTCGGCATCTGGAGCTCGGCAACGTGGCGTCGAGCTCGGAGATTAGCGGCGAGCAGCTCGACGAGGACGAAGCTCGGCGAAGGTGAAGCTCGGCCATGGCGGAGCTTGATCGTGAGTGGGCGACGACACGGTGGTGTCGAGTTCGGGGGCTCGACGACGGAGGAGGGAGCTCGACATCTGAGCTCCCTTTGGGTTGTTTTTTCGACAGAGGAAGGGTGGCGAAGAGGGTGAAGAGAGAGGTGACGACCTGGCTCCAACGAGAGAGGAGAAGATGGTGATAAGGTTTTTTTTTCGACAGTAAGATGGGGATGGAAGAAGGGGAAGCGGCCAAAAGGGAAAAACAGCTCAAAGCCAATTTTGAGAAAAGATGCCGTTTGGAAAACGTAACCAAACGCGTTTTGAGAAAAAAATATTTCCAAAAAATGAAACCAAACGCACCTAGTCGAAAAGTGACAGAGTAATCATGTTCCATTAATGAGGAATGCCGAAACAACTAATAGAATGGGACCCATAATCGAAGACCTTACCCTACTCATTATTGCAATTCCCCTTCAACAATACAATTTATAACACATTCTTTTCAGTATCAAGTTTTAGCACTCCTGGAATACAACTCAACCAAACTGGCAGGGTCTCTTATTCCGATGTCTAGGACAAAGTTTTCCAATAAAATTAACCTCGAGCTGCGGTAAAATTCTTTTAGCAATTTCATATTGCAGCAAACTGCTAATGTTTTGTATTGCTACAAACGGTGAACCTATTAAAAGACTAGTAATCAATTACACAAGCAAACAAAAAAGTTGAAGGATACAAGAGTCCAATGAATGACGTGAACTTGGATCCATGATGAGAACTCGATAAAAAAGACAGTTTAGAATTTGCATTAGAGGAGATGAGAAGATTGGTTCAGAAGTTGACGAGGAAACAAACTGCAACTCAACTTTAGAATATTAGGACCAACAAATCAGAGTTCTGCAATTGAAGAGACACCAGTTACAGCAAACCAAACAATATTTTGGAACCCAAAAGATGCCATAGAGCCGTGGTAGCAAACAAAGAAGCGACCCAAATCTTAAGGAAGGAGGTCTTGGAATGTCAGCAGAGGTCATGGATTAAAGGTAAAGTGTTAAACATATTACGAGAAAAAATCTGAACCATTTGAGGGAAGTGTAGAAGAAAATCAGTTTGGAGAGTATCCAGTGCACAATAGTTCTTGTGATAACAACTTAGCAAATGAAGGAAAAGAAGCTAACATTATTAATCATTTTGCACTTTATAAAGAAAATTTGATACCTTGTCACATCTTTATTGGAGTAAAGTTCTACCTGAGCGTCACATCTAATCAACACCACCACTTTCCACATAAGTGATGAACTTTCCGTATCTGAAGTTTTCCTGTAAAAGTTATGCGGTGTAATACAGCTGTTTGCAAAATTATAATGTCATCTAATGTTCGAGAAAACAAATGATACAACACAGATGACTCAAACTTTTCGACACTAAGGGAAAATCACTCATCAGTATAACTTAGAGAGGAGGGAAGGGGGGATCCCTACTTCAGGGCTTCTCCAAATTGCTCGACTATTGTTTTTCTTTTTTCGGTTCCAAGCAATTTCAGCTAATTCTTTGAAATGCTCAATCAGGACTCAATTCAATTGATCTTATACTCCATATTCTTTAGTTGCTTAGCTTTCTAACTCCTTTTTTCTCTCAGTTGAGTATGCAGCCGTTGTGAAAATTCACTACACAGAATAAAGCTTACAAAGAAGGTGCAATCAAAAGTTGAACCCAAAACCGCCACCAGGAAAACCCCCACCACCGCCAGGGAAACCACCTTCAAAGTGAAAGGTGTACTGTTGGCCTCCACCACCACCACCGAAAGGATTAAAACCAGGACCACCACCTCCTCCCATATTCGTTTCATCAATATCCTCACCCCTATCATATCTCACACGCTTTTCTTCATCACCGAGCACCTTTAATATGAGTTGTAGCAAGAATTAGGTGCAAGAATTAGGTGCAGTAGATGGAAATCATAGAACAATTAAATTAATAGCAGATACAACAAGTTTTTCACAGTATGGTGTAAGAGGAAAAGTAAATAACTACAGAAAACAGAGAGTGGTTTTTCACAGTGCGGTGATATAGGCACTTTTTAATTTTTTACCGTTTTAGTTATTAACTTATTATATATATGGCAGTCTGCACCGATTAACACTTAACAAGTTAGACTAGGTTTTTTTCAGTATTTGCTTCCAAGTTTGACTTCGGAGATAGAGTGAGATCAGATTGTTATGGGTTTGGGCGTTCAGCGGTGCGTGTTTACCTGGTGCAGGATGGCAAAGGTGAAGCTAACATTAAAGGTTTTAAATATAGGATGAGTATTGTATCATATAACAAATTTTAAGAACATATATTGGGTAATGGAAAGCGATATTCAGGAAATATCGGGTTGCAATACCAGATGAAAATATATATCCTAAATGTGATTTAAATACCTTTTATATATTTACAGACCCGTTTGCAATGGAATAAATCTCTCTCTCTCTCTCTCTCTCTCTCTCTCTCTCTCTATATATATATATATATATATATATAGTGAGTCCCCTTCTGTTGTGCACTCGGAAGGGGACTCACTATATAGTGAGTCCCCTTCCGTTATATATATATAAATCTCTCTCTCTCTCTCTCTCTCTCTCTCTCTCTCTCTCTCTCTCTCTATATATATATAGTGAGTCCCCTTCCGTTGTGCACTCGGCCTTCCCGCCTTCGTATTGACGATCCGAACCGTTCACATTGATCTACACATCTAAATTAGTCTAAATATGTAAAATCATTTGAAATTCATTTTCCCAGTGACTATAAAATACAACGATTTTCAGCCATACAATTTTGTAACACTTCAATGGATAGGCAAATAAATTTCAAATGATTTGATTTTACATATTTCGACTAATTTAGATGTGTAGATCAAACTGAACGGTTCGGATCGTCAATATGAAGGCGGGAAGGCCGAGTGCACACGGAGGCCTAGTGCACAACGGAAGGGGACTCTCTCTCTCTCTCTCTCTCTCTCTCTCTCTCTCTCTCTCTCTCTCTCTCTCTCTCTCTCTATATATATATATATATATATATATATATATATATATATCCACACACACACACACACACACACACACACACACACACACACACACACACACACACACATATATATATATATATATATGCTAGGTTTGCCCGTTGACACGTGCCTACGGCACGTCTTCGGAACGGTGCACCTTGTTTGATCATATAAAATAGTTTTGGAGGTCCAGCAAATTAATTGAAGTAGGAAACATAAAGCAAAAAACATATTATATGATTTTTTTGAATTACTTTTTAAGTTTTCAAATTTTTAATTTTTTTTAGTTTTTTAATTTTTTTTAAATTTTTAAAATTTTTATTTTCTTAATTTTTTGAATAGAAGAGGGATGAAGAGAGAGAGAGAGAGAGAAATAAAAAAATATAGGAGTTGTTTTGGGTGGGGATTTGAATTTGAGTTTTGGGGGGAACTTTTGGAGGGAAAATATGTTTTGTAAGGTTAGATCTGGGCCTTTGATTTTTGGAGGAATTGAAGGAGAGCCACTTGATAGCTTTCTTTGTGTTTTATTATATAGATATATATATATCCACACACACACACACACACACACACACACATATATATCCACACACACACACACTGTACCCCGAATAAATATTAATTGGGAACTTTTTGGTGATCGCGGGATTCACACCCGACCTCTTGCTCACTAACGAAGAGGCTTACCAATGGACCACACAACATTTGCTTAGATACCTTATATTTATATACCACAAATATAAACAGCCTAATGCAAATAATAATAATTACAACCAAGATATATAATTACCTCTCTCCTACAAGAAATATCATATAGTATAATACATAAATGAAAGAAATCTACGAATTAAAGATTAAACACACTAAATAGCGGTAAGGATTAACAAATTATACACAGTATGAGTGCTTACCATTATATCTTAATGTTCCTAAGTTCGTAACATAGAGTTCAAGAACTCATCACCATATTTGAATGTTCATGTGCTCTCTCCTACCACACCAGTCAACGTACAATGAGTTCAAGAACTCATCACCATATTTGAATGTTCATGTGCTCTCTCCTACCACACCAGTCAATGTACAATGTTCCTAAGTTCATAACATAGAGTTCAAGAACTCATCACCATATTTGAATGTTCATGTGCACTCTCCTACCACACCAGTCAACGTACAATGTTCCTAATACGAATTTCACCAAATCAAAGTTGCCTGTTTGGTCCATCGCAAGGAGCTGCAATTGCAAGATTCCTTTCAGTTGCAACTAAAAAGTCAAGTAAAATGTTACTCTCTACTTGCAACTTGGGGTTGCAACCAAAAGGATCTTGCCACTTTGTTGCAACTAAAAGTAATCGCAACCATAACTGCAACTACTTGCAATGAACCAAATACCCCATAAACTTAAATTTATCCTTCTAATTTCAAAATGTCAAAACGATGAGAAGAAGACAAGATCTAAGTGAGCACAGAAACTAAAACAAATGAAGAGTAAGTGAGGTAAGAAGTGGGAGTATAAATTTTTTTTAGATATTCTATAGTGAGTAGATAAGGTTTGTGCTCTACCAGGTTTGGGTTCAAAACTGGTTTGAACCCAAAGATTCAAACCAATTCTCTTGTTAGAGCATCTGTAGTCGTTTGCCAAATATCGATAAAATGGATATTTGGCAAACGAACGTGCTGCACTCGTTTGCCAAATATCCATTTTATCGATAAATCGCTACAGTCGATTGCTATAAATGAGAAGCAATATAGCTTTTACCGATAAGTGAGGGACGGCATTCGAAGTGCCGTCCCACGAAAAAAAATAATTTTTTATTCGTCTCCGTTTGAAAAAATGAGCTGGCCATCCCGAAATCCTCGGACGGCACTTGAAGTGCCGTCCGGAGTTTTTTGTATTTTTTAATTTTTTTTGCAATTTTTGAAAATATTTTTGCAATTATTTAATTTTTTTTGCAATTTTTGAAATGTTTTCGTAATTTTTTTGTAATTAATGAATTGTTTTTTTAATTTACTAAAAATGGAAGATGACCAAAATTAGCACATGGGCTCTTGGACGGCACTTCAAGTGCCGTCCGTCCCAGTGCTTTGAAATTTTTTTTTTATTTTTTTTTGTTCGAATGACGGCTCCGTTCCACTCCGACGGCACTTCATGTGCCGTCGCTTAATATTTTATTATAAATTGCTATAAAATATCTTTGCACGAGTGCAGCAAAATTGAGAATCCTATTTCTTTTTATCCATATATGGATATTTTGACAGTAAACGACTACAGATGCTCTTAAACACACTAATGTTATTTCCCCAAGTATAGGGAAATATCGGATCAACCAATTCAACGCCCAAAATATACCAATAGCGGTTTCCATTTGAAAATGCTAAGTGGCTTACAGAAATTACTATCACGGCTAATATAACAGTTGTATCGGCCAATACTTAAACAACGCCTAACATTACCCCATTAAAAAAGCATGAAAATGAAAAAGTGGTACTAGCATGGCAACATGACCTCTGAAATGCACATGTTATATGAAGCCATGTCATTTACAGTATATATCTGAAAATACTTCTTGATACACCATAGATGCTTGCAAGGAACTTCACCAAGGTGTTACCAAATTACACTTAACAAATTAAAGACGTGGTTATCCTGTGATGTAAAATTATAATATTTTTAAATTAGGTTTAGATAATAGTTTAGACTAGATCCACAATAAACTCTTAACTGTTTCAACAAGGGTTTCCGGTATTGGCTAATGCAAGGTCCCATTAACTAGTAATCTACACGTGCAATGCACGTTCTAATTTTTTATATATAGTAAATAATAAGATGTAATCTGACCTCGAACCTCGAACCTGAGACCTCCCTTTATTCATAACATACTCTTTACAAATTACCCCTAACAGCACACTTTTATTTTATATGAGTGACACTTTTGTAAATAATTATGTCGTAAATAAATTTGAACTTTGAGGGTATTATGGTAACTATCAACAGTTGAGTAAATGAATGGTTAATATAACTCCCACTTAAAAATGAATAGTTGAGATTATTGAGATTATATGGTTGAATGTCAACAAATTACAAGTTGTCTACAAATGACAATCCCAACTCTCCCATTATTATATTAGAGATGGATCAGAACTTTCCCTGGAAAGAGAACTTAAAAACTAGTCTGGCTGGGTTTCCAGATATCAACTGGAAATCAAACATTCTTGTGACATGGCCAAATGCCCAGACAGGGAGGCAAAATTGTTTAAGAGGTTAAAAGAAAAAGGGAATTTTTTAAAAGAAAAAGGGATTTTAAAAAAAATTAAGCACAACAACTAATCAGTACTCGCAGAGGCCTGGGATAGCCAGTTGTGATTCACAATCAGGTTTAAAAAATCATGTATGGATTACATCTGAACGCTGGGCAAGGGAGAGGGGCTCATGACAGAAAAGAACTTTAGGAGTAGGGAAATATAATTGTTCGATTTAACCCAATGATCAGATTTTGAGTATAGAGTATATACTAATTATGTTAATGGAATGAGTTCTTAGTGTTTAAAAGCAGATAGATTTTCCATATATCAACCATCTCTTGATTTTCTAATCGAATGCAAGGGACAAAAAAAAAATCCTGTTTCTTTTCTCAAAAATTTCAGAGCCCTAGTGGATCTCTCACTAGAGGATTCAAACCCAGATAAAGTTCTACCCATCTTTCAGAGAAGAAAGAAAATTGATCTTGAAGGAATTCCAAAAAATTCTTTGATTTCTTTCAGAAACAAACACTTTATTAATCTGCCTTTCACGTTTTATCAATAGCCAGGATATTGAAGATCCAAAAGGGCAATGTGGGAATTGATATGATTCTCTCTCTCTTTGTTCCGTTGAAGAAAGGGGGTATCCCGAAAAATGGACCTGCTGTTCAGGAAAAATCCTCTTATAGAGTTCTGTTACTCTAATATCAGCAATTCATATCTAACGTACATATATGAACAAAAATCATAAAAGTGAATAAATAAGTGAATTATACACCAGATGTGATTCATAAATAAGTGAATTTAAATCATATAACATTTTTTTCCTTTCTATGTTTTAAGATGTGATAAAAAAATAATCTCAATTGTATACCTTCCTACAAAAGTAGCACACTGATACTTATATTATTAATAATGTCCTTACCTTAATATTCATGGCTAACACTACATTGCCATCCACTTTAAAGAATTTATTGGCTTTCATTGCAGAAATTAAATGGTTAACAGAAAACAAACAACTTATACAGAAAATGGATAATCATCTAGTAGAAATTCTATGTTAGTTTGTCAAACTAATTTAGGTTAAAAAACCAATAAGACTAAACATGAAAGCTAATGCTAAGAATGACATTAAGAACTTTTGTAGAAGAAAGCCATAAAATTAAACTAAAGCATAAAGCAGAAATTAAGAGATAACAACTAAGCTATTGTTTTATCATATACCTCATACGCAGCAGCAACTTCTCGAAACTTATCCTCAGCTTCTTCTCTATTTTCAACATTTTTATCTGGATGCCACTGTAAAGCAAGTTTCTTGTAAGCTCGTTTAATTTCAGCAATAGAAGCGGTATTTGAAATCCCAAGAATCTTGTACCAATCCTTTCTTTTACTTAGCTTCAAGGCTTTTTCAGCCCTCATCAGAGATTCTCGGATTTTCATATCCTGTAAACAAAACAAAAAGGAAAAAGCAACCAGAGTAATTAAGGTCAAAATAATCATCCAACTTGAAAAGGAAAGTAAACCTACTTGTTACAAATATTAATTAGTAAAGGAGAAAATCTATGAAAAATTAATGTGCATCTGTCCATTTGTTCTTAGTAATAATATTCCTTCTCCAACTATACGGTTTTGGACATATGCAGGAGATTAAAAAGCTTCAACAAACTGTCTACAAGCATTGGGTGTGTCAGTACGAGTATAAAGTATGCAGAATAATTGGGAATGGGTAAACAAAAATGACCGTTGATTGAGACAGTATAAGATTTAAAATGGTAATTACTAAGTTAATAAAGACACTGAACGGAGAAAGGAAATCCATGTAGGTTAGGATTTTTTCAGATGCAAATGATTTCAGTTAAGAGGTTAGGGTCATTATTATCTCCAAGTTCTGCATGGAAGAGGTGGCTCTATTGTCTGTTTTGTTAGAGGGCGGAGAGAGGGCTAGAGAACAACTATGACTATTTGCAATAAATGAAGAAATCAAGTGATACATAGGAAAAGAAAATTTTACAGTCACTAAGCTTGCTAAGATAAGTGAATCTTTATTAAAGAGAATACAGCAATTTCTTCAATTTAATTTTTTTGAAAGAACAAGATTTTAGAAAAAGCACTGACTTGTAAATGTATCCACATGATTTAAAAGCCATAATTTTCAGAAACACCGTGTTAATGATGAGAACTTTTAAGTCATCTTCAATTGAAGTCGTAGGTGAAATTGAGGAAGACTGCTAAAATTCCATGGAGAATTCTGAGAAAGTACCCACACCCATGAATGTATACAAGAAAAGGGGTGCTGGAAGAAAGATACAAAAGGTCCAGATTCTCAGATAGATTTTCAAGGCACGCATATCTCAGGCAAAGTTTCCAGTTGGCACATGGAACAATAACTGTCTGGAAAAGACAAAATCAGTGGTTCGCTATCGAAGAGAAGCTTATTATGGTAAGATAGTTGGGCTAAGGTATTGTCAGAGTATCTTAATGAATTACATCATATTAACTTCACAAATCAATTTCTCCTCCTTTCATGAACTGTCATTAGGTTCAATAATTCAATCTATGTACAATGCATTGAAATGTGAAGTTCATATTTAAAATTTCAGATGGCTGCCTGAGACCATCCCCTATTTATAATGGAGGGGCCAGGAGAAAAAGATCGGGAAACCTCTAGTCTTTCCTTAATGTCCTAGGTCAGTTAGAAGGAGAGAGTTAACTTGTCAGCAGTTATATTGGCTCTTATCCACTTTAGAAGACTTCTAATCCACTTCACTAAAAGATGATACTGATAATGACAATAGTACAATAATAAAACTGCAAACATGGGCAACAGATGAGATAACCTGCAGCGAAAAATAAATTGTACAAGTGATGCTGCATAATATTCCGAACCTGAGGAGATTTTTGAGCAGCTGTTTTTAAATCTTCCACAGCTCCCTCCCAGTCTTCTATTAGAAGTTTTGCCTCACCTCGCTGAAAGAGAGAAAAAAGATTGTCAGAACTTAACTGCTTACTACTCATTCACAAATATTAGCACACCAGAGGTACAACTTGAGGAATCACAGTATGAGATTTACAAACACCAAACCTACATCCTTCTATAATAGGACTCTCTACCAGTACAATCATACCCTAGAAGACTGTTTGCCAACTATTCATCCACGAGGCCATCAAGAATACTAAATGATCATCCACAATCCGTTTATTCAAATGCTTCTATCAGGCACAGGTGACGTCAAATGCTTGTGTGAAAAAGTTGAGGCATTAAGAGTTCCAATACAAAGACTTCCAAGCCTATTGTGCTGTGATGCATCAAATCATATGCAATAATTCTAAAAGAGCAATGGTTAATAATTTACATCCCTAGTACACTGGACAAATGTTTCAGTGTAATATTTAGTTAGCTATAACACAAAAAATCCCAATGTCCAAAGTAGTCAAGACTAAATCTAGAAATCTAAAGATAATGGTTATTTTAAATTAATCGCATTCAGAGTATATTACAAATTTTAACTTTCGTTGCCAATCAATAAACTTCTTACATTTAAGTTTTATCTGCCGCCTTAATTGGAACAGATCTTTTTGAGAAGATTAGTCTCTTTAAATTCAGTACCAGATCACAATTAACTAGTATATGTTTGAGTCAAAAATCCATGAACATAATTCCTTTCAATGTATGCATGCACAAATATAACCAGAAGTAAAGCATGTCTAACAAAGATGCATGGGAAACACCTCCTCTTCCATATCTTTATGTGACAAACAGAGAAAAAAGGCAAGTAGGAGTGAAAAAACTTATGAATCTAGACCAATTAATTATGGATGTGGTTAGGTGAATTCCTAAAACAAATGAGAAATCCAATTCAAAATTGTTACTGTCTTCAGATTTTGGCCCTACAATAGTAGAGATATCAACAATTTTTATTGATGAGTCCAGTTTAATCAAAAGATCAGGACGAAAAACACCGAAGTAACAAGGTAATAAATCCCTGAAAGACAGGAGTTGAGTTTAGACCAACCAAAAGTTAAATCACGTTTATGTACAGTTAAATTAGTGCCTAACAAACTGATGGACTTCAATATACATATCAATAACCTTGTCAAGCTATAAATTTGGCTCCATGTGAAACAATCAAATGCATATATAAGTTACCACACATTTCATTTAAACTGACAGATGTAATGTCAGTATGTATGAATATATGCATGTACATGAGGAGAGAGAAAGAAAGAGACTCTACAAGAATTCAAAATGCATAATGGATCACAGAATTAAATAGAATTATCATCTACATATATATAGAACATGCACATTATGCTGAAAAAAATACTATAGTCTAGAGGCTGTAGACTTGTAGTCCACAGCACAAGCCTTAGCCCATCTTATCCTGGTCAACTTTGAGTCCCTTTTGTGTGTTTAAGCAGTATAGTTAAAGACTAAACTATATTCCATGATAATAAAGGTGCAGAGGAAGGAGCGACAGACCTGAACCAGGGCCTCATCAAGCTCATCATCAATGTCGAGCGCATCTGTGCAGCTCTTGACAGCATCTTTTCCTCTCCCAAGCTTCACCAAGACCTTACATAATCCGAGATGAAGATGAACGTTATATGCACTATGATTTGGATCCAACGCAAGGGCTGATTTGAAGTCTTCTACAGCCACACGCAGTTTACCCTTTGCAGCATTGTCTTCTGCCTGCAAATATCATATTAAGCAGCGAATTGGGCATTATAAATCACTCAGGCTGAGTAAAAAAATTGAATTCACCCTTGAATTCACATAAATCTTGCCATTGAATCTTACATTTTTGGTCTTCTTTAGAAGATTTTTTAAACCAAAATATGCTTTCTTTAGTTCACTATGTTCTGGATCTAGGCGAAGTCCTTTTTGATAGTGCCTGAACAAAATAAATTCTCAACATGAAAAGCAAATTAACATCAAACTGACAGATGATACGAAGCACATCTCTCTATATATAGAACAAACCTTGAAGCAACATCATGATCAGAAAGGTAATAGTAGGCACGCCCGCGCAATAATAATGCATCCAAGTTATTTTCGTCCTCTTTAAGAATGTAACCAGATTCTGAAATAACACTTGAGTAATCCTTCAGTGCAAGCAATAATCTCACTTTAAGTAGTTTTGCCTGTAAAGAGCGAGCTTCACATGAATAATATTGCAGCATAAAAGCAGGATGCTTTTCTTGTTAACAAGCACATTAACAGATTATTAACTATTAAAGATACCTTCATGCAACCAGGAGTAAACACGAGGACAACTTTTGTGATATAATCCAAAGCTTTTGAAAAATCGCCTGAATCATAAAGATTATAAGCAGAGTCCAATGCAGTCTGCGCCTGCAACAACTGAGAAAGTTCCTTTTCTGCTGATGTAGTTCCAGGTTTTAGCTCCAGAAACTTATTGTAGTTTTTCTCAGACTCATCATATCTACACCAGCAAAAATTTCTCAATTATAAAGACCCATATCAGATATTCAAGATACAACTGAAAACCAGTAAACCAACCCTCTAGCTAAACTAATCCAAGATGATATTTCCTCTCTAAGACAAAACTTCTATAAAATCACCAGAACTCATACTTTATATTAATATATTAAAATATTACATTCAATGCCAGTAAATCTTTTTAAATGAATGACTAGTAAGAATAAAGTAACGAGCTCTTCTAAAAGAAATTTGTCAAGCGTCCATAAGCACAAAACTTGTCCCCTTCTATCTTCACATTAATTAGTCCTCCATCATAATTCTCCAATTGTTGGTGCAATTTCAACACCAAATTCACATATTAATCTTATCCTTCCAAGTTTTATCAATTATCATCTTAATCTTCACAACTTCACTACATGATCTCACAATCTTAGCCTGCCAGAAGAGTAGTTTACATTTTCAACGTGCCTTACATCAAATCATATACCATGCACTGAGACTCAACAACAAAAGCCTTTGTCTCAAACCTTTCCTGTTACACGAATCCCTTTTCTCCATTCAGCTTTATTTAGCCTACCACTCTTTTAAATAAGCACCCAATACTGTTTACTTAAATCCAGATTTATTTTGGTCTTTCCCAAGATCCGAACAAAAGTAGTCACGGCAATCCGAACTTGCCCAACTTGCCCATTTATAGCCGACATTACACATGACCACAAAATCCTGATGATCCATTCATTTCTTTTGATCCTATCTTTTGGACCATGTGGTAGTTTTAGGTAATGATTAGTTACTTACTGAATAAGTTTTATCTTCAACGACGAGTTATGACACTGAAGTTAGCACTCACATGCTATCTTAATCAACCTACCAGTCTACGAAGAAGTCCCTCAAACTATGGTAACTCATAATGGTTAAGGGATACACCTTCATACTAACAACAATAAATAATTGGTTTAGTCCTTCATAATATTGTATACACTGGATATGTATGTTAAAGAAAATAAAGGATGGTCTCATATCTGTAATATAATGCTGATGTATAGATCCCAGGAAAATTATGCGCATAATATACAGACCTCCATATAGTAAATCGGAAAATAAATAAGTTGTTATTAGTTTTCGTATTTTATTCAATGAAATCTTACGATGCACTAGACGCAAATGTTTCTATAATAGTAAAAAATTTAAAAGAACAGAAACCAAGACTGAAAAAAAACCTGCACAGCTGACGGAGAACAGATGCTCGCTGCCAATATGCTTCCGAAAGGCCTGCATCTGCCTCTATAGCAGTATTCAGAAGTCCTAGAGCTTCCTTATATTGTTTTGCTTTTATCGTCTCCAACGCTCTTTTCAGCAATTTATCAGCATTGTCAAGTTGACTTTCTGAATATCCAAGAAAATAATTGACATGTTAAATTGGCATAGACATATACCTTGTACTGAAAGACGTTGAATTAATAGACACAATGTGTTCAATATTTTAAAGGAAAAAAGACACGGTTGGACTAGGCCTTTCCATTAAATCTACAAAAATAAAGAGTAGATTAAACACTTTGGTTTATCATTAAATTGCTCTAGTATTTGTTGAAGGTGTGTAAGTGTGCTAACTCTACGTAGTTCGAACTGTAAAGTAACCATCAAAATGGAGGAATCGAGAAATAAAATCTTCGAAATGTTTTTGACTTAGAGAAGAAATCAATACTATAAAAATAACAATATCCTGAAATAAAGGATAAAGCTGGTATTCAGCAAACAAGTTCTTCAAAGTGGCGTGCATTAAATATTAGTGATGTAAAAAAGAGCGGCGGTAGTATGTAATACACAAGTGTGAATTGAAGATACAGCACAATAGCATATAGGACAGGGCATATGCACCCTGATAAAATTGCATTTGCAGCGAAGCCATTTTAATTGGAATTATATGGAAAAAGGATGAGAAAGAAGAATATTTTACAACAGTATTAGTCTTGAAAGTTTGAAAATGTCGGTAACAACCATAATAGTTGGCAAGTTATGACCAAGGCAATGATAAATATGAGTACAATGGCTTATGAGGAAAAAAAGGTATATTAGTACCTGCGATTTAACATGACTATATGAAAAAACTAAAAAAACGATACCCTATACACCAAACAGAAAGTGACAAAATAAAATTGATCAAATCTTTAGTCAAGCATTTCATATTGAAGTCCATGGAGGGTTTTTTTTTTTAAAGTGGTAGTTTGGTAGTTAACTCAGATGACAACATCACTGTTGATAGAAACAACTCAAAAAAAAGGAAAACTAGCAATGACTTGATCAGTAATGTTGCATGCATCAGTTTTGCCACTAGACCAGAACTCTCAAGTTATTGTGAGGAGTCTAGACCTCTAATGTTGAAATGACCGTCTAGGGGTTTATAGTTGCATTGTAACAAGTTTGATGCTCACTAAGACTCCTAACTCGGTCCATGTTCAAGTTCTTTATTCCAAAGGAGATACTCAATATTTAGGTGAATGCTGAATCAAAACTAATTGTTGGAAATCGGTTCCATCGTATTCTACTCATCAAGACGTATAAAATGATATACTCACATGTCCAAAACGGATTTCAAATGAATGAAATATTCGCCTCCGAAGTTAGCTTGTTAAAATGAAGAATTGGACTTTTGCTTGATAATGTGACATTGAAAGTTAGTCCCCATATCGGAAAGCAGCAAAACGCAAAGAAGTTATAAGTTAAAAACTAAGCCAAAGGATTGTGCCCTTAGAGGTACGAATATTTTCTTCGGAGGGAGAACACGCCCAACTTGGGCGTTGGTGTGAAATACACACGCGTGCCCGTCCGGCCCGGCCAAGCCGGACCGGACCGGACCCGGACCCGGGCTTGGGCTTGAAACAGTAAACTTATTTTTTTTCAAAAAAACCAGTTCTGATTTTGTATACGGCCTAGATACGGATACGGGCAGTTGCAACTGTCATGACAGTTTTTGTCTTAATAGTTGCAAAAACTGCCAAGGGCTTAGGGCTATAAATAGGACTGGATTCTGATCAAATCCGAGTCCAATTTACATCTTCCCTACCACCCTGTATCAGTGCAGATATCACAAAACCCGTTGTCACATCCATTCTCACTTGAGTCTCCATTATTCTAGTGTAAGTTAGTGGAGTGCCGACTATTGTATCTTGGGAGACGATTGCCGAATAACCTTTATACACCGTAGCAGTAGCAAAATAAATGTCTTAAGGACATTGTTTTCATCAAGTCTCAGTCTGTCTATTTCTCTTCACCATATTCAAGGTCGGAATTGAAGCTAACTTATCTTCTTTCTGTGCTTTATGTAGAGTGATATACGTTGTTTGCGAAATAGTCCTTTTAATTCACGATTATCAAGGTTCGGATTGAAGATACAATATCTTCCTTTTGTTCTTTGCTAATAGTGAATTATACTGTTTGTGTAACAGTATAATTATTATTAAATTCGAGTAGGAATTTAATTCGTTGTTATTAAGTTTTCATTAAAAATTAATATCGTCTACTTAAGGTATAACAACTTAAGACGTTTATCTTTTTTTTGTTTTTTTTGTAGACACCAATATGACTATCAAAACAAAACTCCCGAAAATGGTCAATAGTATGCACAATAAGCCCAAGAATTTCAAAGGGGCTGACTTCAAAACTTGGCAGAGCAAAATGCTCTTCTATCTCACAACCCTCGGGTTGGATAGGTTCCTCGAGGAGGAGGAACCTAAGCGTGCTGAGGGGCAGACTCTAGAAACTCACAAGGAGACGTTTGCAGCAGTGGATGTGTGGAGGCATTCGGACTTTCTTTACCGGAACTACATCCTTAACTGTTTGGATGAAGTTCTGTACAAGATATACAGTCCACTCAGTACCGCAAAGACCTTGTGGACCCCTCGGGCCTACAAATACAAGGCTGAGAATGCTAGCTTGAAGAAATTTATTGTGGATATGTTTATGCAAGGTTGTAAACGGCGTCAGGCGGTGGCGGTTCGACCAAGGACTGCCTACCGCCTAGGACGCCTAGGCGGCGCCTAGGCGTTTTGTTTTTATTTTTTAAATATTAATATAGTAACCTTTTAAAAGTTACATTTCTCTATTTTTGCTTGTAGTCTAAATCTTTTTGTGAAGTTGGAACTTTGGTGCTTGTAGTTTAAATCATTTTGTGAACTCTTTAATCTTTATCCTAATATGATTGAATGATTCTTAATCTTGACAATGGAGGTTGCAGGGATGAAACAAACCATTTATTGGAGTTATTGCGATCAAGGACAACTAATCTTCCTGAAGAAAATGGCCAGGCCATGTGATTAAATGCATCACAGTTCACAAGTGATGATGGGCCAGAATGAATTTAGAAGTTTAATAACGATTATGGTGTAAACTTTAGATTCATAATGACATAAACAATAATCAGTCATATAAAATTTCAAATATAACGTGAACTAGTAACACCTTAATGTAAAGATGAAGAGGCTTTTTACTGTTGAAGATAAAGAGACTTTTTTCTGTTGAAGATGAAGAGACTATTTTAAAGAATTTGAAAAAAAAATTACAAAAAAAACCGTCAGCCGCCTGGTCCGCCTCGGCCGCCTAGGCGCCGCCAGATCGACGCCTTGTACGCCTAACTGTCATCTCAACGTCTAGAGTACCGCCTATTCCATATGCGGTTCGTTCTCCTCTTTTTTAGCGCCTAGGCGTCCGAGGCGGATGCCATTTAGAACACTGAGTTTATGGACTATAAAATGGTGGACTCTAAGTCCGTCGCTGTCCAAATGCAAGAGCTTCAGATCATTATTCATGAGATTGAAGCCGAAGGCCATAAGGTTGGTGAATCCTTTCTAATGGAAGCAATCATTGGAATGTTGTCACCATCTTGGAAAGACTTCAGGTATTACCTCAAGCACAAAAAGAAGGAAATATCCTTGAAAGATCTTGTTGTCAGGTTGAACATTGAAGCAGACAACCGAGGAACAATGAATATCAAAGGCGAGGAGGCTAAAGTACATGTTGTGGAAAGCTCCAACAAGCGGAAGGGCAACCCCAATAACAAGAAGAATTCCAAGAAGAGGAAAGCTTCAGATCAAGGATCCAGAGACAAGAAGCCCAACAAGAATTTCAATGGAAATTGTTGAATTTGTGGGAAGCCTGGTCACTCTGCCAGAGACTGTCGTTTCAAGAAAACTGGCGACTCTTCAGAAGCAAATGTCACTGAGAACATTACTTCAAGCATCGATGACCTAAACTTGGTTGATGTTGTTTCTGAATGTAACCTAGCCTAACATCCCGGACAATGGTTGGTAGACACAGGTGCTACTCGGCACATATGTTTCGATAAGTCACTGTTCTCGACTTATCAGAAACTGGATCACGAAGAAAAACTTTATATGGAAAATTTTGTTGTGTCAATGGTCGAAGGCTGTGGACAGGTCATCCTGAAGTTCACGTCTGGCAAGAACGTCAAGCTAAACGATGTGTTTCACGTGCCAGACATTCGCAAGAACCTTATTTCTGGTTCTGTGCTCTCCAAGAAAGGCTTTTGGATTGTGATTGAGTCAGATAAGTTGGTGCTGACCAAGGCTGGGGTTTATGTTGGGAGGGGATATCTGTGTGATGGATTATTCAAAGCTAATGTAGCCGTAATCGGCAATAACCCAATGTACTCTAATTCTATGATTAATAAAAATTCAGTTTCTTATTTGCTCGAGTCTGAAACAATTTTATGGCATAATAGATTAGGGCACATAAATTTTCGAAAGATGAAAAAAATTGCAATTTTAGATTTGATTCCAAACTTTAAATTTGATAAAAATCACAAGTGTGAGACTTGTGAAGAAGGAAAAATGGTCGAGAAACCATTCAACACAGTGGACAGGAGTACTAAGCCGTTATGCTTATTCATATTGATTTATGTGATTTCAAATCCTTACCATCGAGAGGTGGGAACAAATATTTTATCACATTTATCGATGATTGCACTCGGTATTGCTATGTATATTTACTAAATAGTAAAGACAAAGCAATTGCAGCATTCACTAGAAAACCAGCTTAACAAAAAGATCAAAGTATTGAGGTCTGATCGAGGTGGAGAATATGAGTCTCCATTTGCACAATTGTGTGAAGAGTATGGAATTATCCACCAAACAACTGCCCCATACTCACCTCAGCAAAATGGAATTGCAGAAAGAAAGAATAGAACGTTAAAAGATATGATTAATGTCTTGCTTATAACTTCTAGACTACCTACAAACTTGTGGGGGGGGAAGCCTTATATATGTCGAATCACATATTAAATAGAGTTCCACACAAGAAAGCTGATTCCATTCCATATGAGTTATGGAAAGGAAATATGTCTAATTACAAATACCTCAAAGTGTGGAGGTGTTTGGCTAAGATCTCGGTTCCTCTTCCCAAGAAAACCAAACTTGGACCAAAAACTGTAGATTGCTTTTTTCTAGGCCATGCCGAAAATAGCAGTGCGTACAGATTCATAGTCTTCAAGTCTGAAGTATGTGACATCAGTGTAAACACAATCATTGAGTCAAGAGATGCCATATTCTTTGAAGATGTGTGTCCACACAAAAGAAATAATGGAAACCCTGATCTCAAAAGAACAAGAAAAGCGTCAACTGAGAAACAGGATGTAACTCATCATGAAAATGGTGAATCCGAACCAAGAAGAAGTGTAAGACCTAAAACCTCGAAGTCTTTCAGTCCAAATTTTCTAACATACATGTTAGAGACTGAACCTCAGACTTACAAAGAGGCAGTCTCATCTTCGGAGTCTCCCTATTGGAAAGAAGCTATCATTAGTGAGATTAAATCGATTCTAAGCAATCACACCTGAAAATTGGTTGACCTTCCACCAAGTCATAAACCAATTGGATGTAAATGGATCATCATACGGAAGATGAAACCGAATGGGTCCATTGACAAATGTAAAGCTAGATTAGTAGCTAAAGGGTATCGCCAGAAGGAGGGCTTGGACTTCTTTAATACCTATTCACCGGTTATGCGGATAACCTCTATAAGAATGCTGATAGCAATAGCATCTATCTATAATCTTAAAATTTATCAAATGAATGTCAAGACGGCATTTTTAAATGGGGATCTCGAAGAAGAGATCTATATGGAGCAACTGAAGGGTTTGTTTCAAAGGGAGCTGAAAATAAAGTATGCACTTGTTAAATCCCTATATGGACTTAAACAAGCTCCGAAACAATGGCATGAAAAATTTGACAATATCATGATGAAAAATGGTTTTCGAATTAATGAATGTGATAAATGTGTTTATTACAAACAAATGGAAATTCATGCATGATTGTCTGCCTGTATGTGGATGATATGCTAATCTTTGGTCCTAACCTGGAAGTCATCAAGACTGTAAAGAAGATGCTAATCAACCACTTTGACATGAAAGACTTAGGTGTGACAGATGTTATTTTGGGTATCAAAATATTAAGAACACCTACTGGCATTAAATTATCTCAATCACATTATGTGGAAAAAGTGCTTGACAGATTCAAGGAACATGAGATTAAAGGAGTATCAAACCCTTTTTTACCATCTGTAGTTTTGCACAAAAATACTGGTGAAAGTATAATGCAACTGAAATATTCTCGTGTAATAGGCAGTTTAATGTACCTCATGAACTGCACGAGACCAGATATTGCTTATGCAGTAAGCAAACTAAACAGATACACCAGCAACCCAGGGAGAGGTCATTGCTAAGAGTACTTGGGTATTTAAAGAATACCACAAACTTTTCACTGCATTATGGTAGATATCCTGCCGTTCTTGAAGGAAACAGTGGTGCAAATTGGATATTGGATTCGAAAGAATCAAAATCCACAAGTGGTTATGTCTTTACCCTAGCAGGAGCTGCTATATCTTAGAAATCTTTTAAACAAACGTGTATTGCCCGATCCACAATGGAATCCGAGTTCATTGCTTTAGATAAAGCAGGTGAAGAAGCTGAATGGCTTCGCCACTTTTTAGAAGATATTCCATTTTGGCCTAAGCCAATGACGGTCATTTGTATCCATTCGATAATCAAGCAGCGCTAAGTAGAGCGCACAATTCTGTATATAATGGCAAATCACGACATATTCGTAGACGTCATAATACTGTTCGACAGTTACTCTCCAATGGAATTATTTCCATTGATTTTGTGAGGTCACAAAATAACTTAGCGGATTCATTTACTAAAGGATTATCCAGAGAGAAAATTAACTATACATCGAGGGGAATCGAGTAAAAAGCCTAAAACAATACAAGTTACCTTGTATGGAAACCTAACCTAGCGACTAGAGATCCCACGGACCAGGTTCAATAAGACAACCAAATATGAGTAACTCAAACAGTAATGCATTTGGACTCGATCCATCTCATTCCTAGGGTGCAAAATAAATGCATGCCTACAGAAGTATTAAAAGGTTAAGTTATGCTTTTAATGATGTCCATATCTTGAAAAATCACAAGTGGAGTATTGTAGGGTACTCTTTATGGATGTGGTCACCTATGTAAGTATGAGGTGGATCGGCTCTATGAGAACTTTGAAAGGCTGGAGTTCTCTGAAAACACTTGCGGAACTGAGATTTGTTCAGGGCCAAAATGAACACATCCGAGAGATTGGATGTGAATAACACAATGTTGTGTAGAGTTTATTATTTGGGCATACACTAACGGCTGACGGTTCAAGATAAAATATTTCACCGATTAGCCAAGTATGTCCGATAAACTTTAACTAAAGAAGGTTTAAAGTGAAATATCTACCTATCCACGATGCGACATTGTTTCAATTGCACTCTGTGATATGTACCAGTTGTAAGGTGGGAGACGAAAATTATCATTCATGTGGGAGATTGCTGAAAATCGGTTCCATCGTATTCTACTTATTAAGACGTATAAAATGATGTACTCAAACGTCCAAAAGGGATTTCAAATGAACGAAATATTCGCCTCCGAAGTTAGCTTGTTAAAATGAAGAATTGAACTTTTGCTTGATATGTGACACTGAAAGTTAGTCCCATATCAGAAAGGAGCAAAAAGCAAATGAAGTTATAAGTTAAAAACTGAGCCAAAGGGTTGTGTCCTTAAGGGTACGAATATTTTCTTGGGAGGGAGAACACACCCAATTTGGGCGTCAGTGTGAAACACGCGCGCGCCCGGCCCGGGCTCGGGCTCGGGCTTGAGCTTAAAACAGTAAACTTATTTTTTTCAAAAAAACAGTTCTAATTTTGTATACGGGCTAGATACGGATACGGACAGTTGCAACTATCATGACAGTTTTTGTCTGAACAGTTGCAAAAACCACAAAGGGCTTAGTGCTACATCTTCCGTACCATCCTGTATCAGTGCAGATATCACAAAACCTGTTGTTACATCCATTCTCGCTCGAGTCTTCATTATTCTAGTATAAGGTAGTGGAGTTCTGACTGTTGTATCTTGGGAGACGATTGCTGAATAACCTGTATTCACCGTAGCAGTGACAAAATAAACGTCTTAAGGACATTATTTTCAACAAGTCTCAGTCTGTCTATTTCTCTTCACCATATTCAAGGTCGGAATTGAAGATAACTTATCTTCTTTCTGTACTTTGTGTACAGTGATATACGTTGTTTGCGAAACAGTCCCTTTAATTTACGATTATCAAGGTTCGAATTGAAGATACAATATCTTCCTTTTGTCCTTTGCTGATAGTGAATTATATTGTTTGCGTAACAGTATAATAATTATTAAATCCGAGTAGGAATTTAATTCGTTGTTATTAATTTTTCATTAAAAATTAATCTTGTCTGCTTAAGATATAACACTAATTTGGTTAGCGGACGAATGATTTCTTTATGGCTAGATCAGTACATACAACATTAAAAGGTAAAACCTAGTCATATATTAATGGGTAATTCTCTCAACAATCCTTCCACTCTTTTCACCCTCATCTCTTCGCAATCAGTTAGATAATGCTGCAAAGTTACTCCATTTAGTGACAAGACGAGTAGGGTTTTTGGGGAGCGAAAATGAATAGCATTATCCATTCCAAACTCCCAATAATCGACCCATTTATCAATCTCAACCGATCAACATTATCCTATTCCGAATCAAATTAGTAGGATGAGATTAAGAAGAAAAGGAAAAAGAAAAACAAATACTGCCAGTTTACAAATTCAGTCCAAAACCCTAAAATTCAACTTCATCGCATCCAATGCAGGTATAGGAATAGATTAATCATTCAAATCAGATAACTAAATTCAATGCAAAGATCTCAAAATTCGAACTTGAAGATCAAGCAAACCCTAATCAACTGGGGAAAAGGCCGCACCTTGTGCCGAGGCGAGAGGGGGGTGAACTGTGATTAGGAAGTGAGAGACGATAACAAATGGAAGTAACGAAATTAACCTCATTTTCTTTTTCTTCTCCTCCTCCTTTCTTTTACTGTGAAATTAATTTAATTAACAGAAAGAAGGGGAAAAAAAGGATGGGAAGACGAAGAAGAAGAAGGTGACAGTGAATTATTGTAGCACGTCATTATTGTGGGAGTTGGTGACGTGGCGAGGTTTGATTGGTTGGAGTTCGGGTGGGGTCAGTGTTAGTTCTGATTTGGGTGCGGTTTTGTTGTAGACTGAGGTAGAGATGCTGAATTCAGCATACACGTCAAGCAAGCCAATGGATATTCGCCACGTGCGATGAAAAATATCTCTGCTGCTATAATGGGAGAACGTCTTAGAGGGCATTTGGTACGCGGTAATGTATAAAAAAATTTACCTGGTTTGATAAGACATTGGTATAGTTGTGTAAATAATCTTAAATTCTGAGGGTTATCAAAATAATTAGTTTGGAATGATAAACATTTTTTTTAGGTAAAAGGTGGAATAAAGCCACCTTAGAAGAATAAACATTCTCTTTGAAAATGGTGGGATTTGTGGATTCCTCCACATAAAAAATGAATGAGATTATTACATACCCAAAACACCCTCCAGATTTCTGGCTTATCGTATAACCCGCTCTTGTTCCTGTCACTAAATCCCGCCCAAATCCTAAGACCCACTGTTCATCTGTCTTCCCCACCTTCCTCCGGCCGTTTCCGGCGACCTCTTCTCTGTCCTCGACAAACGCCAGTCAAAGAAAAAGCGTAAACTCCCTCTTGTTTTTAGTCCCGAGTTTCATTTATTTAAAAAAACTACAGATGGGTGACTCCTACAAGCAAGCAATATTTGCTGACCACATTAAAGAAACACTTCAAGAATGGGGCGAGGACATCAGAAGAAAGCGAAAGAGATCTGGAAAAGTTATTTCCATGGACTTCAGAATCTTTCGTCTCAGGAACAAGAAGAAGAGCCACAAAGTCAAAATACAGAGGATGCCGACAACATCTTCATCGTGTCTGAGCTCTCATGTTGTTCAGGACATGGATGATTTAGAAAAACTGGTTGTTTCTATAAGCCAAGGATCCCAACCAGATATTGTGTAGAGTGTAAAGAGATCAAGGGCTTTGTTCCATTCTGCGAGTTTGAGAATTTGTGTAGAGAAATCAAATTGTTGTACATAAGTAGCCACGGGACATTATCATCTCTGTAAATATTTTTTTTGCTTAGAATATTCTGTGTAAGTGAACAGATAAAAAAGTTCTGCATTGGCAACAAGTGAAATTTAAAGTTTTTTCCCAAATTTTTTTTGCATGTGCTGTTTTTAGATCTTAGGTGTTGGGTTCCTTTATGAATCTATATTATTTATTTATTTGGCATGGGGGTGCAAATGTCCAACTGCCTAGCATATTCTGAGTTCAATTCTTTTATGTTATTTTTTATTTAAAACTTGTTGAAATATGTGGAGTTGAAATTTGCTTCTATGAACTTCAGGCTTTGTTTGGTTTGTTGTTTTTCAACCATTTTTTTGTTTTCTGAAAATATGAAAACGCGTTTTTGTGTTTGGCCTGGGGTTTTTTGGAAAACGTTTTCCAAAAACGAATAATACGCTTTTTTTGCTGTGCGCTCACGAGCTCTGCTCCTTCAACCTCCTTTTTGCTACCGTACTTCACGCTCCTTCACGCTCACGAGCTTTTTCCTCATCTCCTTCACGCTTCTTCACGCTTCGGTCCTCCTTCTCCTTCGTCCCCAAAACCCTAGATCTGTTTTTAGAAAATCGATCAAAATACTTATTTGAGACTTTCGCTCACGACCTCTTCTTCCTCCTCTCCGTCACGCAGCCAAGAGGTCCCTTTTTTCAGTCTTCCCCAAAACCCCTAGATCTGAGCCGCACTAGCACTCTACAGTCGGCGCCTCTTCTTTCCCTCTCTTTTACCTTTCTCTCCTACTCGATCTGAATCCAAAAAAAACTCCCGATTCCCACACCGATCCCAACTCATCTTCTTTCCGCCCCTTAGGCGTTCTCTGAGTAAAATCCCAGATCTGAACTGAAAAACCACCACCACCGCTCACCGATTTCCTTTTTTTTCCCTGTAGGGATATAGTTCGATCAAATTTGTAGACCCCCAATTTGATCGACAGTTTCATGGTCTGTGAAACCCGAGCAGCTTGTAGAAGAAGGCGCGCTCGAGCTCGTTTGAATCGAATAAAACGTCATTTGCGCCCTGAATCCGTTGGTGACAACTTCTCTACTGCTGAATCGAAGGTAATCTGTTTTTTTTTAACGTTTTTTACTGTCCGATCTTGGAGGATTTTGGGATTACTACGAATGATTTTGGGATTACTACGAATGAGGATTTTGGGATTTTGGGATCTTGGAGGATTTTGGGATTTTTGTTCATTTCAAGGGATCTGAGATAGGTCGGTGGAGAGAAAAGTTTCTATTATTTTTTTTTATATAAACAGAGATGGGCAGACTGAAAATAATATGATGTTGATGCCGTTGATGTATAAACAATAGGGTCAAGAGTTGTATTATGGTACAGAGCTCGGCTAACATGATGTTTTAGCAGTTTCGTATGAACTTGAATTTATATTGATGCCGTTGATGTTTATAAAATAGATGACTAGTAGGGGAAAACAGATCGAGATGGAATCTGATTTTGATCCAAGTGTATGGCCGCCGTCCCATGAAAAGGCGTTTGTCGATATGATGGAGGCAGCGGTAGACCGTAGCCCTCTAAAAAATACCACATTCGATCATAGAACTTGGAAAAAAATTCAACATGATGTGCACGCCCTTACGAATCGAAAGTATACACTCCCCCAACTACATGGCAAATACAACAGGCTCCGACAGCAATGGAGGGCCTTTCGGGATGTGAAGTCGCACACTGGGTTAGGTTGGAATGAAGAAATAGGAACTATTACCTGCGAGCCAGTAGTGTGGGATGCTTATCTCAAGGTTCATATACTTCATCATGAACCTATTATACTATGTGATTAACATATAGTTATACTTAAACGTAAGATTAATTTATTTGTTTATCACAGTTTTAACTCAATTTTTTTGGTAGGCGCACCCGAAGGCCAAAGGTTTTGATGAGGAAGGATTGGCCAATTTTGATGCCTTAACGAAAATTTTTAAAAACAGCATGGCTTCAGGCTCACTTGCTAGGGCTTCAACACAAACGCCCCTAGATGACGTTGAGGCTCGTAGGATCGATGAAGAGTTCGCCCAACAACATGTACCATATGTACTATCCGATGATGAAGGCGATGGAGCACGGGGAGTTGAGAGGTCTCGAAAAAGGAGATCTGCCAATTCAAGTGGGCGAGCAACTAAAAGCACGAAGACGTCTGGCAAGGACGATGCTATCAGTTGTGTCGCGGATGCAGCCCGCTCAAGACAACGATACTACGATATCCTAGCAGACAGCCAAGCCCAATCAACTCAACCCCACCAACAAGCTCCACCCTCTACTTCCAATGACCCTTATTCCATGAGCGAGGCCTTGAGAATATTGAATTCAATGACTGGGGTCCAACCCCAACAGATGGTTAAGGCATACCATCATTTTTTAAACAACCGAGAGGCTCGTGAGGCTTTCGTTGGGGTGAGCGAGGAGTTTAGGTATTGGATCATTGACAGTTTGTGAGATTATAGGGTTTTTTAGCCATTATGAGCGCCCTACGAATTATTTCTCTGTCTTGTAATGAGTATGTTTTTAATTCTTGTTCACATTTGCGGTTATGTTTATGGTTGTCCATGGAGAATTATTTGACGATGCTTATGTATTTGGTTTATCTCTACTTATTTTTAATTGGATTAAATCATATTTCAATTTAGGGTTTACAAAAAACAACACAATATTTGGAAATCATTTCTAATTTTTCACAGTTAGGTACTAACTGCACCGGCACAACATAGTGATGGACAGGTCGGTGGACGATGACATGGCTGACCTTGAAGACTTGGAAGACTTGGAATTAATCGAGTGGCTTTCCTCCTTTGATAGAGAACCATATTCCACTCCCACTCTATCAGGGCAAGAGTATTTGACAGAATTGTTAAATGGTCCTCCGTATAAGTTCCATCGCATGTTTCGTATGAATCCAGCTTGTTTTATGTCTCTGTGTCAATTTTTGAAGGATGGAAACTATGTCGAGGACACAGAGTCGTCATCCCGACGTAGGCGTGTTTCTTTTGAAGAAAGTGTCGCCATCTTTTTGCTGATCGTCGGCCATAGCAACAGACAAAGACAGGCAGCTGATCGATTTCCTCATTCGACACACACAATCAACAAACATTTTGCCAAAGTGTTGAAAGGTTTGGCCACTGCAGCGATAGTTCTTATTACTCCACCAGATCCAATAGATATACATGAAAGGATTACCGGTTCCGAAGATTTTAACCCATGGTTTCAGGTACGTTCCTGAAAAAACATCGATATAAATTTTGTTGTAATCTTTAATAAATGATTTTTACTGTATTGAATCGTTCCGATTAAGCGTCGTAACCACATAACCATGGACGTACATTGTGTTTTATTATATTTGAATGGAAAAGATAACATATAGTTTTCAAACTGAACAATGTAGGGAGCAATAGGTGCTGTTGATGGCACATTAGTGGATGCTTGGGCACCTGCTGCCCAACAAAATACTTGTCGGTCACGGAAGGGTAACATAACACAAAATGTTCTAGCCATTTGTGATTTTAAAATGATGTTCACGTTCGTTTATGCGGGATGGGAAGGAAGTGCCAACGACTCCCGTGTAATTCAAACAGCAATATCACAAGGATTGCTTCAAATCCCGGCAAATGATAGATATTATTTAGTAGACTGTGGTTATCCCAATATGCCAGGTTTTTTAGCACCATACCGAGGCGAGCCGTACCATGCACAAGACTTCCAAGGGGCAAACAATGCGCCGACTGGCCATAAGCAACTTTTTAACAAGCAACATGCAAGGCTACGAAATGTCATTGAAAGAACTTTCGGAGTCTTCAAGAAAAGGTTTCCTATTTTCAAATCTATGTCCAACTACACTCCAACAAAACAGGTGGATATGGTAATTGCTTGTTGTGCCGTACACAACTTCATAGGAAGACATAGCAAAGATGATACCTTTTTTGTCGAAGGAGCGGATGATGAATTAGGTCATCATCAACAAAATAACGAAATCCCATCAACATCTCAGGGATTGGATATGTCTGCTGCCTCATTGAACCGTATGGGTAGAAAAAGGGATCAAATTGCTGTGGCTATGTGGAATGCGAGGCATTGATGTCATTTGTGATGGACTTGTATCATTGTATCATTACTATTATAAATTCTCATAAGCATATTTTACTTTCAGTTATTTTTTTAAATGATTGAGATGTTGTCTTTACTAATTAATTCAATGATGTACAGGGGTTGCACATTATTTTTCCTCGTTGGTTTTAAGTAATGATGTATTTGGATTATGTTTCTGAAGTTGCACACTATGAATCATTTATTTAATGAATTGTAGGAGTGACTTGTGAGGAATTAATCCGAACTGAGCTTTATTTTTCCTCGTTGGTTTTAAGTGATGATGTATTTGGATTATGTTTCTGAAGTTGCACACTATGAATCATTTATTTAATGAATTGTAGGAGTGACTTGTGATGAATTAATCCGAACTGAGCTTTATTTTTCCTCGCTGGTTCTAAGTGATGATGAGATGGATTATGTTTCTGAAGTTGCACACTATGAATCATTTATTTAATGAATTGTAGGAGTGACTTGTGATGAATTAATCCGAACTGAGCTTTATTTTTCCTCGCTGGTTCTAAGTGATGATGAGATGGATTATGTTTCTGAAGTCGCACACTATGAATCATTTATTTAATGAATTGTAGGAGTCACTTGTGATGAATTAATCCGAACTGAGCTTTACTTTTCTCCTTTGGTTTTAAGTGATGATGAGATGGATTATGTTTCTGAAGTTGCACACTATGAATCAGTTATTTAATGATTTGTAGGAGTTACTTGTGATGTAGTAATCCTAACTGAGCTTCATTTTTCCTCGTTGGTTTTAAGTGATGATGCATTTGATGTATTTTCCTGAAGTTGCACCCTATGAATCATTTATTTAAATGTGCCCAAGTTTGACTTATGGTGGCGCTGATGGAGCATATTATACTGCACCCACAAGTAGGAGAATGGGCGGCGATAGGGTAAGTTTATTTGAATACATGCTACATAATACATGCTGAGTTTTTAATAGGATTTTGCTGTGCTATTTTCAGGTCGGTGTGTTTGTAAACCTGTAGAATATTACAGCCAAGCACAAACAAGAAGCAACAGCCCATTGTAAGTGCACATTTTCATTCACTAGTGTTTCCTTGTTATATGTTTACTTTCAGTCAGTATATTGCACAGCCCATTATATTTTTCCATGTTAACAAATTTCAGTCTGTGGGTAGTTGAAAGAAATTTTTTTTGGAGACTTTGTGCATGTTTCCGATTGTATTTTGATAAATATGAGGACTAGAGTAATAGAACAACTAGAGTTTGATGCTTACACGTACTTACGATCGATATATTTGCACATTTCAAGAGGTAATTCTGTCAAACAAAGCTGAACCTGCAAATCAAGTTGCATATGCATCTTTCGGTTACTGTTCATATCTGTAAGTTCGGTTTGAGTTTTTTTTCAAGTTAAACTTGATGGCACATTATTTGGATTTGAATATTGAGCAGGATATAAATATTAGACATGGACTGATATGTGTATAATAATCATAAAATACGGATTTTAGTAGGAGAAATCAAAAGTTTAAGCAAGGATATATGGTTTAAATTCTCGGGTCTGTATGTACAGGCTAAAAATTGAATTTTGTGAGGTTTTGTGCATGTTTTGATTGTTTTTTTCTTCTTTTCTTGGGCAAATACTGATACTGAGATCAGTTATACTACACACCACTCATTTGTGATGGACTGAGATCAGTTTCACTTAGATATTGCCTCTTCCATCAAATTCTTATTTGTTCTAAGTGGACTTTTTCTTTCTTTTCTTCTGGATCTGTCAAAGGGCAGACCCTAACTTGGGTTTCCAAATTTGTGAAGTTTAGATTGGATTCTGATCTATGCTAGAACTGAGACTGAATTGAGCACTATACCTCTCATATACTATGGTTCTTGTTAGTCTTAATGAATTGCATATATATACAGATATACACATCTGCAGATATGCCTGATTGTGAGAGTTTTAATTTGAAAATTGCTTTCCTTTAAGAAATTGTTGGAGACTTGGATTGGCTTATGCACTATTGCTGGGCCTAGATGTAATTGACATCCCAGGATCTTTTTAATCACTAGAACTCATATATTTGGAAGTTTAAACACTCGTGTCAGTATGAGAGACACGGAATTTAAAGCGGCTGTATACAACAAATGTCAAATTTTACTGGTTTAGTGTTTCTGGCTGCATGTTTCTGGCTATTTTACTGCATAGATGTGTGGGCTGCTGGTTGTTGCTCTGCTTTTTGGTGCAGCTGGCTACATATATGTTCATTTACTGGTTCAAGTATGAAATGTTCATTCACTGGTTTATTGTTTCTGGCTTCATGTTATAGTAATTTACTGCATAGATGTGTGGGCTGCTGGTTGTTGCTCTGCTTTTTTGTGCAGCTGGCTTCATATGTGCTGCTGTATTGCTGTTTGGAGGCAGTGACGGTTTTTGAGCAGTGAGGGTTTAGGCAATGAAGATGCAATCTGCGAAGCATAACCAGCAGCAGAACCAAAATTTGGTTCTACCAATGCTGATGAGGATGAAGTTGGAGATGGGGGGAATGTCGTCGGTTGAGCTCCTCGCCTAGGAGCTACACCAACAGCACTAAATGCTTCGCTAGTTCTGAGCCTACTACTTTTTCCTTCATTCATCAAATGGATCAAATTCATTATAACTCTTTCTTCATGTTCACATTGTTGTTGTATTGCTGTTTGCATACAATTGGTGTCATGTATGCTTACTGTATTGCTGTATTCCTGTATGCCCATCTCTTGTTATGGATTTTTGTGTTTCGTATTAAGAACTGAATCAGGTATTCATTTACTAATATCTCTCATTCTATTGATAAAATTATTGAAGGCTTTTTGTACTTCATTCATTTTTGGGTTGAGATTATACCTGCTAAAAAAACAATTGGTTGAAGATATATGGTATTCATTCAGTGATAGCTAGTCTTATACAGCATGAATTCAAATATTTCTTAATTTCTTGTTTCTTTCATCCTTACGAGATTTTACGTGTACAAATGTGATAAATATTGATGATTGAAGATCCATCATTTTGCAATATATCCCTTGATGTTTACCTTAAACATAGCTGCAGTATTAAGCATGGAGTGTTACATCTTCTTGTTTTTGGGGTCATGATGGAGTTCAGTCTTGGTGGTCTTCAGATTCTCAAATGGTATTTCATTTTTCTCTGATGATGTATTTTATGATGAAGCTCTGCTGTGAGTCATGCAGTTGACATATGCTGATAAGTATTGCTGCTGATGAAGTGCTGCTACTTTATTTAGGAAGTTCATCATGTGTTGCTCCTGCAAAAAATTACAAAAATTTTATGTATGCTCACAAAAGCCATCTCGGTATTTTTCTGTATTTTCACTGCTTGGAAGCTATATGTATATTTCAAGTTATATCCTTTAAAATAGTTCCACAGGGATTAAGCTAGATTCCTCTGATAGAAGTTCATTCACAAAAACAGTTTTCAGCCTGAAATATAGCCGAACAGCTTTTAAACTCTCTTTTCTAGAAAAATGCTTTCAGATAACAGTTTGCAGATAGAAATATAACCAAACAGCTTTTAAACTCTCTTTTTCACGAAAACAGCTTTCAGCTAGAAATATAACCGAACAGCTTTTAAACTCTCTTTTTCACAAAAACAGCTTTCAGATAACAGTTTGCAGCTGGAAATATAACCAAACAGCTTTTAAACTCTCTTTTTCACGAAAACAGCTTTCAGATAACAGTTTTCAGCTAGAAATATAACCGAACAGCTTTTAAACTCTCTTTTTCAGAAAAACAGCTTTCAGAGAACAGTTTTCAGCTAGAAATATAACCGAACAGCTTTTAAACTCTCTTTTGCACGAAAACAGCTTTCAGATAACAGTTTTCAGCTAGAAATATAACCGAACAGCTTTTAAACTCTCTTTTTCAGAAAAACAGCTTTCAGATAACAGTTTTCAGCTAGAAATATAACCGAACAGCTTTTAAACTCTCTTTTTCACAAAAACAGCTTTCAGATAGCAGTTTTCAGCTAGAAATATAACCGAACAGCTTTTAAACTCTCTTTTTCACAAAAACAGCTTTCAGATAGCAGTTTTCAGCTAGAAATATAACCGAACAGCTTTTAAACTCTGTCTTTCAGAAAAACAGCTTTCAGATAACAGTTTTCAGCTAGAAATATAACCGAACAGCTTTTAAACTCTCTTTTTCACAAAAACAGCTTTCAGAGAACAGTTTTCAGCTAGAAATATAACCGAACAGCTTTTAAACTCTCTTTTTCAGAAAAACAGCTTTCAGAGAACAGTTTTCAGCTAGAAATATAACCGAACAGCTTTTAAACTCTCTTTTTCACAAAAACAGCTTTCAGATAGCAGTTTTCAGCTAGAAATATAACCGAACAGCTTTTAAACTCTCTTTTTCACAAAAACAGCTTTCAGATAACAGTTTTCAGCTAGAAATATAACCGAACAGCTTTTAAACTCTCTTTTTCACAAAAACAGCTTTCAGAGAACAGTTTTCAGCTAGAAATATAACCGAACAGCTTTTAAACTCTCTTTTTCAGAAAAACAGCTTTCAGAGAACAGTTTTCAGCTAGAAATATAACCGAACAGCTTTTAAACTCTCTTTTTCACAAAAACAGCTTTCAGATAGCAGTTTTCAGCTAGAAATATAACCGAACAGCTTTTAAACTCTCTTTTTCACAAAAACAGCTTTCAGATAACAGTTTTCAGCTAGAAATATAACCGAACAGCTTTTAAACTCTCTTTTTCACAAAAACAGCTTTCAGATAGCAGTTTTCAGCTAGAAATATAACCGAACAGCTTTTAAACTCTGTCTTTCAGAAAAACAGCTTTCAGATAACAGTTTTCAACTAGAAATATAACCGAACAGCTTTTAAACTCTCTTTTTCACGAAAACAGCTTTCAGATAACAGTTTTCAGCTAGAAATATAACCGAACAGCTTTTAAACTCTGTCTTTCAGAAAAACAGCTTTCAGATAACAGTTTTCAGCTAGAAATATAACCGAACAGCTTTTAAACTCTCTTTTTCACAAAAACAGCTTTCAGATAACAGTTTTCAGCTAGAAATATAACCGAACAGCTTTTAAACTCTATTTTTCAGAAAAACAGCTTTCAGAGAACAGTTTTCAGCTAGAAATATAACCGAACAGCTTTTAAACTCTCTTTTTCACAAAAACAGCTTTCAGATAGCAGCTTTCAGCTAGAAATATAACCGAACAGCTTTTAAACTCTCTTTTTCACAAAAACAGCTTTCAGATAACAGTTTTCAGCTAGAAATATAACCGAACAGCTTTTAAACTCTCTTTTTCACAAAAACAGCTTTCAGATAGCAGTTTTCACCTAGAAATATAACCGAACAGCTTTTAAACTCTGTCTTTCAGAAAAACAGCTTTCAGATAACAGTTTTCAACTAGAAATATAACCGAACAGCTTTTAAACTCTCTTTTTCACGAAAACAGCTTTCAGATAACAGTTTTCAGCTAGAAATATAACCGAACAGCTTTTAAACTCTGTCTTTCAGAAAAACAGCTTTCAGATAACAGTTTTCAGCTAGAAATATAACCGAACAGCTTTTAAACTCTCTTTTTCACAAAAACAGCTTTCAGATAACAGTTTTCAGCTAGGAATATAACCGAACAGCTTTTAAACTCTATTTTTCAGAAAAACAGCTTTCAGAGAACAGTTTTCAGCTAGAAATATAACCGAACAGCTTTTAAACTCTCTTTTTCACAAAAACAGCTTTCAGATAGCAGTTTTCAGCTAGAAATATAACCGAACAGCTTTTAAACTCTCTTTTTCACAAAAACAGCTTTCAGATAACAGTTTTCAGCTAGAAATATAACCGAACAGCTTTTAAACTCTCTTTTTCACAAAAACAGCTTTCAGAGAACAGTACTCAGAAAAAATTTATTACCAAACAGTTTTTACACTCTCATTTTCAGAAAACAGTTTTCAAAAAACACATTTTAGGAAACAGTTTCAGAAAACAGGCAGCGAGAAAACAAAAAACAACAAACCAAACGCAGCCTCATTGTTTCATTTGTATATATTTAAGTACCTATGTCTTGTGTTAATAAATACATTTCATTTTTCCTTTTTGTTATGTTCTTCATCTAACTGGTTGAAATATATTTGAATCATAGTGTAATATTTTTTAGTAATCTATTTGTTAATTTACCAAAGTTTTATAAGATATATATTAGTATTGCTTTTGCACATGCATGCATATACATCAATTACTAAATTTGATAACTTTTATATTTATTTATTTTTAAATAAAGCCAAAAGCGTATTTTCGATAATGTCTACTGTAGAGATGGATTGATGGGAATGAATTGTTCTATACCAAACATGGTAATAAAGTATTCCCAAGCATGTAATGTCGTATATCAAACACAGTATTGCAACATTCCCGGAAATCTTCATTCCTACCCTCATATTCCTGGGAATCCACTAATTCCTGGGAATTCTCCAATCCGCGTACCAAACGCCCCATTAGTATAATTTGTCAATCTACCAACCCGTGCAACGCACGTGCATAACCATTGAAAATGAGGTTTTAGATCAAATCCAAACAACATCTGAGTTTTAATTCCAACTCTTTATCAAAATGTGCATCGCACGTGAAAAATACTAGTCTCTAATATTATAATGGGAGAGTTGAGGTTGTCATTTGTCAACATACAAATCTGTGTGTTGCACGTGTAACTCCAACTCTCCCATTAATTACAAAAAAAAACAAATAAAAAAAATTATCTATTTAAAACGTGCAACGCACGTGCAAAACAATTTTACTATATTTTTTAACACTAAACATACACATATGTTGCACGTATAACTCAAATTCTACTTATAAACACGTGCATTGCACGTACAAATTGTAGTTTTTCTTTCAAAATATTTTTACCAATTATGTGCAACGCACGTCCAACTCCAAAACTATTTCTTAACACGTAAATCGCACGTAAAAATCCACCAAGTCCTATCAAAACGTGCATCGCACGTGAAAAATACTAGTTACAATAGTTAGACTAATCTGTTGTAATGCTTCATCTACTACCAATTTCACTAACATTCTCTTCACTACAAATTGATAGTAGATGTAGCATTACTCTTTTTTAAATTCGGTTAGTAATAATTAAATAAAAATCTCTAATCTCTAATATTTTAATGGGAGAGTTGGGCTTGTGTAACCAAACAAACACGTGTAATGCACGTGAATAACTAATATAAAGGAGGACTTAAGTTCGATACAAGACAACGTCGAAATTTTTTAAAATTTATATTTATATTTATAAAGACGGGCATCGCACGTGTAAATTACTAGTCAGTTTAAAATTCATATAAAAAACGTCTAATCTCTAATATCTAACATTATAATGGGAGACAACCAGTAATTTGGACAATAAATCATCTAATCTCAATCATCTTTACTATTTTAATGGGAGAGTTGGAGTTTGTAACAAACAAACCCTAACTTTGTAACTATATAAACACGTATAATATACGTCCAAACCATATCCAACAAATATAAATGTGCACCGCACGTGTAGTCCAAATCAAAACATTCAAATATAAACTATTTTTTTCTTATTCAATATATAGTCATTTAATTTTATGACTTTAGTTTTTTTAGACGTGCATCGCATGTAGATTATACTAGTGTATTTTTAAGTGAGAGTTATATTAACCATTCATTTACTCAATTATTGTTAGTTACCATAATACCCTCAAAATTCAAATTTATTTACTACAAAAGTATTTACAAAAGTGACACTCATATAAAATAAAAGTTTGTGTCACTAGGGGTAATTTGTAAAGAGTATGTATGAGTAAAGAGATATCTTAGGTTCGAGGCAAGATTACATCTTATTATTTACTCTATAAAAAAAAATTGATCAGAACGTGATGCACGTGCAAATTACTAGTAGATGGTAATCCTAGGTGTACAAGCTATCAAACTTTTAATTTTCAAATATTTGGAGTAGGGCGATTCAAAAGGCGATTTTCAAACATTTTCTTCTTCAGCCTTCATCAGCCAGATCCGGCGGCTCCTCACCTTTTCGACCTTCCTCCCCTTCATTAAACTTGGTCAGCTCTCTCTCCTCTCTAGACCCATCTCCTTGTTCGCGCCTCTCTCCTTCGCCTAGGTTGTCGACCTGCTCCCTCCTCCGGTTCTCTCCCTGCCGTCTCCCTGACTTCGGCTCGCTCGGAGTGGTTTCACCCTTCCCCGGAGGAGACTGCGCCCTTCTCATTTGTTTCCTGTGGTGGTGCTCCCGCCGCCTCCTGTGGCTCCTGGGCCGATCACTGTCGAGCGCTACATCTGGTAGACCCCCCTGCTGAGTGCCTCCCTCCAGTGGATCCCATACACCGGCCGCTTTCCTTTTCATCCTTGCGCTGCGAGTATCTTCCCGGTGGTGCCGCCTAATCCCCACTGCGAGTATTATTGCATTTATTGGGTGCTGGGTGTGTTGTTGGGACTTTGGTAGGGCATCACTGTTTCTAGTGTGTGCGGTTGCGGATTTCTGGTGTTGTGGTACTGATTGTGGATCTAGTGTTATTAATTACTACTTTTCTTCTCTTCCCTCGGCGGCTCCGTTCCGTCAGCAGCTGGTCTCAGCGAATCGCTGAGCCCTGAGCAACAGTTCGCTTAAGTTCAGTTTGCTCTATTATTCTTCCCTTATTGAATCTTATCTCCTTCCTTTTCTCTCTATTTTGAGGGTATTTTTAGTCCCCTTCATGGTCCACTATTTAGTTTCTTGGTGGTGGTATTTTGGAGCATTTGGAACTGTACTGTCGCTATTTTATTGTACAATGTCCTTCTTTGCTGGTGAACTTTTAAGGCATTTTTGGTCGGTTCCTACCATGCATCTCTCCGAGCATGATGCTATGTTTAAAAGTTTAGTGCCGGTTATAGTATTGCAGAGGGAGTGGTCTTTTCCTCGACCCGATATCTCCTATCTTTCTCAGTGCTCCCCAATCTTCACCAATTCCCCTTCTTCTTGTAGGTCCGACTCTCTTATGGTTTGTTTCAGATGCCTCCTCCCCGGGCATTTTAAACGCGAGTGCGTAAATAAAATCAGGTGCATTTTCTCGGATAAATTTGGTCATTCACGCAGAAGATGCTTTTCTCTTCAAAAACTCCTTGGTTTCCCTAGAGGACATCTCTTACTGGCCAAACTTCTCTCCTTCCTCAACTACCCCTTTTAAAGCGCAAGCACCTTGCTAGCTTGACAAGGAAGTTTAGTATTGTATCTGGAAAGGATCTCAACTCTTTGGCAGTTGTGCCTTTACCAGTTATGAACTCCACTACTTCTTCCACTACCTATTGTGATTCTATTGCTAATCTTCAGCATCCTAATATTGCTAACCTTTTTAAGGATCGTAAGGTGTTTTCGAAACTGGTCTCCTTCCTTCGGTTGGGTTTTTACAAAGCTCGTGCCCCTTTTTCTTCGGTGGCGCCTTCACTGAGTTTGAGTCTGGTTAATCACGAAGGTTTATTTAAATCCTTTGTCCCTTGTCGTTCTTGGTCTCGATGTGTGATTGGGCACGCTCTGCATCGCCGCATTTCAGGCCCTCAGATGCATACTGTCAAGGCGATTTTTTTTTTTCTAAAGCTCCTTCTTTATGTTATAATTATCCTTGTTCTATGATGATTTCTTCTCCCAAACTTTCGACATTCTCTTTTCATTTCCCGGGATGCATCTTTTCGTTGTATCAAGTTTAGGGGTTCAATCTTGGCTCAATCACCTCCTAATGGAGGTCTTACACAACCTGCACTCTTTTCCTCTCAAGCTTTCTCCATTTCCTGTTAATTCTCCTTTCTCCCGTTTTCCCTATCTTATGAACTCCATCCCTATAGCCTCTTCAGTTGATTCCAGTCTGCTCTTTCCATCTGATTGCATCATCAAAGATGTAGCTAGCTTGTCTGACCCTGTAGCAGATTTGCCCCCATTGGTGAAAGTCATCCCTCCCACCGTCAAGCGAAAATACAATAAGAAAGTCTATTGTAATTTGCAGAATCGGGTGAGCGCCCGTATTCTGGCTAGGAAAGCAGCATCTATGTCGGATTCTCGGCTTCTGCACAGTTGAGTTTCGGTTGCTCTATGCCATCCACGGTGTAGGCAGTCAAGCTTTTCTTTTTTGTGATGCTAGAGTTTCCTTGAGTTTCTGTCTCGTTTTCTGCTCTGTTAGTCCAGCTTTCCCCTTCCTTGTGAGTGGTCGGTGCTCCGAGTCTTCACTTCTTGCTAGTGATAGCTCCTTGTGCCTTGCGGAAGCGAGCCGTTGTAGAACCCCGTATTTTCAAATATTATTTTAATTATTTGAAAATGAATTTAAGTAATTTTTGAGGATTTAAATAAATATTTTCTAAGAAAGTTATCTTTTGTACACGTGCAAAACACGTGCAAATGACTTTTTAGAAGTTTAGAAAATTAAGTTTTCTCTATGAAAAATCATTATTCATTATTTGTAAATTATTTAGTATTTTTCCAGATTTTTCTGAAATTAATTATGCCTATTTGCAATTTTTGAGAAAAGAAGGATTTATTTGCAAAATTGACAATTTTGAGGGTTAGAGTGCAAAATGCATTTCCTGGACTTTCCGATCAGTATTTGCTGAGTTTAGAAATATATTTTCTATTAGATCCCAAATTTAAACGATATTTGAATTGATTTTCAAGAAAAGAATTATACATGTAAAAAGTATTTTTGGAAAGGATTATTTTGCAAAGAGGGAACAAAACCCTAATATTTTACTCCGGCATATATAAGGGATTTCTTATTCCCAGCCGTCATTTACAATATTTAGACTTTTGAGATTTGTTTGAGGAACAAGAAGAAGCTTTTGGATCTAGCAAGGAGAAGAGCTATTTCGTGGATTTTCTTCAAAACAAGGTGAGTGGTTGTTTTGTTTTGTTTTGTTTGTTCGTGTATTTTGTTTGCTTGATTAATGATGGACATGAGATCTTTGTTATGATTGTAGTGATCGTCATGCTATTGTTTGTTAATCTCATGGTATATATGATATGGATCTTTTATTTGATATGGATGATTAGAACTTTTATTGATATTTGGACCATGATGAGAAAAGATTTAGATTCGTTGAGGACATGTTAATTTATGAGACCATGTTGTTAGAAAGCAAATTAAGAGCTGATTATGTTGTGATCAGATATTAAACATCTGGATCTAGTGATTACAAACCAATCTTGTTTATGTGTTGAGGACGATATTTAGTTTTGTTGAGAAAACCCTAATCAAAGGATTAAGAGTTTAGATCATGAGGAGATGAGATTTGAGTAATTGATTAATTGAGAAATGTATCCATGATGGAGATATTTGAAAGTTGTTTAATTGCCTGAATACAAGTTAATTTAGTGATCAGTAAATCTTTAGAAAACTATAGTTTTGATTTGTGTTCAGATCTATTTTGTTTGGAAACCTGTAGCCGACAGTCGACTGGACCATACAGCAGTCGACTGGCACGAGCCTGTTGTGAATTTTTAGTCTTTGAGGTTTGTTCGGGACAGTCGACCTAGACTGTGGTCAGTCGACTGGTCCTCTGCTTGTAATTTTGTTCAGTTCTTTCGGGACGGTCGACTGATAACTTACCCAGTCGACTGATCTTTCCTTAGTTTATTTTTGAGAAATGTTGGATTATGTCCTCTGGACAGTCGACTGGTAAGATATGCAGTCGACTGGTCCTGAAGGATACTGATATTTTGTTCGGTGTTTGATTTTGAGACATTTTGTTCAGCATATAATTTTGAGATCTTCAGTTCAGTATTTATTTTGAGATGTTCAGTTAAGAACATGATTTTGAGGTATTTTGTTGAGCCACTTGTTTAGTAGGAATTTGTTCAGTTATTTGTTTTTTTTTTGAGTCTCTAGAGGTAAGTAACCCTAGTATACCGGTGTTGAGATATTTGTTCAGTTATTTGTTGAGGCCCATTGAGGCGAATTTTCAGTTATTCAGATTTTTAGTCCGGTAGGGTACACTACTCTAGGAGATTTGTTCAGTAACCCAAACTAATAAGGACAGGCATTAGTAGTGTCATGACGAATGGGAACTTGAGTTATGCACCTCAGTATGGCTTTTGATGTAGGATTTAATCTCCTGAATTATCCAAGTAGTTAACTTGAGATGTGTGATTTATCTCCGGAATTATCCAGGTAGTTAACCTGAGATGTGAGGTATTTCTCCGGAATTATCCAAGTAATTATCTTGAGATGTGGGATTGAACTACGGGATTATCGGAGTCGAGGCGACGCTTTTGGGGTATTATTGTGATGATGAGTCTATGTTTAGATGTGGGATGATCTCCTGAATTATCCAGGGAAAATACCTGTGATGTGGGATCAATCTCCAGAATGATCAAGCATGGACAAATTATCATAGTTTATCTTCATCTCTCAGTAGTCATCGTTGTCAGCATGTAGTCATGATGTTTTCTTGAATCACTTTTATGCATTCGGATTTCCTGTTTTTACACACTTGGCTTTTGGTTTTGGTATCACCCATTATTCTTTTGTCGTACTTCATACTTCAGTGTTTGATTATTATTTGTTGGATATTATATTTTAAATTCATTTATGTTATTTGTTGATTTGTTACCACTCACACCATTTATGGCTGACCCCGTAGCTTTGGGGTTAGGGTTCAACTCTAGCCTCACATGTTGCAGGTTATTGCTTAGATTGGAGGTTGGATGCTTGAGTGGGCAATTTGAGATTATTGGATTATTTAGTGTTTGGTGTAACATTGTAAAGACTTATTTGAGATCATTATTGAGTTGTAAACAAAAGATTAATTTGTGTTGAGATGTTTAGACTTCCGCTGTAATTGAAAAATTGTTGTAATAAAAGAAGAAAAATTTCAGTGGTGTTGTTGGTGTTTATTGTTCTATTGAAGTGGATTGCTGGGATTTCGCCACTTATTTTCTAAGCTCTCATATTAGAAATTTGGGGCGCTACAGAGATTGGTATCAGAGCTCCGCTTCAATGTAATAATAAACTTAGTATGACAACCAACCTAGGTGTGGACACTAGAGAGTGAGTACCTAGGTGTGGACATCAGAGTGTGAGTATCACATAGAATTAAATTATGATGTTTGGTTTGAAATTATGGTTTGACTTTGCCATAGGGTATTGAAATGAGTTTGAATTGTATGTGTGCTCTAACTTTACCCTCGTTTTGCAGTATTCAAAATGGTTGCACCCAGAGGTAGAAATGGTGGCAACAATGAGGATGGATCAGGTAGTTCTCGAGGAGCGGGAATTGACCTAGAGGCTGAGTTTGCTAAGGTTTATCAGACCTTGAACACATTGATGGCATTCAATGTGGCGCAGCAGCAAGCACAGCAGCAGAACCCGCCGCCGAATCATGGAGCTGGGCATGGATTGGTGAATGCCGACCCCATCAAGCAGATTGAATCCTTTAAGAGGATGAGGCCGCCAGTCTTTGAGGGGCAAGCTGATCCAACAGCAGCAGACGATTGGATTCGGAAGATGGAGACGATCTTCGAAGTATCGGAGACTCCAACAGCCAGTAAGGTGAAGTTGGCTTCTATGCAGCTTGAGAAAGACGCTGGTGTCTGGTGGGAGTCACTGAAGAGGACTCTGGGAGATCAGCCTTTGACATGGGACGCTTTTCTGGAGGAGTTCAGAGATCGCTTCTTTCCTCTTGATGTTCAAGAGAAGAAGGCGAGTGAGTTCATGAACCTTCAGCAGGGGAGCATGACTGTTCGGGAGTATGAGACGAAATTTGCTCAACTTTCGAGGTATGCACCAGAGTTGGTCATGGATGAAGCAAAGAAGGCCAAAAAGTTTGAACAGGGCTTGAGGCCGAACTTGAGGTCAAGGATGGTTCCGTTGGGTATCAGGAGATTCGAGAAGCTGGTCAGGAGGGCCGCGATGACTGAAGAAGATATGGAACTGTTTCAGAAGAAGCAGGAATCATGGAACTGGAACAAGAGGCCAGCATCAGGCCAGAGTGGGAAGGGATTCCCCGCGAAGCAGGCGAAGTTCAGTGGACCGGTGCAGAAGGCATCTGGAGCTCAGGGAGTGACCTGCTACTACTGCAAGGAAGTAGGACACTACAGGTCAGCATGTCCGAAGTTGGCAGAGCATGTTTGTTCTCAGTGTGGGCAGACTGGACACTCAAAGCCCCATTGTCCACAACTGAAGAAAGATGGTTCGGGTGGAAGCAAAGTCCCGAAGAGGCAAGGGCGAGTATTTGCATTGACCGAGGAGGATGCGAGAAACTCGGAAGATGTAATACAGGGTATGCAGGAATTTTGATTTCTTTTTGAATCAGTGTAATGAATAAAACTTTTATTTCAGAATAATTTAAGATTGAGTATCATTCTTATTGTAACAGGAGTTGTTTTAATAAATGGAATAAAAGCAAAGGTTTTGTTTGACACTGGTTCATCGCATACATTTGTATCGCCAAGTTTTGCAAAGATCTTAGGTTTGGAACCTAAGTTATTTTCAGGCAGGGTTTTGTCAGTGGCAACGCCGTCAGGTGAAGAGCTAGTAGCGGATCGATATTACGAGGGCTGTGATATCGAGATTGGTGGAAGGATGCTCGGCATCGACTTGATCGAGCTACAAGTGTTGGGAGTGGATGTCATTGTAGGCATCGATTGGATGGCTATTTATGATGCCACAATTGATTGCAAGCAGAAGGAGGTGTTGGTGAAAGCACCAGGTGGACCTGCAGTAACTTTCCAAGGGAAGAAGAAGATCCCGCAGGTGGCTGCAATGGTATCTAAGAAGGCTGTTGCAGATGAAGTCAAGGGCATTCCGGTGGTTCGAAAGTTTCCTCAGGTGTTCTTGGATGATTTTCCAGGATTACCGCCGCAGAGAGATGTGGAGTTTTGCATCAATGTCCAGCCGGGGAGTGCGCCGATTTCCAAGGCTCCGTACAGGATGGCACCTGTAGAGCAGGATGAAGTGAAGAAGCAGATTGAAGAGCTTTTGAGCAAAGGGCTTATCAGACCGAGTTCATCTCCGTGGGGAGCGCCAGTGTTGTTGGTCAAGAAGAAGGATGGGTCGATGAGGATGTGCATTGACTACAGGGAGTTGAATAGGGTGACTATTCAGAACAAGTACCCACTGCCGCGGATAGAAGATTTGTTCGACAGACTTCGAGGAGCAGCGGTGTTTTCAAAGATTGACTTGAGGTCAGGATATCATCAGGTGCGAGTCAAGGAGGAAGATGTGAGCAAGACAGCTTTCAGGACTCGTCATGGGTTGTATGAGTTCTTGGTGATGCCATTCGGGTTGACGAATGCGCCAGCAGTGTTCATGGATATGATGAATCGAGTGTTGAGGCCATTCATTGATTCCTTCGTAGTGGTCTTCATCGATGATATTTTGGTATATTCGAAATCGGAGGAGGATCATTCTAAGCACTTGACAGCGGTATTACAGACATTGCAGGAGCACAGCTTGTATGCCAAATTGTCGAAGTGTGAATTCTGGAAGTCTGAGGTAGCTTTCCTTGGTCATATTCTTTCTAAGGAGGGAGTGGCTACTGATCCTCAGAAAGTGGAAGCAGTGAAGGATTGGCCCAGGCCGACGTCAGTGAAGGAAGTCAGAAGCTTCTTGGGATTAGCTGGTTACTACAGGAGGTTTATTCAGGGGTATTCTCAGATTGCAGTTCCATTGACAGGTTTGACCCGGAAGAGTGTGGCATTTGTGTGGACAGATAAGTGCGAGGAGAGTTTCCTTGAGTTAAAGGAAAGGTTGACTACTGCACCTATATTAGCATTGCCGCAAGCAGGGAAAGATTATGACATCTACAGTGATGCATCTCTCAGAGGTTTGGGTTGTGTCTTGATACAGGAAGGCAAGGTCATTGCTTATGGTTCGAGGCAGTTGCGTCCGCATGAGAAGAATTATCCGATGCATGATTTAGAGCTAGCAGCTATCATCTATGCCTTGAAGCTATGGAGGCATTATGTCTATGGTGAGAAGGTCAATATGTACACTGATCACAAGAGCCTGAAGTATATCTATCAGCAGAGGGATTTGAATCTTTGACAGAGAAGATGGTTGGAGGTATTGGAAGACATTCGTCCTAAGATCAAGTATCATCCGGGCAAGGCGAATGTAGTGGCTGATGGACTTAGCAGGAAGAGTAGTTTATCGAGATTGATCACTACTCGAAGAGAGTTGGTGGCAGAGATCGATCAGGCAGGTATCGAGGTGGTACTGCGAGGTTTAGGGGCATCTTTGGCTCAGTTGAGGCTGCAGCCGTCCTTGAGAGAGAAGATTGTGGAAGGTCAGAGATCAGATTCCGAGATTCAGAAGATGTTGCAGCAGGTTTCAGAAGGCAAGTTATCAGAATTTCGTGTTCAAGATGGAATTCTTTGGTTGGGTGAGAGGTTGTGTGTTCCAGATGATGCAGAGTTGAGAGAGAGTATCTTGTAGGAGGCACACAGCACATTGTTATCAGTTCATCCAGGAGGTACGAAGATGTACAGGGATATCAAACCCCACTTTTGGTGGTCGGGCATGAAGCGAGATGTAGCAGATTTTGTGGCAAGGTGTCTGACTTGTCAGCAGATCAAGGCAAAGAATCAGAGACCTGGAGGTTTGTTGCAGCCTTTACCCATTCCGGAGTGGAAGTGGGAGAATATCAGCATGGACTTTATCACGGGTTTGCCTAGGAGTTCGAAGGGCAATGACTCGATTTGGGTTGTTGTGGACCGATTGACTAAGTCGGCACATTTTCTAGCCATGAAGATTACTTGGTCGATGGAGAAATTGGCTGAGTTGTACATTGAAGAGATTGTGAGACTTCATGGAGTTCCTGTTTCGATTGTGTCTGACAGAGATCCGAGGTTTACATCAAGGTTTTGGAGAAGTTTACAAGCAGCTTTGGGCACCAGGACTGATTTCAGTACGGCTTTTCATCCGCAGACAGATGGTCAGACGGAGAGGGTGAATCGAGTACTGGAAGATATGTTGAGAGCTTGTGTTATGGACTTTGGTGGTAGTTGGGAGAGATACCTGGCATTGGTTGAGTTTGCTTATAACAATAGTTACCATGCAAGTATTGGGATGGCACCGTATGAGGCTTTGTATGGGCGGAGGTGCAGGACACCTGTATGTTGGTATGAGGTTGGCGAGAGGCAGATGTATGGTCCTGAGATCGTACAGCAGACATCAGAGCAGATTGAGTAGATTCGCAAGAGGTTAGTTAAAGCTCAGAGTCGGCAGAAGAGTTATGCTGACACTCGACGAAGAGACTTGGAGTTTGAGGTTGGGGATGCAGTTTTTCTCAAGGTTTCTCCAACCAAAGGAGTGATCAGATTTGGTAAGGGTGGCAAGTTGGCGCCAAGGTATATTGGGCCGTATAGGATCGTGGAGAGGATTGGCAAGACCGCATACAGATTGAAGCTTCCAGAGGAGTTGGCTCAGGTGCATGATGTGTTTCATGTATCATTATTAAGGAAGTATGTGGCCGATCAGAAGCATCAGTTGGTAGAAGTTCCTGAAGATCTACAGGTGAACTTGAGTTACAAGGAACAGCCTGTTGAGATCGTTGATCGTAGGGAGAAAGTCCTTAGAAGCAAGGTGATACCTATGATCAAGGTATTGTGGAGGAATCAACAATTCGAGGAGGCTACTTGGGAGCCAGAGGATCGCATGCTGAATGATTTTCCTGAATTGTTTGAATGAATGTATTTCTTGTATGTGAATGGAATTCTTTGAATGATTGAACCATTGATTGATACGTGATGTAATCTTTTATTTTGATTGTGATGTTATATGAAATTATTTGGATTATGATCTATTTATGAAGTATTGTTTCCTTTTGTTGGTAGGTGTTTGAACTCATTAGTAGTAGTTCTGAGGACAGAACTCTTCTAAGGAGGGAGTGATGTAGAACCCCGTATTTTCAAATATTATTTTAATTATTTGAAAATGAATTTAAGTAATTTTTGAGGATTTAAATAAATATTTTCTAAGAAAGTTATCTTTTGTACACGTGCAAAACACGTGCAAATGACTTTTTAGAAGTTTAGAAAATTAAGTTTTCTCTATGAAAAATCATTATTCATTATTTGTAAATTATTTAGTATTTTTCCAGATTTTTCTGAAATTAATTATGCCTATTTGCAATTTTTGAGAAAAGAAGAATTTATTTGCAAAATTGACAATTTTGAGGGTTAGAGTGCAAAATGCATTTCCTGGACTTTCCGATCAGTATTTGCTGAGTTTAGAAATATATTTTCTATTAGATCCCAAATTTAAACGATATTTGAATTGATTTTCAAGAAAAGAATTATACATGTAAAAAGTATTTTTGGAAAGGATTATTTCGCAAAGAGGGAACAAAACCCTAATATTTTACTCCGGCATATATAAGGGATTTCTTATTCCCAGCCGTCATTTACAATATTTAGACTTTTGAGATTTGTTTGAGGAACAAGAAGAAGCTTTTGGATCTAGCAAGGAGAAGAGCTATTTCGTGGATTTTCTTCAAAACAAGGTGAGTGGTTGTTTTGTTTTGTTTTGTTTGTTCGTGTATTTTGTTTGCTTGATTAATGATGGACATGAGATCTTTGTTATGATTGTAGTGATCGTCATGCTATTGTTTGTTAATCTCATGGTATATATGATATGGATCTTTTATTTGATATGGATGATTAGAACTTTTATTGATATTTGGACCATGATGAGAAAAGATTTAGATTCGTTGAGGACATGTTAATTTATGAGACCATGTTGTTAGAAAGCAAATTAAGAGCTGATTATGTTGTGATCAGATATTACACATCTGGATCTAGTGATTACAAACCAATCTTGTTTATGTGTTGAGGACGACATTTAGTTTTGTTGAGAAAACCCTAATCAAAGGATTAAGAGTTTAGATCATGAGGAGATGAGATTTGAGTAATTGATTAATTGAGAAATGTATCCATGATGGAGATATTTGAAAGTTGTTTAATTGCCTGAATACAAGTTAATTTGGTGATCAGTAAATCTTTAGAAAACTATAGTTTTGATTTGTGTTCAGATCTATTTTGTTTGGAAACCTGTAGCCGACAGTCGACTGGACCATACAGCAGTCGACTGGCACGAGCCTGTTGTGAATTTTTAGTCTTTGAGGTTTGTTCGGGACAGTCGACCTAGACTGTGGTCAGTCGACTGGTCCTCTGCTTGTAATTTTGTTCAGTTCTTTCGGGACGGTCGACTGATAACTTACCCAGTCGACTGATCTTTCCTTAGTTTATTTTTGAGAAATGTTGGATTATGTCCTCTGGACAGTCGACTGGTAAGATATGCAGTCGACTGGTCCTGAAGGATACTGATATTTTGTTCAGTGTTTGATTTTGAGACTTTTTGTTCAGCATATAATTTTGAGATCTTCAGTTCAGTATTTATTTTGAGATGTTCAGTTAAGAACATGATTTTGAGGTATTTTGTTGAGCCACTTGTTTAGTAGGAATTTGTTCAGTTATTTGTTTTTTTTTTGAGTCTCTAGAGGTAAGTGACCCTAGTATACCGGTGTTGAGATATTTGTTCAGTTATTTGTTGAGGCCCATTGAGGCGAATTTTCAGTTATTCAGATTTTTAGTCCGGTAGGGTACACTACTCTAGGAGATTTGTTCAGTAACCCAAACTAATAAGGACAGGCATTAGTAGTGTCATGACGAATGGGAACTTGAGTTATGCACCTCAGTATGGCTTTTGATGTAGGATTTAATCTCCTGAATTATCCAAGTAGTTAACTTGAGATGTGTGATTTATCTCCGGAATTATCCAGGTAGTTAACCTGAGATGTGAGGTATTTCTCCGGAATTATCCAAGTAATTATCTTGAGATGTGGGATTGAACTACGGGATTATCGGAGTCGAGGCGACGCTTTTGGGGTATTATTGTGATGATGAGTCTATGTTTAGATGTGGGATGATCTCCTGAATTATCCAGGGAAAATACCTGTGATGTGGGATCAATCTCCAGAATGATCAAGCATGGACAAATTATCATAGTTTATCTTCATCTCTCAGTAGTCATCGTTGTCAGCATGTAGTCATGATGTTTTCTTGAATCACTTTTATGCATTCGGATTTCCTGTTTTTACACACTTGGCTTTTGGTTTTGGTATCACCCATTATTCTTTTGTCGTACTTCATACTTCAGTGTTTGATTATTATTTGTTGGATATTATATTTTAAATTCATTTATGTTATTTGTTGATTTGTTACCACTCACACCATTTATGGCTGACCCCGTAGCTTTGGGGTTAGGGTTCAACTCTAGCCTCACATGTTGCAGGTTATTGCTTAGATTGGAGGTTGGATGCTTGAGTGGGCAATTTGAGATTATTGGATTATTTAGTGTTTGGTGTAACATTGTAAAGACTTATTTGAGATCATTATTGAGTTGTAAACAAAAGATTAATTTGTGTTGAGATATTTAGACTTCCGCTGTAATTGAAAAATTGTTGTAATAAAAGAAGAAAAATTTCAGTGGTGTTGTTGGTGTTTATTGTTCTATTGAAGTGGATTGCTGGGATTTCGCCACTTATTTTCTAAGCTCTCATATTAGAAATTTGGGGCGCTACAGCCGTAGTGTGAGTTTGCAGTCCTCTTGGGTGCGACAGGGCGCTCCTTTTCATTCCCAGTTATCCTGGCTTCCAGCTCAGTCCACCTTTGCGGAGTTTGTTAGAATTTTGTATCGCTGTTCTATTATTTGCGTGCTTGTCAGTCGCTTTTTGATTTCTTTGTTGTTTTCCTCTTTCCGTTTTACACCTTGTAAAAACATTGTATCTTTATTTGTATCGCTACTGTTTTTATTGATTAATATATTTTTTGATGGCTGGAGCCTCTTGGCTCTATCCGGTATATCAAAAAAAAAAGTTTGTGGATAAACTTTACTCCACAAATTAACCGATAATGTATCATAAAGGGCCCATGCAATATAGTAAAAATTATGGCATATCAAAATTTGTGTACAAAAGTTATGCATGTACAACACCTTAAATCAAGGTGAATGTTTGTGCAAGCTTAGATAAATGAGAAACGCTGGTCGTTCACTTTGATAATTGTGGAGTAATAGTCTCTGTTACATAACTCTAATTTATAGTTCATATTGAGCTTCCATGTGTAACACATATACCTTTGCTATTTCTCTCGTCACTTTTCTCACCCCATTTTCAGTATTCCTCGGTGAATATTCTTTTTTTTTTCATCTATAGTGAGTGCATGTGTAGCAACACCTCCTTTTGCTTAGTATATAGTATAAATAGGCTTTGAATTTTCTTCTATCTAATAAACTTTCGAGGTTAATCAATGTTCCACCCAGATGCAATCTTAGAAACTAGTAACATGGCTTGAAAAATAAATTAGAGATGGAGATGGAGATGGAGATGGATTACGAGAGATCGTAAAGAAGGAGATAAGGGGTTGCGCGGTGACGAAAACTTCAAACAAAGAAGCGACGATCGGACTCGCTCACCGTCGCACCGGAGGGACCACCCAAACCGGAGAAATCCAAGAAAGCATCAACGATCACCATCACCTCATACCAGGGCTCATCGGTAGAGTCGCCAAGAGGTCGTCAATCTCCTTCCCCATACAACTTTCATCACCAGCGAGCCTCTTACTCGCCTAAACATCACAACCGATCAGTATCCCCTGGTCAAGGCCAGAGCAATATAGAGAGTTTGCCCCAGAAAGAGGGCCCACATCGAAGACATCACCACCACTACTCACCGTCAAGAGGACACATCCAATGTAAGTCACCGAAGAGAGCTAGTATTGTGATCGCTGTCGATCACGAGAAACGAATGGTGGAGACTAGCAGGGACCGTGGACCATCCCCACCACCAACTACAACCACACTACCAACATTCCAACTCCCATCACCATCGTCGTCACCAACTACATCCACAACCGACGATCAACATCCTCGTCCAACACCAAATCAATCAACCCACTACTCATACAGACCCCCAGCTGTCGAACAACAACAACACCCCACCTCCACAACTTACCCTCCCAAACTGCCAACACCAACTTCCACCTAACTCCGACCACACTCCATAACACTCTCATCCTAACAGTCACAATCGAAAAAACAAGCACACTGAAGCTCCACTAAACAAACCAAAAGCGATTTGGCTGCCAAAGAACTCAACCAATCTGTATGCAGGGGCAACGAGAGGGAGTCCAGCAAGAGAGGATGAGTCAATCGTTAACAAATAGGAAAAGGATCTTGTTCCAACAGTGGAGATGTCGGAGGTGGAGGGTAGGGGTGAGCATCTTAAAAAGAAGCCACTTAGATAGAAGTTGAAAACAAAGCAACAAGTGAAGGCTAACATTAGAAGTAGCAAAGAAGCCGGTGAGAAAGTAAAGGAAATGCAAGAAGAAATTGGTACCTTGTTTCATCTGCGGGGACATAAGGCATTTCCAAGATGATTGCAGTTAGGAAGTTTGATATCTTAAGTGCATGGAGTAGGGTCATCTTTCTTATGATTGCCAGAATGCGGTGATCACTGCGGAATAGGATAGTAGAGATGTAGGGTCAAGGGAGATCGTCGGAGAGTGCCGTGCAAATTTCCCTCACTAATAGCCTCGAGATCATCCAACAAGAGGACCAACGGCTCCGGAAGTGGTGAGTTGTCGCCAATTCAAACATGGTCGTCTACTGGAGAATCATCTTCGCGATGCCCTCCCTTCTTGTTGGCCATTGATGGGTCAATGGGAGTGGACGATGAAGCAGATGTTTCACCTCCAATTTCTTGTGTTCTTCCTTTCATCGGAAAAACTCCGAGATATCACATCTTCTCCTGAAATTCTAGATTTCAGACATTTTATGATCAAATATACTCAATGGACTCCCAAGATCGGAGCCAAACTACCACAAGGGGACTTTTGTGAATTTGGATCCATAATATTTTTTATCATTGCTGGAGAAAGGAAAGCTTGGAAGAAATCATATCTAATTTTTAGCACGGTGATCAAGATAGATCCCAAAACTATAACAAAGTCAGATGTCGAATCAGTACGAGTCCAAATCTACAGCCTCGATCTGAGCATAATGCATAGATTTGGGAAGTTTAGAGTCTTAGATCAATCCTATCTGGTCAGATTTTCTTTGCAATCGAAGGTGGTGATGCTGGAGGCTAGGCAACGTCAACGGTGCCCAAATTCTTGGCGTTAGAACGAGATGGTAGATTGTATCACAAAGTTTCTTCTCTGGAGAAGGATTCAGCAATAGACGGCGCACACGAGGTGGAAAAGAGACCAATGAAGAACGATTCAAGCAGCAATGTTGTCGTTGATTTCCACTGTTCTCGCGAGGCAGCAACAGCTGCGGTTGAAAATGCCAAATCTTCATCCAACAACTCAGATTCGAGATCACATCAAACGAAAATCAACGGTGCTAATAGAGTGTCCAAGACTAAATTAGGAGCCTACAAACCGAGAGCTAGAGTCGAGCAGAAGACAGCTTGAAAAGCTCGAAGAAAATAGATAAACTGAAAAAGAAAGATTCTTTACAGTGGGGAAGAAGATGGAGAAGGTCAAAAATACCTGCACGCAGATTCAACCCCGCCCCAATTGGAATGCGACATCTGGAAGATTCGTTGTGCTGCAACCGGTGGATAATGAAACCAATCGAGATTCCAATTTGAAACTTGAGGAGATCTGAGCACAAAAATTCATACCACAAATTCAGTAGGAGGTTGCACGCGACTCACGTGACCCACGTGTCTCACGTAACCAAGTCAAAAGAGCTATGCAAGTTGGTGGACCAAAGAATGCTATTGGTTTGGACTTGAGTGATGAAGGGGCATGTAAATAGAGTTTTTTTTATCAATTCTTTGGAAGATATTAATAATGGGTTGAATGTTATTAATGTGAGTGGGCCAGCGAAGGATAAGATGGAATTTATTGAAGTCGTTTCTCCAACTGGGCCTAAGAAGGGGTCCAACAAAGAAGCTCTTGCGAACGGACCTCTAATGAGGTATATTTTGACTCCTTCGATCGGCTTGAAGCCCTCTAAGCTTCCATGACCAATCACAACTTGAAACTTGGTCCTAGCACTTCCAGTCCCACCCCAAACTACAATGAAGAAGATGATGATGCTCACCTTGATTTGAAGATGCAATCCATATACGGAGGAAGCTTCGGAGGATGAGGATAAGATGGTAGAAGATACCCAGAGGTGTCCAGCTGGGAAGGAGATTATGAACTTTGTTCCAACTCCCGATTTTGTACCTTCCACCTTCCTTTCATCTCTAACAGAACCAGAGAGTCGTTCAGAAACACACCGCAAGACTCGAATGTTTAAGGTGAAGAAGGTGACCAAGAGGTCTCACGAAGAATCTCAAAGAAATTATCTGGAGATAGCAGCCATCGCAAGACCATGAAATATGTCGGTGGAGGTACACACAATTTCTTAGCATCCGTTTTTAATTTCATGTTCGACAATGATGTTTTAAACTTTCCAAAACATGTAGTCTTTTGGTTGGTGATATAGAACAAAATACTTTTCTTCTTAATAAAATTAGAGGGTAGGAACTTAGAAGAAAGTGCCTAGGGAGGACCCTAGAACCCAACCAAAGTCCTAACCCCAAATTTATCATTAATGAGTATAATGATACAAAATGTTAGGGGACTGGGGGTCAGGGTAAAAGGACATGGTTAGGGACATTATCAACACGTCCACAGTAGACATTGTAGGTCTTCAAGAGACCAACCTTGCGAGTACAACCACAGTATCTAGAACTGGAGAGAATAAGATTAAGGAATGGAAAATCATTCCATTGATTGGAGCAGCCGGGGAGATAGTTGTTGGCTTTAACATTGATCAGTTTACTTGTTTGGATGAATTCCATGGGGAATTCTTCCTATCAGTCTTATTTCAACGTATCTCGGACAACTGGACCAAAGCAATTACAGTAGTCTACGGTCCCAACCAATCGTTCTCCAAAACTGCGTTTAATACAAATGTGTTGGCATTCACCTTGGCTAATTGGAGTGGACTTTAACATCACTAGGTTCGCGTTCAAACACCGCGGTAGAGGCTCTAGTGACTCTGTTAGGGAGGAATTTAAATCACAGATATGGAATTGGTGGACATCCCAATCTCAGACAAACTCATCACTTGGTCTAACATGCAAGCAGCCCCTATTCTTGCAAAACTAGATAGAGTCCTAGTCTCTCTGGATTGGGAGACCAATTCCCTCTTGAAAGGTGTCAAATCCTTACCGAAACCTACGTCAAACCATGTCTCCATTATTCTCTCCACAAGGAAGGTAAATGTTTGGAAATCGGCCAAGTTTAGGTTCGAAAAGGCATGGCTTGAAATTCAAGGTTTCCATCACATTGTTTAGGAAAGTTGGGTGCTACCCACTCGGGGAACTGAAGTGACAACGGTCTGGTGCGAGAAAATTCGTAGATTCATATTCAAATTGTGGAAATGGAACCACTCTAGATTTTTGGAAATCTGGAGATCCAAAGAGACTCTTATGGAGGGATTGACGATCTATAAAGATTGGAAGAGACTAGCGACATTACGCAAATCAAAATAAATAGGCTGCTAGAGCTAAGGGACAACATTTCCTAGTTGTATAAATTGGAAGAATTTGTCGAGAATATCATGGTTCAAAGAGGGATACGAGAATATGACAGTTTTTCCATAGGGCAGCTAGCGTCCGTCGGAGATCAAAGCTTATCCACTCGGTTCACACTGACGCTAGAATTTTCCAGGAGAAGGAGATTAAACAAGTCTTCTAGACTCACTACAAAAGCCTAATAGGTAAAAAAAAAAAAGGAAAAAAAGAGAGTTTAAAACACCACTTAGAAAGGACTTCGACCGATCAGATCAGAAGACCTTAATAGCACCCTGCTGGCTTTAAAGGAACCATTTATTAAGGAGGAGGCTAAGGTAGTAGTCTTACAGATAGGAAAGGAGAAAGCTCATGGACATGTTCTCATTACTCTTTTACTTTACTTTGTGGGATGAGATTAAAATGACCTTATGGCTAGGCAGAATGAACTTTGGGGAAGTGGTTCTTATACGAAAAAGAGGATTCTCGTAAAGTTGGTGATTATAGGCCCTTTAGTCTTCTCAATTGCATTAAAATTATCACCAAGATTCTCGCGAACGTGTTGAGTGGGGGTGATGGAAAGACTAATTAGCAGAGAGCAGATTGACTTTATTAAAGGGAGATGCCTCTTGGATTATATTGGCCACAACCAAAGAAACCATCCACCAATGCTACATTTCGAATGATAGGAGCTACCTTTTGAAAATAGATTTAGAGAAATCTTATTATTCGGTGGAATGAGACTGCTTGTTCAAGGCGCTCAAAGGCAAGGGTTTTAGAGAAAGGTGGATTAGGTGGATCCGCCAAAGTCTCTGTAACCTCTATTGCTCATATTTGTATTTTTAATTATATTTAATAAAATTATTGATTATTTTATTTTGTCTTGTTTGTATTTATTTTCATTTCTTTAGTATCGTGTGTTGTTCTTCTCCTCTTGTGATTTACTTTTGCATTGATTCAGTTTTTTATTCTCATTTATTTGATCTACAATTTGCCTTTGATCTCGTCTATTGTTTAAACCTATTTCATGACCTATTTGTCTCTTATTGGATTCTTTTCTTCCTATTGGATACTACTCAGTTCACCGAAACCCATATTGTCTCTATATAAACACCCTAATTGAACCCTAACCCTAATTACCAAACCCTAATATCCTATATCTCTCTCTCATCCTCCTAGCCATCACCCTCATCTATCCCCCGACCTCACCTCCCGACCGTCTTCCCCTCTCCTCACCGTCGTCGTCTACTTCCGACACCGGAGACCACCACTGCACCCCCTGTCCTTTTCCCTCTCCGCTGTCGTCAACTTCTCTGTGGTCGACAACACCCCAGGCCGAGCCCCTTGCTGCAGTCGTCTTATTCGAGCACAGTCGCGACACCCCCAGCCTCAGGTCACCATGCCGTCGTCTTCCCTGATGGTTGCTGCCGCCGACCTTGCTGTTGTTGGTTGTTGTCTCTTTGGGTGTGTGCGCTTGTGCATCTTGTGCACATGTTTCGGTTTTGGATTCTCGTCTTTCGTTCGTTGTGTTCGTTTTTGGGATCCGTTCCCGTGATTCTGTTCTTCATTTTCGTTGTCTTCATAACAGGCAAGTAGCTTGTATGTGTTCTTTTTGTCATACAAGTTAATGCAGTAAGTAGTCTAGTATGAAAATATGTGTGCTCTCATGATGATCCATATTTGTTAGTTTAACTGTTGACATCATATCTTGATCATGAGTAATTACAATAGTTGACACCCGTTGCATGAAAATATTTAGATTAGATGACATCTTGACTGTATGTTGTTTGTGGCACACTGTATGTTGTAGATGACTGTTACATAGATGTTTGTTGAATGTATGATCTCATTATAGACCATTTATTCACATGCCATGCTGATTTGAGTAACCCACATATACCATGCTTTGTATGACATCTAGATTAGACCGTTTGTAGTTAAGTTATTTGATAAAATGCATAAAAGAACTTTTGTTTTGCTGCTGCTCTATTTTGTATAGTAAGTTCGACCCTGTTAACATCAGTAAAATAAATAAGTTTGTGAACAAAATTTGTAGACTTTATTTTCTAGTTTTCAGAACTTTCAACGGATATGAATTCTGATTTTTTATGCATGAGTTATTGTTGTTTTACTATATTCGTATCGCATATTCCAGATTTTGAACTATATGTATTCTGTATGGAATTTTATTCTAAAACTGATATTAAAAGTAGAATTTGAACTCTATATTTTGCTGAGTATGTTTAGATATGACCGGGATCAATCCCTAATTTTTTTGGAATTAATTAATGACTTTTATATATCCTTTCATGCTTTCGAAACCAATCAAAATATTTCCAAACTGTATGTTGTTCAGTAAAGAACTATGTTTTCAACCTGATTTTATTCATTTTTGATGAAAAATTTATAAATATAAAGTGTAGCTTGATTTTTCTATTTTACTAACCTTTTGACGGATCTGGATTTCGAATTATATTTTATGAATTATCTCTGTTTTAGTACTGCTATGTCTGAACTTTCAGAATTGAGATTTTGTTGCATTACTTTGTTTTTCCAATTTTGTTGACTATACTATCTGTAATATAATTTCATGATATTTTATATTTTGAAACTAGATATGATAGGGAATCATCCCAATTTTTCTCAGATTTAATTGTGATGATTCTAAACTCTTTTCATGCCTATAAACAAGATTTTGTATGTTCTGCCTGAACACGATTTATGTATTAAACGCTGTTTTCAACCCTGTTTCAGTGGCTGATATGTGACATATATATGTGCTGGAATTGAAAGAGAGTCTAGTTTCTATATTTTCTGACGGATCTAGATTTGTTGTTCTGTAGCAACGGAAATCTCAGACTTGGTATAGTAGTGTCTTGCTGTCCAGAACTGAAAGTTTCGTTATTTTGACTATTATGAGTTGTTTTTATCAACCGTGGTAAGTACTAATTCATCTTAGACTTATAATTTGTTCATGCCATGTCTTTATCATGTTGTATTTGTTCACACCTGTTGTTAATAATGAAAAGAAATCAAGCCGGAGTTTTTAAGGAAAAAGATCGAGTAGTGGACAATGTAGAAATACATATTCGGAGGGAACTCGTTTTTCCCATTATTTATTGTGGTACCTACTATTTATCTTTGGATGCATGAGGGAATGATCCATGACACCGTTTTGTTATTATTACTGTTACTGTTACTGTTTGTCTGAATATATTGCCTTATAGAAGTTCCACTACGAAATCTTAAAACGAAACTGTTTGCTGTAGCAACCATGTGGTATAATTTGGGACGCATGAAGTGCTGCCTAGTTAGTAATTATCATTAGAAATAAGAATAACTGTTTACACTATCACATCCTATTAATGTTGATTCACTATTACTGATGATTTACTGTTACCGTTGGTTACCGTTGTCCCTTACTGTTACTGTTATACTTTTACTGTTATTCCACTATTTACTGCCATCTGTAGACTATTATATTTACTACTTCTCCATGTAAGTATTTCATGTTTAGTTAGTCCCCCCCTTCTTTTTCCATACTTGTACTGCTTGCAGCCAGGACTCGCATCTAACGGGCATTATGTTTCCCTGTTTTCCTATTTTTCCTTGTAATTGCCATATGAGCGGGTTTTACTGATCAATTGCCTACTGGAGTTGGTGAGCAAAAGTTTTAAGCTGTGAAATTGGAATCATTTGCTTAAAATATTTTGATGAACTATTTATATTTGTGAACAGTATTGAGACTTGTATTTGGGCTTGTAGTCCCAGGATTATTATTTTGTTTCAGATCTTGTATTTGTTAGGATATTCATTATTGTTGCAAATAATTACTGTTGAGTTATAATTGTTTATGCATGCTTGGTTGGAGTATACTGTTGTATTTATTGTTGTGATGAGTCAAGCAGACTCGTACAACTTATGGATGGTGAAAACTATCCGCTGGGCTTAGTCACGTACTGTATTCCGTATTCCTTTGGAAGGATGGGCGTGACAGTCTCACAACCAGTAGGACGTCTATTATACTGAATGGAACGCTGTCAAACCAGTCTTCTACAGACAAAGGCTGAGATAAGGCTACCCTTTCTCCCTTCTACTCTTTCAAATCATAGCGGATGTCTTGAAATCCATGATGGACATTTGCAAATATGGAAGATGGATAACACTAATTGCCAGGAGAAGAAATCGTCAAAGGTGTACAATCCTACAATATGCTGATGATACCTTACTATTTGATCAAGTGGAAGTCAGGTTAACATGAGGGAAAGGTAAATCTCTATCTCTGGGAGGGAGAGTCACACAGATTATCTCGGTGTTTTCCAACCTCCCCACTTACTATCCGTCTTTTTTTTAGATGCTTCATTGGGTTATTCAAAGGATGGATCGATACAGAAACAAATATTGTGGAAAGGAGCTGACTCTAATGGGGGGTCTAATTAGGGGGGGGGGGAGTATCACCTTATCAAGTGGGAGAAGGCATGCATGCAAAAAATCCATGGAGGCCTAGATATCATCCATCTCAGAAATATGAACTTTTCTCTCCTCAAAAAGTGATGGTGGAAAGTATTCCATCCAAACAGGGAAGGTTGGTAGAAATTTATTCAATCGTACTTACGGGGAAGAGGAACGCGAACTATGGGCTTTCAAGTTGGTCCAAGAGTTTCGTGGTTCTAAAGATGTGTAGCCAAAGCTTTTGATCTGTTTTACAGTTGTGTTACATCTTTCATTTACAATGATTTTTTGACCAATTTCTGGTGGGACAAATTGCATGGGGCACATTCTCTTAAGGAACTATTCTCGGACCTGTATGAGCACTCAACACAACCACACATCACAATTGCCAAGACATGGAAAAGAGGGGCATGGAGACTACCCTTCAAATTTCGTCTCAACCGGAGATGCAATTTAGACTGGAGGAACTCCAACTCCTTATAACTCAGTCCGCGGTGAAATGTACTCAAGGCCCATATAGAAAAAATTGGGAATGCAATCACTGCACAATCGGATCCATTTTATGGGGTGCATGCTTAGATGGTCACCAATTATTTGGAAAGCCGAAGCCCCCATCAAGGTGAGGGTATTCCTCTGGCTAGTTCTCAATGATGCTATATACATAAGGGAAATTATGGTTAACAAACAACCTAATATTGCAACCAATGGTAGTTTTTGCAACTTGACAATGGAATCTAGGAATCAATTATTCATAGAATGTCATAGGATCCAGTCATTCAGTTTAAGGTCTTGCGGGTACTCGGCCCCAATGATTATCCCTTGAACTATGAGGACATGTGGATTGTTCCTAAGTTCGCTAGAATCGTACAAGAGATGAAGGAAAAATGGTATATCGTCATCGCAGTAATGACCTGGGTTTTATAACTGGACAGAAATAACTTTTACTTTCGTGAGATTATAATAATATTTCTTGTAGACTAACTCAAATCATACATATCATTTTCTTGTGGGCTACAGTTGTGGCAACAGGGCTAAAGGAGCTATAACACCCCGCAAAATTGGAAATGACAATTTTGTCTTCGTGTGTTACGCACGTGTATTTTGTAATGTACTTCAATACATATTTTAGATTCCAACTATTTATGCATTTTCCATTTTCTTTTATCCTATTTGATCAACTCAAATATAATATTCTTTTTTTTGTGTTTTTACGTGCTTTATACGTGTTATCGATGCACGTCTCGATTACGTATTTTCCACCACTACGTGTAATATTTTCTATGTATTACAATCAATTATTTTATGACTCATTCGAATTTGTTTTATAAATAGACATTCATTTTATTTTAATTAAAATACTTTCATACGTGTGGTGTACGTGTTTTCTATGTACGTAGTGATTACGTTGTGGAATATATAAAAATTAATAAGCATATTTTTCTTATATTGTATTTCGATTATCTTTAAATATTTTTTCGTTGATAAAGTCGATTTTGTATGTTAATATTTTTACGTATGATGCACGTGCTAGCATTGCTCGTATTAGTTGCATTATCTTTTAAAATAAAGTTTCGTGAAGTATGTGTGTGTGTCTATTTTATTCATGCATGAAAAGTATAATTTTTAATTAAATTAATTTTATATGCATATTATATATACATATATATATATATATACACACACACACACACACACACACATATATATATATATATATATATATATATATATATATATATATATATAGAGTCCCCTTCGGTTGCACACTACTTTTGGTGAGCACTCCGTGAGCACTCACGAACTAGAGACCATATGAAAAATCCGAACCGCTCATATTGTTCTATATATCTTAGATAGCCTAACAATAAAAAATCAAGTAATTTGAAGTTCATTTGCCCATCCATCATATTGTTAGAATTTTCAGCCATACAATTTTGTGATGATGTAAATCATGGGCAAATGAACTTCAAATTACTTGATTTTTTATTGTTAGGCTATCTAAGGCATATATAACAATATGAGCGGTTCGGATTTTTCATAGGGTCTCTAGTTCGTGAGTGCTCACGGAGTGCTCACCAAAGTAGTGTGCAACCGAAGATTTCTCTCTCTCTCTCTCTCTCTCTCTCTCTATATATATATATATATATATATATATGTATATACATACATAATATATATATATATTAACCTATGTTTTAATTTAAAAATAAAAATATTAAAATGAGGGGGTGTGCACAAGCACGTGCACGTGCACACGTGCATTGTGCACACAAGAGATGAACGTGGAGGACCATTTGACTAGGTCATTGGACGTGGGGAGTGAGGGTGGGAGAGTGGTCTTGTAACTAATTAATAATTTATACATATATACCCCCAAATCCTCACACTCTCTAATCTTTCTCTTCCTTTCATTTTCTGTCAAATTCGAAAATCAACCCCCCCCCCCACCCCAGCACTCACTGTGCCTCCACTCACCCACATACAACCTATAATATTTCCTCTCTCTATATATATGTGTGTGTGTGTGTGTGTGTGTGTGTGTGTGTGTGTGTGTGTGTGTGTGTGTGTGTGATGAGGTGCTGTTGCATGCCGAAATGGTGCTAGGGTTGCTGTTAATTTTCGGGGGAAGATTACTTGACTTTTGTGTGGATTTCGATTTGCTTTTGGAAATTTTCTTGGTGCTTTTGAAGGAGCTTTCTACTAGTATATACTTCTTTGGGTGTGTGTTTCTTAAATCCTCTCTAATTTGAGGAGTAGGTTGCATGCTAGTTGATATATGTTTTAATGGTTAAATTTTGATTGGTATGGTAAATGTAGATTGCATAATCTTACTTTAATTGTGTCATGATGTGTTGAAATGATATTGTGATTCAAAGAAATGGCTAGAGCGTGGGTGATTTCTCTACTTCTAATGTAGTTACCATGCTAGGAAATTGATTTTTATGAATATGCTAGAGAAACTAGTAAAATTGACTATGTGATTGCTTAAAAAGACTAGTAGGGAAAAAGAGAGAATCTTGATTGAATTAATGACTTAAAACTTATCATGGTGTCTAATTAATGTAATTCATGTTAGAATATCTAAGTTTGATGAACCATGCTAGTGTGATGATTTTGCTTAAATGAATGGCTTAGTTGTAGATTGAGATGAATGGATATTGTTATGTTTAGTTGCTAACTGAATAAATTGTTGTTATATAATGTGGATGTGATAAAAGAATAATTGCTAGACTCTTGTAGAATTGAAAAAGAGCAAGAACATATATTTAGTGGATTTTATATTGGTATTTTGAGAAGGAACTATGGTATATTTCAAAGTCGACAAGATATCCTTTAGATATATATTGTAAAGAAAACTTATTTTAATGTTAAAAATTAAGAGTTTAATTGCTGCTACACTGTATTATTTTAAGAAAAATATTCCGGACAAAGTTTGATTTGAAAGATACCAATGTATTAAGAAATTGAACTTTGTAAAGGATACTTATAAACAGACAGTAGGTATAAAACTATTTCAACTCCTAATTATAACAGAAAATGAGTTTGAGTATATTGGCTTTCGGTGTGGGTTATAGGCGATGTGTACAGTGCATAGAGTTTTGGGTTCGAGTCTTGAGGAGGCTCTGTTTTTTTTTAAATTCGATTTTTCTTCAAATACAGTACAATCGATATATAAAGAATTTAACCTTATTCATATCAGTTAGTCACTCTGGACTTCTTGGTCTTTGGGTGCACTTTGGATCTGTTACTGTAGCTAGGCGGGGTTTGGTCTTGGTCCTGGGTTCGAATCTGACCACTGCCTTTTCTTTGTTTTAATATTTTTTTGAGTTTTTAAGAATTTTAAAGTGCAATAAAAATTGGGGGAAAAAAATTCTATTATTCCTCTAAAATTATTTAGACTTTATAAAAAATATTTTCACAATATTTTGATATATTTTGTGAGAATTAGAAGTGTTTAACATTAAAACAATGGGATGAAGAACTTGATAATTCTTAAAAATGTGGCTCTTGTATAATTAAAGAAAAATGAAAATTTGGAATGCAATTAGATTTCTTCTCGATGAGATTTTATGGTTATTATAACATTTGATTAAGAGAATATTTGAATTGCACACAATGCTATAAGTGATTAAAATGATAAAACAAGTTGAATTGAATTATTTCATGTTATGAGATTATAAAGAAATATTAAGAAAGAAATTGTGAATAAAGGAATTGAAATATTATTTTGATTGAATATAACATATTGTTGATCTCTAGAACGAGATAGTTGTTGAAATCTAGAGAATAGGCGAGAAACTTAGAAACCGGCATTTGTTATTATGAATTTGAGAGCTAACCAGTGTGGGTTGAGCATCTCTTGAGAAGTAGCCAGTGTGGGCTGACTGTCTCTTTTGTTTGATTTAAGTCCGGTAGGGTAAGCTAGCTCTAGGTTTTGATGATTTTCTTCTAAAAACAAACTAAAAACTTAAGGACAACACTATAGTGAAGATGTAATGAAAGTATGAGAAAAACACAAGTATGGAGGCCTCGGATTCACAGTGTGAGAATTTTCACAGGCTGTCTACATGATGCGTCTTGTCATGATGTGAATTTATCTCCGAAATTATCGGGATCGTGGCGACACTTGTCGAGTGCTTGGTGACTACGTAGTGCCATTGTCCCATGACGGAGGCGAATTGTCCATAGGCTGTCTACATGACGCGTCATGTCATGACGTGGGATTCCCCACCGGGCTGTCTGGATATGGACTCGTAACTCATAAAACATCTAGGATACTTACCGTAGTTACCGTAGTAGTTAAACTCATAATGAGGGATTCAACCCTATAAGATGAAGAACGGTTAAGGGCTTGCCCTCATATTTATGTAGAATGAGATGCATAAGTTCGAACAAGTGTGCATTAGTATCATGAAATATAAATAACTACATTAAGGTTAAGTGCACAAGCACACATGACATCAATAGGACAGTCTCTCTTTAGCGTTGTTTTGTTATCAAGTTTGTGTTTGTTAAATTATTAAAGAATCATTATATTTTCGGCATAGCGAGGATGGCCATGTGTAATATTGCGTCGATGGTAAGCAACTGACGTGCCCACAGTTTCATATGCAGGACTTGAAATTTACAAGAAGATATAAAGATGAATTTGAAAGTGATGATTACTTAAATGCTAAAGTTGTTATAATTGTACATTTGTCATTGTTGTATTTCATTTACTTTCCGATGCGTTATGATGTAAAAAAACTTTGTTGTAATAAAAGTTATAAATTCCTTGTAAAATTGTTCGAAGTGAAGTATAAAGATCCTGTGAAATTTTAAATTCAGACTTATTTGGAATTCGGGGTGTTACAGGAGCGGATTGCCAGAGCTTTCCAGGTTGACGAGTACGATAATGAGGAGATAGAGATTGGGCCGACACTTGACTGATATTCCCACCCTCCAGAGATGATGTTGGAGAGATTTCTATTTTTAGTACTCTAGATGTTGCTTTACTTTGTTGTTTTTATTTTCTTGTTTGATCTAGTCCACCCTCCTAGGGATGTTGGAGGTGTATTATTTTATTTTGCTTATGGTTATTTTGTACTTATACTTTTGCTCGGTTTTCTAGGTTTTGTTTCGTTACCATCTTAAAGGCTGGCTATGTTCCACATTTTCCTTCAAAAAATAAAAATTATCATGGATACTTTGAAGGGTGGCAGTTTTATTTATTTATTAAAAGATGGTAACAATCATCAAATTCGTTCATGTAAAAGATCAGTTTATAATTGTGCATAAGAAGAAAAATACAATTGAAAACCGCAGTAAACAGAAGAAATAAGAATTAACAATTGAAAAAACTAAAGTAGAATAACAGTGCCAACAAAGCCGCAACGAATAAGAGACCGCCAAAGATGAAGCACTAATGCAGTCGCCCTCGCAAGCCCATCCACACAGCCTAGCGAAGCCCAAAGCAGGAGCTCAAAGAAAAGATAACGAAGAGCTGGAATATAATTGCAGAAAGAACCAGCCAAACATTCTCAAAATCCAGAAGCAATGAGAACTGAACATCGTCAAGAGTAGGCAAAATATAACATTCATCATATATACAAGAGACTAGAATCCCACACTAACAAAATAACAGCATATACTTGAAGGGTGGAAGTTGGCTTAGACCGATATGCAAGTACACAGGTAGCACAATTTCTTTTGACAAATGGGCTAATGTCAGTTTCACAATTTGTTAGGCCTTTGGGCCTAAGTTTTGAGGCTTGCTGAATGGCCAGTACAACCCACAACACAATCAATAAAAGACCGATGACCGTCATAAGGGCATCCACAGTCGTCTGAGGTATAATATGCATATATGCATTTTATAAAATAGCTTTTCGATCGTTTGCTATAGTCGTCAAAAGGTATAAAATGCATAAATTCAAAAAAATTTAAACAGACGGAACATGATGTTTCGTCCGTGAGAAAAACTTGAAAATTAAATGAATTTTTTAACGGAGAAACGAAAAATTTAATATTAAATTAAATGGATGTTTCGTTCCAAAAGGAAAATCACAACGGATGTTTCGTCCGATGTGAATTTTTTTTTTGGTTTATTTTGCAATTTGCAAAATAACCAGACGAAACAGGTTTTTAGGGTGGGTATTTTTCTTCTTCTTTCTAACGATGTGAAATGACGAATACCCCTTTTCTTATTCTATAAATTTTGTGAAGAGTTGAGCTCATACTCTTCATAAAAAAAAAATTATATATCAGTTTATATCGATGTCTTCAATAAAAAGATTTATCGGCCGGATGAAATCACAGCGTCTGGATACTCGAAAGAAGAAGAAATTTGCAGAAATGCAGGAAGGTGCACGTAAAGATGTAGAACGCACTTTCGGAGTTTTACATGCACACTTCGCAATTGTGAAAGGCCCAACGCGTATATGGGATGCAGATAGTCTTTCATATATCGTGAAAACATGTCTAACACAATGTGATTATTGAGGACGAGCGTGAAGATGACATAGGTGATTATGATTATGATCAAATATAGGACACGACAATGATCGTACCTAACAGAGGTGGACAAGTTGATCAAGGAGCCCGAATGGTTCGCAATGTGATATTACATGATAGACAAAAACATCATGGACTACGTTAAGATTTGGTGGAGCATATTTGGTCCTAATATGGAGATGTGGAAAAGGCAACATGTAAATGTTTCTAAATTTAATTGTAGTATTTTGATATTTGCATATTTATTTTAATTTTAGTATTTGAAATCATATTTATTATATGAATGTAATACATTGCAAAATCTATTTATCTTATGTAATATTTGAACATAACACATTACAAATAAAGCAGGAGACAGAATCAATTGCGAAACACATTACAAATATTTGAACGTAATACATTACAAATAAAGTAGGAGACAGAATCATGGAATTTAAATTTTCATATTACATTGAATAAAGTGTATAATTTAAAAGATGTAATGAAAGTTGTTTACCCCCTATTATAACCTTCTTTTTGCAATATTATATTCTGCGTACACATGAAATAATAACGTTGACTATCCGGTAAATTTCTATGGTTAACACTCATAATGCGATCTTTTTCCATTCGTTAGTATTTTATAAAATTTTTCAAACTTGAAAGCTTTTCTGGATCTTTGCATATATTCGGCTCTCGCGTCGCGCATCTATGACAATATTTAAAAGATCAATACTTTATCATTTAATAAATTTAATGGTAAATGAACGAATATCTGATAATTTGTACATACCTTATCGGCATCGGTAGTTCCACTAGCCGTTCTAATTGTTATAGAAGACAACTTCACAATGAACATGGCTACTTCTTTATAAATTAATTGGAACCGACTTGTAACGGAGCTTACTGTTCGGTCGGTCGGAGTCCCTAATAACGTCGTGAAGGTATACAAAATTCGCTCTCAAACTTGTGCACCGGATTGATCAGTACTAACCAAGGGATCTTGCATTATACTAATCCACGCATGACAAAGAGTAACATCTTCCTGAGTTGTGTAAGCTCTCTCTCTTGCACTACAGCTCGCCATTACTCACTCTTTCAAAAATTTTAGAGAAGGAGACAGAGAGACAAAATTTTTCTGGACAATAGAGTAAGGGATATCCTTTTTTTTTTTTTTTTGCATTGAATTTGGTTTCAAGGAGGGAGCCAATATATAGGAAAAATTAATCAATTATAGCAGTTATATTTGGGAAAGAACTGTTGTGTCTAAAACCTTTGTTGGATGAAGAAATGAAGGGTAGGATATGGTGAAGGTAAATGGTCAGTTGCCAATTTTTTTATTATAAAAAAAGGGATTGAGATGTGAAAATGGCTTTCGTCCGATGATTAAAAATTAATTAAATAATGCTTTCATCACTTATAATATGCATATTGCTATATCCAAAGCCAATTTTGTCTTTTCACTGTAGCAAAAAAAGTAAAAAAAGAATATATAGCTAACAATTGCAGCGATATTTTGTAAAAAGAAATGCATAAAATGTATTTCTACATAACGACTGTGGATGCTCTAATGGCTAATAGAACATCTATTGATTATCCGGACCTAAGACCTATTGGATACAAACATTATAGTCTGGATTGGATTCAAGTACAAACCCAAAGTTACCAGATATGATAAAGAGTCCAGGTACTAAGGAATTTTTCCCAAAATGGCCCGCTTTTTGAAAATATTTACCATATTGACCCACTTTTGAAACATTTTACCAAATTGACCGACTCGCTAATTGAGATAGCGAGTCTAGTTAAATTGACCTCGTTATCTCGGATAGCAAATGTAGGTCTATACATTTTAGGTAAAATTTACATGTTCAAAATTTTTCTGAAAAAATGAGTACAACTAGACTCGCTATCTAAGATAGTGAGTGTAGTTGTATATATTTCATGTTCAAAATTTCTCTAAAAAATAAGTACAACTAAACTCGCTTTCTTTCATTTGAACTAGACTCACTATCTCATATAGCGAGTTTAGTTGTACATATTTCATGTTAAAAAATTCTCTGAAAAATGAGTACAACTACACTCGCTATCTGAGATAGTGATTCTAGTTCAAATGAACTCACTATCTCAGACAGCGAGTGTAGTTGTATAAATTTTAGATATAAATTGCATATTCAAAATTTTTCTGGAAAAATGAGTACAACTACACTCGCTGGCTGAGATAGCGTAACTAGTTCAACCGAACTCACTATCTCGGATATTGAGTGTAGTTGTACTCATTTTTTCAGAGAGTTGGTTTTAGAGAAAAAAAAACTACGAACCAAACTCACAGTTTTCAACAACGAGTCTGTCTTTAGACTTTTGTATCTTAGCGAAAATTTTTTAAGCGTCGGAGAAAACCATATAACTACACTTGATATTTGAAATAACGAGTTTATTTTCAATTAACCCGCTGATTGTAGGGGTGGCGAACGGGTCGTTCGGGCCGGGCCGGGCCCAACCCGTATGGGTTGGCACGAATTCTTAGCCGGTCCGAGCCGGGTTGCACCCTTATACGGGCCGGGCCGGGCCGGGCTACGTCTTCGTTTGGGTGGCCTGCCCAACCCGTGAACCCTTTAGGGCTCAACCCGGGTTGGGCCGGGTCGACCTGCGGGTTGGCCCGTTTAATAATATATATATATATATATATATATATATATATATATATATATATATTTTGGGTAGCTTAAATTAAACTAATAATAATAATAATTTTACAAATGATGTATACAAACAACCATATTTTTGTTTGATGAATACTACAATTCTTAAAAAATTATAATACTAAGTAAGTAATAATACTAATAAGTAATAATACTACAATTCTTCAAATATCCCCAAATGATGTTTAATTATAATACTAAGTATGTAATTCAGTAATAATACTAATAGGTAATAATACTACAATTCTTCAAATATCCCCAAATAATGTTTAATTATAATACTAAGTAAGTAATAATACTAATAAACAAAAAAAATCGTAATAATAATAATAAGATTGAAAGAGTGAAATTGACAACAAATTTTTGAAATTTTATTCATATGAATTTAAGTTATACAATTTGAACAATTTATAACGAAATGAAGAATTCAATTCACAAATAAGTTTTATACAATAACATATTTGTTATATACAATTTTAATTGAGTACAAGTTTTCTAATTTGACATAACAAGCAAAGCTATTGTTGTTGTTGTTGTTGTTGTTGTTGTTGTTGTTCGGGCGAGGTGCTCCCACTTGTGGAACTTGATAGTGCTTTCCCTTGCGTCCTATCTTCAGCCTTCAGCCAGTCTTCTGTGCAAACGAGCATCTCCAACACCTCGGGCTTCAACTGATTCCTGTAATCAGATAGAACCCTGCCACTTGTAGAAAATGCACTCTCAGAAGCAACTGTAGAGACAGGAGGAGTTAGGAAATCTTTAGCCATAATTGACAGAATACTAAAAGTGTGTTCATGTTCTTTCCACCATTGTAAAATATCTAGTGGAGAATGAGTAGGCTCAGTATCCTGTTGGTTATACCAATTTAATTCATTTGGTTGATTAGTCCTAGGTTTTTTAGATTGAATTTGTTCAAGCAAACTAAATGTTCTATCACCAATTCTACTTTTACCCTTACCTTTAGAACTACCAGAAGAAGAACTAACTACAGAAGTTGTACTACTAGAAGCAAAAGGTTTATCATAATAATCATACAAGTTATTTAAAGTAGATTCAAACTGAACTAAAAAAGTAGCGCAATCAGTTGTTAATTCTACATTGTCCTCTAAATATCCAAAAAAATATTTGTATCAAATTCTTCGTACCTTCTAATTTGATACGGGAATCCATAACAGTAGCAACACAAATCAACATAGGAGGAGGAAAATAATATTTCAAAATTTTTTGAAATGCAGGTATTACAATGTCACTAATATAGGGATCATTTAACATTTCGTTAAATATTTGCATCATGCTAACTAATTCAATAAAAATGCTACTAGAAGTAAATTCATATGTTTTTGAAAACTTTAAAGTTGCGGTTTTAAAAGGTTCTAAAAATTTCAATAAAGATTCGGCAAAATACCAATCGTTGGGAGTTATTTCAAAATTATGCATATTTTTTGCGATACAAAAATCATTTACAACTGCTTTATAATCGGTGACAACATTTAGTAAATCAAAAGTAGAATTCCATCGGTGTCGAACATCCTTTGGAAATTTTCTAAAAGGAACATTTCCAACCCTACACCAAGCTTTCCATTCTTGTAAAATGCTTGGACTTAATGCAATGAAATGTACACAATTTCTAATTTTATATATATATGGATCAGCTATTTTTAATGCATCTTGAACACATAAATTTATAATATGACATGCACATCTAACATGAAAAATATTGTCAGATGGAGGGTTTAATACAGATTTTAAAGTAGTAATTAATATATTATTGTTAGATGCATTATCAAAACTAATAGCCATAATTTTATCGCGAATATGAAAAACATCACAAATTTCTATAATACGGTTTCCTATTTCAGCGCCACTATGGGGATACGGCAACGACGCAAGTGATATGATTCTTTTATGAAGAATCCAATCATTGTCGATCCAATGACAGGTTATTCCCATCGTTGGAATATTGTTGACATCCGTCCAACAATCCGAAGTTAAACTAACCCTACAAGTTAAACTCCATAAAATTGCAATCAAAGCGTCCTTCATTTCCATGTACACTTTAAAAAAATCTGATTTGCAAGTATTTCTCAGAATTCTTTTAAAATGTGGGTTTAAGGCCGTTTGATTAAAATTTTCCAAGTTCCTACTCTCGGGATAGGAAAATGGCAACTCTTCCTTAATGACTAATCGGGCCATTTCCCGACGAACAAGTTCGGGATCATAAGGGTGGCTATCTACTTGACCGGTCCTAGGGTTGATTTTTTGTTGGCCTTGTATTTGATCAAGAAGTTCTTTATGATTATGTTGTATGTGCCTACTAATTGTACCGGTGCCGTCACCCCTCTTGAATTTGTATATTTTACTACATATTTTACACACTTTCAAACCTATACCTGGAGTATGTTCGTCCGGGATATACTCATAAAACTTGTGCCAATCGCTAGTTTCTCCTCTACTTTTCCTACTACTACGGGGTTGTGTGGTTTCGGGTTGTTGTTGTTGTTCTTCTTCTTCTAATTGAATGTCACCTACAACATCCATGTCGTGTGTACCCCATTGTTCCATAGTAGGATCAATGTAATCTTGGGCGGGCTCACTAGTTGGGACAATTGGTGGCCTACGTGAAGAGGAGGAGGAATCTTGTCCGCTACGACCGCTACCGCGTGATCTAGACATAATGTGGTAATGTGCTAAAGTATGTAAAAAAAATCTACAATGTAGGAGCGGTGAATTATACAAAAAAAATTTAAAAAACAAGAGGGTTGAGATAGAGAAGTTCAAAAAACAAACAATAATTTTAACTACAACGCAAAAAAAAATTAAACAAGAGAGATAGAGATATTTTGATACCGTTCACCGTAGAATATGCGTATGTAAAAAAAACCGTGAAAATAAGAATATAATAGAAAAGATGGAGGAGCGCTTTGCCGATTCCGCAATTGAAGAGTTGAGAAGAGGTTGAAGTAGATTTGACGAGAGTTGAAGAGAGTTGAAGACGTTGAATTTTGTTTCCGATACGACCGAAATTTGATCGTGTATATGCCTCCTTGTACAATTATTTGATGAATACTACAATTGTTCAAAAATTCTTTAAAATGATGTATAATAGTAGAGAGAGTAAGAGAGTGAGGTGTGATTTTTTTTGAGATTTTTAGGCGATATTTATAGGCTAAATAAGTGGGAAAAACCAAAAAAAAAAAAAAAAAAAAAAAAAAAAAAAAAAAAAAAATCAAACGGCTCTTAGAGCCGTTTGCAACGGCTCCAGAGCGGCAGAGCGGCAGCAGCAGCAGCGAACCGTTATTTTCGACCGTTCGACCCGCGGGTCAACGGTCGACCTGTCACGGGTCGAACGTTCGACCCATATGGGTCGAACGGGTCGAAAACCGCGGGTCGACCCGCGGGTTAACGGGTCCAACTCGCGAATTGGGCCGAGTTCGTGGGCCGGGTTTCGAGAATTTAATTCGCGTAAATTGCGACCCGGGTCGACCCGGTACTGTTCACCGGGTTCGACCCGAACCCGCGAAGCGCTTAAATGGGCCGGGTTGGTGGGCTGGATCGCGGGTGGGTCGCCGGTTGACCCGGCCCAGTTGCCATCCCTAGCTGATTGAAACACTAAGTAGGTCAATTTGATAAATAGTTTTGAACATGGGTTAATTTGTTAAATACTTTTAAAAAGTGGGTCATTTTGGAATAAAGTTCAAGACAGTAACAGTGTAACTAACACCACCGAAGTTTTACTAAACTGGCCCACTTTTGAAACTATTTACCTAACTGACCCACTTTTGAAAGTATTTATCAATATGAGCCTAATAAAAAATTCAAAGTTAGAACCGCTATCTCAAACAACGAGTGTAGTACAACTATGCTCGTTGTTTGAAATAGTGAGTCTTACTTTAATATTTGTTCTTACACTTTTTTTTTTTCTTTCTCCAAGTTGTGGATGAACATCTAAACCTACACCCGCTAACTCAAACAACAACAATAATTTTAGGTCATTTTGATGAATACTTTCAAAAGTGGGTCAGTTAGGTAAATAATTTCAAATTTTGGGTCATTTTGGTAAAAATTGGGTACTATCAAGGACTCAATACTTAACAACAGACTATAAAAATGCGAGTGCGTTTGGTTTGTTGTTTTGAAAACAGTTTTCTGAAAATGTTTTGTGAAAACTGTTTTGTGAAAACTATTTTTTGAAAATGAGAGTGTAAAAGCTGTCTAGAATAGTTTTCTGAAAGCTGTTTTCTGAAAATGAGATTGTAAAACCTGTTTGAGTAAAAAAAATAGTCTGAATGCTGTTTTCTTAAAACTAAACGGTAAAATGCTGTTTGGTAATAATTTATTTTGAAATCCTTTTTTTTTTCTTCCGTTTTTTTCCAGTTTGGCAACAATTTTTTTTATTTTGAGTTTTCCTTAAAAGGAGCTTATGCAGGGTGTATGTTTAATGAATTTGCATTAGTTTTCTTATGATTTTTTTTTTTTTTTTGCAGATACAGACCCAAGTTCTACCAATATACGAACAAGCAACGTGCTACAATATAGAAGTTTTCTTCGCTAGATTTTTTTTTTGTTTCTTCTTGGTATCTTCCCATCATTGGCAAGCTTTCGACTCTGTAAAATTTTATTTGAATTGTGTAAGAGTCGGCTAATACAACAATTGGACACAATATGCAAATTTCCAATAAATGTACAAAATATCCATTACAAATTTGTGTTTGGTTACATTTATTTCACAAACTGGGATAGCCATCTAATGTGAATTCTACACTTAAACCTCTTACAAAGCAAAAAAAAAAAAAAAAAAAAACAATTCCAATCCATCAGTGTCCATCATATGCCATTAGCAGCATCAGAACTCATCATAGGAAGGTAATTGTACACTCTATCGATATTTTACAAATTGAAACTGACAAAAAAATTGCAAAGAAGCCCGAAGCAGCCATTACATAAGTCCATCAGCAGCCATCACATCCTTCACAAGTATCAGAAGCCAACACAAGCATCAGAATCCATCAATACTGGCATGCCATGAGACCTTATTAATAACCCATTACAAACCCAGAAAGAATCCATCCAACAGCCATCAGTTGGTGATAATCTCCTACCATATGTAGCATCAGTACTCATCACAGGAATGTATCGGTTTGTGTACAATATGGAAATTAACCAAGTTAAACTGAAAAACCTTCCTCAAATCACAGAAGCAGTCATCACAAACAGCCAGAAGCCACCAGCTACCATCAGCAGCATCAAAACCATCAGTAGGTGATAATCTTCCACCATGCTGGGCATCAATACTCATCACAGCATTGTATTAGTTTGTGTACAGTATAAACCATCAGTAGGTGATAATCTCCCACCATGTTGTTACTAATATATAAACCATCAGTAGGTGATAATCTCCCACCATGATGGGCACCAATACTCATCACAGCATTGTATTAGTTTGTATACAGTATAAACCATCAGAAGGTGATAATCTCCCACCATGTTGTTACTAATATATAAACCATCAGTAGGTGATAATCTCCCACCATGTTGTTACTAATATATAAACCATCAATAGGTGATAATCTCCCACCATGATGGGCACCAATACTCAGCACAGCATTGTATTAGATTGTGTACAGTATAAACCATCAGTAGGTGATAATCTCCCACCATGATGGGCACCAATATATAAACCATCAGTAGGTGATAATCTCCCACCATGATGGCCACCAATACTCATCACAGCATTGTGTTAGATTGTGTACAGTATAAACCATCAGTCGGTGATAATCTCCCACCATGATGGGCACCAATATATAAACCATCAGTAGGTGATAATCTCCCACCATGATGGGCATCAATACTCACCACAGCATTGTATCAGTTTGCGTACAATATAAACCATCAGTAGGTGATAATCTCCCACCATGTTGTTACTAATATATAAACCATCAGTAGGTGATAATCTCCCACCATGTTGTTACTAATATATAAACCATCAGTAGGTGATAATCTCCCACCATGATGGGCACCAATACTCATCACAGCATTGTATCAGTTTGCGTACAATATAAACCATCAGTAGGTGATAATCTTCCACCATGTTGTTACTAATATATAAACCATCAGTAGGTGATAATCTCCCACCATGATGGGTACAATACTCAGCACATCATTGTATTAGTTTGTGTACAGTATGGAAATTAAACCCAGTTAAACTCACGCTGCTTTTTCATATCACAGAAGAAGTCATCACAAACTGATATAAAATTCAGGCCTTACTTTCGTTTAAAGCAAACAACAATAATTACTCCAAAGAGTATTAAAGGATCAGAATAAAGCATCGTCACTTCCAAATTTAGAAAGTGGGTAGTATCCATTACAAAATTCATCATATCCATTAATTGCCTTATTTATCAAATTCGAACATATTCTGATGGCTTCCTCAAATCTGTGATGAGTTCTTCTGGTTTTGAGGAAGGTATCAGTTTAACTGGGTTTAATTTTCATTAGTGTACACAAACCAATACAATGCTGTGATGAGTATTGATGCCCATCATGGTGGGAGATTATTACCTACTGATGGTTTATATATTAGTAACAACATGGTGATTTTGAAAGTTGTCATATACTCCAAATATAAGATAACAACTGTAGGTTCAGAACAATGAATCAACAAGGTTGTCATTATCCCAAATAAGAACTGTAGGATCAGAATATAATATCGTTATATCCATATTTTTAATTCTAGTAATCAATCACAAAAGCCTCACAAATAATGTTATATAGGATCAGAATATATCATCATCATATCCATATTTTGAATTCTAGTAATCAATCACAAAGGTCTCACAAATTATATTATATAAGATCAGAATATATCATCATCATATCCATATTTTGAATACTAGTAATCAATCACAAAAGTCTCACAAATAATGTTATATAGGATTAGAATATATCATCATCATATCCCTAATTGGCCATAGCCTCAAAACATATTATCATAGAACAATTGTTCAACCAAATCATCATGATTAGTGTAGAGCTGCAATTTTTAAAATTGCCACGCCAGCTACTACTAATGTCTTGTGCCCACCCCATCCGTCACCCATTGTTGAATACATCATTCATTGAGTCAGTATAATGGGAATATAAGATCATTAGATTGTTGTCTTCTAACGTAAAAATTAAAATAAAATCTGGATCAGAATATACCATATCCATCATTTCCAGAAACTCAGTGGCACATGATGGTCCCCCAACCTGCATGCATACAAATATTTCATCATAGATCACATGCTTAAATCATTAATATACGTGATCATCAAATAGATGGGTTACAAATGAAAGGAATGCACTTACAACCATATATTACAAGAACAGAAAGTAACCATGAACATGTACATGCTAATGCTTACATCAATGTCCAGCATTCCACATTGCCATAGCTATTTGATCTCTTTATTATTCATGCGATTCAACTGAGAAGATGACATATTCAAAGGCTGAGATGTGGAAGCATTATCTTGATTGTGTAGGTGATTATTTTGTTCTTCTTCTATGTCTGAAAATAATGAATCATCGACAAAATACCTACGTATAAAATTATGAACTGCACAACATGCTGGTACCATCATAACTTGTCTTGTGTAGAAGTAATTGAGCATAAACTTGAATATGGAAAACCTTTTTTTGAATACACCAAAGGTTCGTTCTATGACATTTCGTAGCCTAGCAAGCTGTTTGTTGAAAAGTTGCTTATATTGGGTGGGTGCATGGTTAGGGCCTTGAAAATCTTGCAAGTGATATGGCTCCCCGCAGTAGGGAGCTAAAAATCCTGGCATGTTTGTGTACCCATAATCTACTAAGTAGTACTTATCATCGGGCGGGATTGGCAACAATCTTTTTGTTAATGCACTATGTATTACGCGGGAGTCATTAGCACTTCCTTCCCAACCCGCATAAACAAAAGTGAACATCATGTCAAAATCACAAATTGCCAGCACATTTTGACATATATCACCTTTTCGACCACGACAACTGTTTTGTCGGCTAGCGGGTACGGTAGCAGGTATTAAGGTACCATCGGCAGCACCAATAGCTCCCTACATTATTGAGGAAGATAGCTACTACTTTATTGAACACATTTGAGTCATTAGAATAAACGGTTTTAAACATGAAATGCACAAAATACCTTAAACCATGGATAGAAATCTGGAGAACCCCTGATCTTTTCATGTACATGTTCCGTATCTGGGTGTTTAATAAGAACTGTTGATGCTCTTACCAAACCTTTCAACACCTCAGTGAAATGTCTTTGAATTGTTTCCAATGAATGATCAAACCGACCACAGGCAAGCCTCATTTTATTACTGTGAGCGACAATGTATAAAAAAATGGCAATACTTTCATGATGAGATAAGTGCCTTTTTTGTATTTCCTCAGGCGTTTCCTGAAGGTAGTTGCCATTTATTATAAATTGACACAAAGCCAAAAAACAATCCTTATTCATGCGAAACACCCAAAAGAATTTGGCCGGTGGACCGTCTAAGACTTCTTGTAGGTATTCACGACCTGATAGTTTAGACGTGGAAGTAGGACTTTTATCATTATACATGTGTTCCATCTCTTGAAGAAAGAACAAGTCCTCAAGATCGGATTCATCAGAACTTGACGACGTGTTACTTGAAGAGTCCATCAATATGGTAGCAAGTGCAATAGTACAGAACACTGTAAAAATTAGAATACATTTGCATAAAGAATACTTGTAATTTTAAATACTCTATAAACAGCAAGGAGGTCATATAGATAATAAACTCCAATTGATAAAATTGTTGTCTTGCAAAATTAAATATAAGCATGATGGTTTCAGCAAGAATGTAGGAAGACGAGTGCAGCTAAAATTAAAAACGTTACCGTAGCAAATCAAACTCATTGTGCCAATACATATTCAACCAAGTTAAACTAATACAGAAATATGTCAATAAACTGCTACATTTAAATAATACATAATGAATTTTGATCGAATTTAATAAATTAAAATTATTTTTTCACAAGGGTGCGTAACCACCTTACTCTCCACTCCGGATTCATTAGAATGAAGCTTCTACGCCAATTTGGGTTATGAATAATGTTGTCCATTGTCACAGCGATCATATCATCATCAAGCCCATCCAAGCCATTTAGTATTAACATGGCATTGTCAATGGACGACTGATCGTCGGCGACGGAGCGATCACTAAGACCGCTGGTCTTCTTCTTATAATATTCTGCTTTTGCAATAGACTTTGCGACATTGGCATCAACAGCAACATCTATTCTTGAGCTTTTTGTTACTCGACCGCTAGACCCACTAGAGCGTCTCTTATGAGACCCCGAATGCATTGGTTCGTAATCATCATCATCATCCAAATTTACATGTGGTGCAGTGGGGGGAGTGGGGTGGATGAACTCAAGGTTGACCCTTCGTTCCTCATCGGAGTCATACACCCTTTGAGATGAAGTCCTAGAAAGTAAACCCTCGGCAGTGGAATTAACAAAAATTTTGGTCAACGCATCATAATTGGCCAAACCCTTCGTTTTGAATTCTGCAGATTTAGGGTGTGCCTATTTATAAATTATTGTGTTGTTAGTTTACAAGTATTAAAGTTAATAATAAGTATATTACGATCATAATCCCACAACAGCATTAAAAAAAAAAAATTATATGTGAACCTTGACATATGCCTGCCAAACAACGGGATCGCAAGTCACTGTCGGATTCTCTTCATCCCAACCCATACCGCTTTGATTCTTCAAATCGTGAAATGCTTTCCACTGCATCTTAAGTCTACCATATTTTTCTTTAATTTGTTTAAGCGTGTATGCACGATTATAACTTTGGTTCAAAGAAGCCATGAATTGAGACCATTGTCTTGCATCAAATTTCAAAGTTTTCAAACTATTTCGATCAACCTCGGCCTCCATCATGTTAATCAATGTACGTACATTAGATGCTGGCCAAAGGCCAAGATCACTCTCCATCTCAATCTCCTTTCCCTTAACGATCAATATAAAATAACATTCATCAATTGGTAAACAATAACAGTGAACAGTATTAATTTGGCGTTACTACAGCACTTGTAGATGGTGTGTACAATCCACCTCCAGTGCAATAGAAATCAAATTAAAAAAAATAAACTCCAATTCCAGTTCAGGCACCATCATTAACCCAGTCAAATTGAAATATCCAATTTCAAGTACTAACAAAAGCGACGTCGCCATAGGTTCAAAACACATCAGTCCGAAATTCAATTCGGTACAAAAAAATGCCTCAATTGAGTATAGCCCCAGTATTAGAAGTAAGAATTTTTTATTTTAGATTTGGAATAAACAAATCGAAATCATACTTGATAATCAGTACTGATCATCTCCAAATAACCGGAGCAAAAAATTTGTTCTGGCTCCCTCAGATCAGTAAACCGGCCAAAAAATTTCGTCAAAAAAAGGGATTTTTTTCCAACCAAATTTGGAAATAACAAACGACCCAAAACAGCAGACTAATTTGGAAGCAAAAAAAATTAATTCGATCAGAATCATACCTTGGTTTGTTGTTTTTCAAACCTCAAGAAATTGTCTCCGACAGATTCCCTCAGCCGACGTTGGATTCTACTACAGCGTTCTCGATTACACCTTCTTGTAAAAGCAGATCTGGTCTCACAGACCATCAATAGATCCGAGCGTCGTGCAGAGTGAGAAGGGGGGAAAGTCGGCTGTCAACGAAGAAACAGGAAGTGAGAAAAAGAAGATAGAGGAAGGGCTTTCAGATCTGGAGAGAAAAGAGCCTTCGGCTTTGGGTATGGAAAAGGAGGGGCTTTCAGATCTTGGTAAGGAAAGGAGGGGCTTTCACGCGGCGGCAGCGGTGGAGAAACAGCAGAAAGATCGGAGCTTTGAGGAGGGAGCTAGTAGGGATTTGAAGGCAATGGAGAAGAAGAGCAGGGAGGGGATTAGGGGAATTCGGCGTCAAAGAAGAGAGAGGAAGGGGGAAAAGCCAATAAGAGAAAATGGGGGTTCGAAAAGTTTTCTCAAAAGATGCCAAAATGAAACCCTAACCAAACGCAAAACCACCAAAATATTTTCACAAAATGGGCTCTCAAAAGGTAACCAAACGGGCCCTTAACTCTTTCGTTGTTATAAGTTAGTAGTAAGAAAGTGTTACAAATCAAATATGTCGGGCTGTAAATCGGACCGGACGGGATCAGACAACCATATTTTCGAGTTCGAACCGAAATTCTACTCAGACGGGCTTATGTTCGGCTCGGTCAAGGTCGGACATGAACTTTTATAGTTTGGACACGGTTCGGTAAAGTATCGATCGGACCACAATAATACTCAGACGGACTTATGTCCGGCTCGAGCTCGGCAAAGTATCGGACTTAATAATTTGTTCAAGTTCAGTTCGTATAACAGTTCGGACGGTACACGGTCGGACCATTTCTCGAGCCGGACTTGGACAGACGACGAACCGTTCTGCTCATTTTACACCCCCTACAAATATGTATTCAGTTGTCTTATAGGAAGAACTTAACAAAATTAATTTGAACGTAAATAGAATTTTCAGATGTGATGTTTAGTCGGAGAGAAAGTAGATAACAAATGATATAAACTCTGACAGCTAAAATTAGAAGAGAATAGCTAACAACCTGTTTTTTCGGAACTGTCTGTTCTTCATATTTAATGAAACTTTTGAAACATAAGATACTTCACATATTCACTTTCAAGATTCAGCAACAACTACAACACCACCACCGACACGAATCCTTCATCTCATCAATAGTTATCAATTCTGATCCAAGAACATTTATACTTCACCGGTAAAAGGATATATCACTACATAAATCATCTGCACTGTTGAGTTCGTATACTTGTAACAGTATAACCATTTCTAAATTAAGTATCCTCAAGAAAAACCATTTAAGATATAAGAGGCAATAACAATGCTCTTCTAGCTAGTCCTCTACGAAAGTCTGCCTTAGTTCCATATTGACAAACAGATGAGACCGAAGCTCATATAACTGAGAAAGGAAGAAGATGAAGCTATTGAATTAAAGGAGCCTTTTCATGTACTCCCTTGGTCTCAGCAACTCGACAAACTCCTTGGGTTTTTGCAACCATGCGTAAGTGGCCAGGATGCGTCGCTGCAACCACTCCTCTTTCAGCACTTCCATCCTAATAAATCTCGTACAAAATGTATCCCACTTTTCCATGGCTGTTTCCAGTCGCATAGTGGGATTGGCCCCAAAGAGATATCTGAAGTAGTCCCTCCCAAGCCGTGTCAGCTCTGCCCCTCCCCTCGGATCAGGTACACATACTGCAGCAATGTGTAGGCAAACGTCATATTCAAGAAAATTTTGCCGAAATGCCCCTGTTTTTGAAAATAATTAGCGAACTACCCTTGTTTCGGAAACATTTAGCCATTTGCCCTTGTCTGTGACACGTCAGCAACAAACGTTATTGGGAATCACGGCATCAGCTAATTGCATGCCGTGATTCCCAATAACGGCATCTCTATTTGAGAAAATTGCCATGCCGTTATTCCCAATAACGGCATTGGTTAATTTGAGTTTCGATCTATATTGTATCAACATTGGCTCGAGATTGGAAATCAAAAAATAAATGAACTGATGCCGTTATTCCGGAGAACGGCATCGTTTGTACTGATGCCGTTCTTCAGAATAACGGCATCAGTTATTTACTTTTTGCACAAATCCCTATATGCGTAACCCCCTTTCTTCTCCCCTTTTCTTCCCCTTCTGATTTGTAAAACGCATCTCTCTCACATCCCCCCTTTTACCCACAAACCCTACATCTCATAATCAAAAATTTTCAACCATTTGAGTCCTACAAAATTGCATACATCCTAACTCCTCACTCCCACTCTCATTTTCAGTCTTCCGCATCAAAGAAAATTTTGCCGGTGGTTTTTTTGGTATCATTTGATAGGTATTATCATACTAACCTTATGTTTGATTTTTATATCAAAGATTCATCACATTTTGAGTAGTGAATGATTTGAATATGTTTTAAATTTTATGCATAGGTATGGAATTTGATATCCCTATATGGTTATATTTTGGGGGTGAAGTAATTAAGGATCCAAAAATTGGATATTCTTATAGTGATATTGAACCGGTAATTATTTAGGCTACCCCCAATTTTGGTTACTCAGAATTAACAGATAAGATATATGAAGTAACCAATTGGGACAGAAGTGAAATGACTATGAGATTGAGAGCCCGTTATTCTGCTGGTAAAGGGGATGGGCAGTACTTCATGTTGGTACCCATAGACAGTGACAGTTCTCTGAGGTCTGTCCTGCTTAGGACACTTCATCCAAGTTGTAGTTGGAATATAGTTGAGTTATATATTGATCAAACGAGGCTTCCAAATACTACAAGAGTTGTTATCGACGGTCCAAGGCCAACTAGGATTCTGAGACCATCTGAAGAGTCACACGCAAGGATTTCTAATACTGTTGGAGATACTAGCACAACTCCAACGGAACCTGTTTCCTCCGAGTACGAGCCGCTCCATCCGACCCCATTGCCACAAAATTTTTTGGTAGCTGGCATTGCTTTGACAGACTTTGATAACGCCGTTGTAAATAACGACTTGGTAGAAGAGGAAGAAGATGAGGTACGCGGTCTCGAGGATGATGATGAGGAGATCGCCCTTGAAGCTCCAGCTGTTGATGCCAATGTTCAAGTGCCGGTTGTTGATGCCAATGTTCATGTGCCAGTTAACAATGCCCGCGTGTTGCCAAGTCAGGACACAGGTCCAGCTATGCGTGGATCGCAGTCAAGCGAATGGATGTCCCGTGCCACCGTACATGAACATGGCCAGTCTTCCATTGGGTCTTCCAACTTGGATGAACTCTTCATAGGTCAAAGATTTCCATCCAAAGATGCTCTACAACATCAAGTCAAGATGTATGCCGTGAAGAACCACAGGGAATTCGTGACGGTAAAATCAGATCGTTGTCTGTACCATGTGAAATGTAAATACGCTCCCATCAACCGTTCAGCCGAGCAGATTGCAGAAAATCCATCACTTCAAAATGTCGTCGGTTGTCCATGGCGCTTGCGTGCAATTATTCCCAAAGGTCGTGATTATTTTGTGGTGAAGAAACTTGAAGGTGTACACACATGTGTGAATCCTACATTGACTCAGGATCACAGCAAAATTGACTCGACGGTTGTATCGATGCTGATAATAGATACTCTGAGGGAACAACTCACAGTAACACCAAGAGCCATAATTGGGCAGGTGAAGGGTAGGCTCCAATACACAATATCATATTGGAAAGATTGGAAGGCAAAACATAAAGCAATTGAGAAACTATATGGTTCTTTTGAAACAGCGTACACTAAATTACCATACCTATTCAATGCAATTCAAGCTTCGAATCCGGGTACGGCTGTACAGTGGGCGAAGACTACGACTGGGCCGGGTATAGAAACATTTAAGAGTGTTTTTTGGTCATTCGGTCCCTCGATCGAAGGATTCAAATCATGTAGACCAGTTATCAGTGTTGACGGTACTCATTTGTACGGAAAATACAAAGGCTGTTTGTTGATTGCGGTTTCACCAGACGCAAACGGTAGGTTGTTTCCGTTTGCATTTGCACTTGTTGACGGCGAAAGTATAGAAACATGGACATGGTTCATGAACTGTATTAGGTGCTATGTGACAGAACGTGAAGGTCTTTGCGTCATCTCGGATCGACATGCCGGTATTTTATCAGCAATGGGAAATGAGTTTGGCACGTGGAGGGAACCTTTTGCATATCATCGGTATTGTATTCGGCACTTTGCTAGCAATTTTCATAAAAAATTCGGTTTGAAATTTTTGATGAATAAATTAAAGGTAATTGCAAGTGAAAATCAGTGGAGAAAGTATGAAGAAAAGATGGCACAACTTGAAGCTAGCAATGCTGATGCGGCTAATTGGGTTAAGGAGAAAGCAATTGAGAAGTGGGCACTTACTGCTGATGGTGGGCGTAGATATGGTATTATGACAACAAATCTGTCCGAAGTGTTCAACTCGGTTCTAAAAGGTGTTCGTAGCTTACCTGTCACCGCAATTGTGGAACAGATATTTTTCCGTCTGAACATGTATTTCACCGACCGCCGTGAGGCCGCACAGACACTTATCGCTGAAGGTAAACTATGGGCACCACGAATCCAGGATCTTATTGATGCCCGGCGTGAAAAATCAAATTTACATGAGGCCATAATGTTCAATAATCGCGATGGTGTCTTTGGGGTGAAAACAGGCATTAGAATGGACGGTGGATATCAAAAGGGTGGGCATTGGCATACGGTGGACCTAGAAGGCCGAACTTGTACGTGTGGGAAATTTCAATTGTTCCACGTTTCATGCTCTCATGTGTTAGCGGCATGTGCTTCCCGGGCGCTTGATTATCAACCGTACATAGATCCTTTCTACTCTACAGACGCGTTAGCAAAAACATGGGCACCATCTTTCAATCCTTTCCCTGACGAATCTTATTGGCCTACCCAAAGCGCACCGGTACTAATTGTTGATACTAGTCTTCGTCGGGTCAAGGGGAGGCCTAAGAGTACTCGTATCCGCAATGACATGGACGCTCGAGAAGGAGGGAGTAGTGGAAAAGTATGTTCAAAATGTGGTGTGAGCGGACACAATAGACGCAGTTGTAAGAGTGTACATAGTGTGGGGACTTCACAATCTACCCTCACTTGAATATTTTTCTTAGTTATTATATGTTAGTTGAATGTTTTCATGTTGTCTGTTGCTTGTTGAGTAATTTACGTTTGAATTATTTGAATTATTTTCATGTTGTCTGTTAATGTAGAGTAATTTACGTTTGGATTATTTGAATTATTTTCATGTTGTTTGTTAATGTTGAGTAATTATTTTCATGTTTGAATTATTTGAATTATTTTCATGGTGGACATATTTATAATTGTTTGTATGAGCTAATCTAGATGTTTATTTGTGTCGTACCTCTCTTTAATTTTTATTGTTTGGAATGATAAGTTTTGTGTGATTTGTATGTTTAAATTGGTATGAAAGTGTTAATGAGTGGTGGGTATGGTTAGATTTGTTCCAAACTACCATTCGCAAAATAAACATGCACAGAAAACATGCACAGATGTTTTAACTGATGCCGTGCTCCTGAATAACGGCATCTTATTTACATGCCGTTATTCTGAAGAACGTCTGTGGAGACAGTATGTTTGGCAGAATGCTCAAAATTTGGAATTTTGTTCTTTAACTAATGCCGTTATTCTGAATAACGGCATCTTATTTACATGCCGTTATTTTCAAGAACGTCTGTGGAGACAGTATGTTTGGCAGCATGCTCAAAATTTGAAATTTTGTTCTTTCACTAATGCCATTATTCTGAATAACGGCATCGTTTACAGATGCCGTTATTCTGAAAGACGTCTGTGAAGACAGAAACAGTTGGCAGCTACTACAAATTTTCTAATTTTCCCTATATGAAGCTGCCGTTTTTCGCAATAACGTTACAGGATTAATATGCCGTTATTGCGAATAACGGCATCGTTCAATCTCTTTTTTTGACTTAGCAAGCATGCACAACTTATGTTACATACATTCAACTTCAAAATGGAATTCAACTCTTGCTCAGATCAACTTCAAAATGGAATTCAACTTATGTTACATACATTCAATTCTTCAAGTTTGCTCAGATCAAATTCAAATCAAATTCACAGATCAAATTCTTCAAGTTTGCTCAGAATCAAGTTTTTTCAAGTTCACAAATTCACAAATACAGATCAAATTCTTCAGATCTCAACTTTGCTCAGATCAAATTCACAAATACAACTAAATACTCACATATACAGATCAAGTTCACAAATTCACATATACAGATCAAGTTCACAAATTCACATATACAGATCAAGTTCACAAATTCACATATACAGATCAAATTCACAAATACAGATCAGATTCTTCAAGTTTGCTCAGATCAAGTTCACAAATTCACATATACAGATCAAATTCACAAATACAGATCAGATTCTTCAAGTTTGCTCAGATCTCAACTTTACTCAACTTCACAGACTGAATACTACCCTTCCAATACTACACAGATACAACCAGATACTACACAGATACATGCACAGACACACACTCCCCTTCCAATACTACACATATACAACTAAATACTTCACAGATACATTCTCAGATACTACACAGATACATTCTCAGATACATTCTCAGGAAAAAATTCTCAGGCAAAAATTCACATAACTTCACAGACTTCAAATACTTCACAGACATTACAAAATTTAATACTACATATTAAATTTACTCAGACTTCAAAATTCTCAGATACTTCAAATACTTCAAATACTTCACAGATACTTCAAAATTTACTCACATCTCAGATAATTCAAATACTTAATACTTCAAAATACTTCAAAATTTAATACATTCAAATACTTCAAAATTGATTTAATACATTCTCAGATACTTCAAATACTTCACAGATACTTCAAATACTTCAAATACTTCAAAATTCAAATACTTCACAGATACTTCAAATACTTCAGATACTTCAAAATTCAAATACTTCAAATACTTCAAAATTCAATACATTCTCAGATACTTCAAAATTCAATACATTCTCAGATACTTCAAATACAAAAAGACAATTAGTTTGTTTCTACCAATTATCCTGGAGTGTAATGTTTGGGTGCTTTTCTCATCCGAGCCGGGACTTTCCGCCTACGTTCCCGTTGTTCTTGCGTTGGGGGTCCACTTGGACCAGCTCCTTCTTCTTCGCCACCTCCTCCTTCTTCAATCTCCGGATTTGCCAATTGGCTTCGCGGTGGAGGATCACGAACGGTCTTGTGTCTTCGACGCTCTGATGGGGGTCCCAATTGCAAAGCTGGTTGTGGTGGAGGTGAAGCTTGGCTAGCGGTAGGCCGTTCTTGTTGGCGTGGAGCTTCGGTTGAACGCACAAGTTCATTGAAACGAGGACCATCTCCAACCTCTTCAAGAGAGGTACGACAATTGCACAGGAGGTCTCGTGCCAATTCTTTGCATGCCTTATTGGCATTGCTCTTCAACACATTCGCACATTTTCTAGCCATGTCCCATGTGCTCTCTATCTATAATAGTAAACCATATATATTGTAAGTGAAGATGCATAAGTAGAACGGAACGAAATAATTGAAATTCAACAAACAATCTAACTTACCATTATACGGTATGATGAGGCCTTCGGTTGGTACATCGGCTGTGATGATGAAAATGCCGGTGGTGGTTCAACATGAATCGCGGGTATAGGTTCTTGGATGCCCGCTGGAAAATCCGTTTTGGGTTGGATATAAAGTCGCGTTATGCGATGGTACCAGGCCATATAGGTGGTTTTCATTGATCCATCATACGGATACTCAACACCCTCGACTACCAACTCATACCGCCGCTCATTCCATGCTCCTACATACGCGCGGTGGTGATCGGCCCAATCCATGTTCGGTAAACGACCTTGGCCCGTGATATTGTGTAGTCTACGATCGTATAATGTGTTCACGGGGACGGGTTGTTGTGCATTGAATTGCCGAAGAACACGGCCGGGATAATAAAACTCCACAACTGAGAAATTCACTAGTGGAGCTAAGGTCAACCACAACTGCGCATGAGCAGTGCAAATAGGTGGTAGACGAGCCAGTCTCTCATCCGTGTACGGGGTCCAATTGACGAGCTCTTCCCTCAATTGATCTAGCTCGTCCCTATAATAAGTTAGGACACCACGTGGGTTATCCCTCCACGTACGCTTCCCCGCCCAGTATGCACCGAGAGGAGCTCTCATCACGGGATTATCCTGGACTACCCTCCAACTCTCTGATAGTACCGTCACACGGGGTCGGCCGAGATGTATTCTTTCCCAACACCAAATCTGCAGGATGGACATCGGCCCGGTCATCTGAATCGAACCCATCGAACAGTTGCAGAGTGCACGATAAAGGGAGGCTAGAGCTGCACTTCCCCAACTATACCTGCCGGCTGTCTGTAGGTCAGCTATCAATGGAAGATACATGAGGTGGACTACGTCACCTGAAGAGTTAGGGAATAGGATGCCTCCAATCATCGACAGTACGTATGCCCGGGTATAGTTCTGGATCTCGATGTCCGTATGCACGGGTGCGACTCGAATGTGAGTGAAACTATCTTCTAGGAATGAACGCCTAATGGATTCCCCAACCCATATGCCGTGGTCAACTTCATCAACGTCCAACCCTAAATAATCTCGTGCTAGTGCAACCTTGTTGAACATCAGATTGCCTGTGACGGCCACCCCGTCAATTGGAAGACCCGAAATCACCGCTACATCTTGTAGGGTGACCGTCATTTCACCGCACGGCAAGTGGAAGGTGTGTGTCTCCGGCCTCCATCGCTCTACCAGTGCGGTAAGCAAGGCGTGATCACACTTTATGTTGGTCAGCTTTGACATACCGCTAAACCCACTGCTAACTAAATAATGTTCCATAGCAATACAGTTCTTGAGGACAGGCATGACCTTGTGCATCCTAAAACTCATCTTCTCCACATCCCCGGTCCAAACGGCCTGTGATCTGTGGTCTTCTTGGAGAAACAGAACTGTAGGATCTAATGGACCCAGATGTCCCCGTGGTCCAAATGAAGGCGTAGAAGAAGCACCAACACCATGCGAAGAAGATGGTTGTGCAGGATCCATTGGCCTGTACACATTAACGAAGACTAATCAACAACATTTTCAGTAGAAAAATTGAGTGCATGAGCAGAGATCTGCTAGTGAATTAGGATTTTCAATAAGCAAGAAGCACCAAAGATGAGTGTATTAGGATATCCCCGTGAATTAGGAAAATTGAGTGCATGAGCAACAAGCACCAAAATTAAGTGTATTAGGATCTTCAAAACCCCGACTTCAAACGTAAATCACTTGAATATTTAAGAATTTGAGCATCTCAAAAACTCAACATTTAGTAAACCCTAACCTACAATACTTCATACTTCAAAAATTACTACTTCAATAACCCTAACCTACAATATTTGTACTATACTACATAATAAAACAGTCAAAATCAACTATACAAAATACAAATTAGGGTTTTTGGTTACTTACAAAGATTTCGGAATCGGAATGAGAATGAACTCTGGATGAAGGATTGAAGAGTACACTCCGAAATAGAAGTCAACAACAAACCAAAAGATCCAGTGGATTTTTTTTTTCAGATCGTCTAGGGTTTTCGTCTAGGGTTTTCTGTTTGGAAATGAAGAAGGCACGAGCGGAAGAGAAAGGGGGAAGAGGAAGGGTTTTACGAGTATATTACTGCAAAAAGTAAATAACTGATGCCGTTATTCTGAAGAACGACATCAATTATAAACGATGCCGTTCTCCAGAATAACGGCATCAGTTTATTTCATATTTGGAATTAATCTCGAGTCAAGATTAATAAAGTAGAGCTCTATTTGAAAAATTAACCAATGCCGTTATTGGGAATAACGGCATGGCAATTTTCTCAAATAGAGATGCCGTTATTGGGAATCACGGCATGCAATTAGCTGATGCCGTGATTCCCAATAACGTTTGTTGCTGACGTGTCACAGACAAGGGCAAATGGCTAAATGTTTTCGAAACAAGGGCAGTTCGCTAATTATTTTCAAAAACAGGGGCATTTCGGCAAAATTTTCCATATTCAACGTAAAAATGAAGAAAAACATAGACAATATTCTAGCAAGTACTCTTTAAGTAGCATACACTGAAGAACTAGTCTTCAAGGGTTATGAAAGTTAAAGAGAGTAAAGAGGAGACTTAGATCTACTGTATTGGTTATACACAAAATGTTGGATATATTGGTATATTATCTCTATATAAATATTGCATGTGCATGTGAGTAACACGTGTATTAAACGTACAATTGATTGGATATTGGAAGGCGGGTTCGTGGGCTTATAACCCGATACCCAAACTAGTATTCAGGAATAAATACTGGCTTGTGATAGCAGTCTAGGTATTCCAATCTTGATACCTAGGGTGAATATCTCAAGCAACTTAGATCTAAGATATTAACCCTAGTTCTCAATTGTTAATTTCTCACAAAACCTAACAATCTTGATATATTATTAATCAATTTGTGAGATTAATTAAGAGGGAAACGGAGTTTCATTGGATCTCGTCGGATCTTGTTGAAGCCGTCGGAGCTTGTCGAAACCCTCGGAGCCACCATCGCCGACCAACGATAACGTGGTCGGAGTCGCTCGCCGCCCGTCGTCTCCTCCTCTATCGTTCGCTGACTGTGAGACCCCGTATTTCTAGAGAGTATATATACTAGTATAGTATATATATAGTATAATACTAAGTAGAAAGAAAGGGAAGGTGATGTGGAAAAGAAAGAAGGAAAAGAAAGGAAGTGGAGTAGGTATTAAATGTGGACTATAGAAGATCCTATGGGAATTGATGACATGATGGGCCTATGAGATTATCTATGGGGCCGGGGCTTAAGGAAGGATTGAATGAATGAAAGATGGAATGTGTGGTGTGTTTGACCGGTTGACCTTGGGGATTCAAATCCCATATCGGCCATAAGAAGGGAAGAGAAGAGGGATATATTAGGAAGCCCATGATAAAGGGGCACCAATCGTCCGGACACCCTTTTGAGGCAGCCTGTGGTGGGCGTGACTAGAATTTAGTTAATTGTGTGCGTACGAGTTGAGTGTGGGGCATTACACTGACAGATCTCGCCTCTGCTCCGCCGAGCAGCCTGCGTGAACACGAGCGCCGCTCGCCATCGCCTCCTCTCGTGCGAGACCATTGACAAGCCGTCAATCTATCAAGGCATCCGATCCCGCCCAATCTCCAATGCCGTGCCCGCTGCTTTCCCTCAGTCACTGTGCCTGCTCCACCTCTCTTTTCTTCATCTTGGCTGATTGAGGTCTGTGTGTAAAACCCAATCTTGAAGAAGACAGTGAGGGGGGTTTTTCGGATCTGTGAAGAAGACAATGGGAGTTTTGTATCTCATCATAAGATCTGGTATTTCTAAACTTTAAGATTCGTGCAATTTATCTAATTCATTTATCCTGTTATTAGTTGGCAGATCTACAGATAAATCCTCTTCTATCTATAAATTACCTGTGTAGTAATAATTCAGAACATACTCTCGAACTTTAGGAACTCATCGTTTATTCCTTGAGATGGAAAAACATGATCGACTGTATGAGGTTACTAAACTGAAGGCGTTTAGTAGTTCTGAATTTAATAATTGGAAGAAGAAAACACAATATAAGATGTGGATAAAATTGTTGGAGAAAGTGCCGGCGGTGAGGATGTTGTTTGAACTAGATCCATGGATAATTGGTTTGGATCAGATATAAAACTTAAAGATAAGTTCTTTACCTGCATATATATTTTAATTATTTGTATGAATTTTGTTGCTAAGTGCTAAAGTTCAAAACCATATTATGCATTGTTTAATTAAAATACAAATTTGAATAAATGTTGTAACTATGTGCTGAAGATCAAATATTTATTTTGATAAGATAAGTTATAGTTTTGACTATAAAACTATCTCCAATAAAATTGTTGTGAATTAGATAGTGCTAATAATTTGTTTAATTGGCTAATCTTTAACGATTTGATGAATGTAGCAACTTCAAAGTTACTTACAAATTGTGTGTATTGGAGACGATGGATTTGCATCACGGTATGATAAGTCTGCACTACGCAGGCTTCTCCATCGAATTTGAAAAACACTTCTAACTTGAAGTGTCGGTATGATCTACTCCAATCTTTCTTAGTATTTTCATGTGATGAATGTGTTAACGTTTTGTGCATTTGATTATATGATTGAGAGTTTAGATCATAGTTATTCTCGCTTTGGAAAACTAGCATGTTTAGGGTTGTTAAGTGTTTTATCATACTATGTGTATAGATATTTTGACAAATCCACTGTTTTCAGTTTGTGTAAGATTAAATATTTGCTTCTCTAATAATTAAAAATAAAATAAAAATTGTATAAGATGTATAACAAATGTCTGTAACTTAGGAGAGAACATCTCTTATTGTAGGATATGACTCTATTAGTTATGTTTTGGTCTTTCTCGTTCATTGTACTGTGTGTGCAAAGTTGAATTTTAATATGTTAGTCATTATCTCATTTAGCGTTATGAAAATGATGAAGAACGAATAAAGAAAAGAACTCTTTGCTCAATGTGTTTGAGCAAGTGGACTTTGTTAGAACCATTAGAGAAAGTAAATAATTTTGTAAAATGTGATAGAATAATTTTGTATTAACTCTTATAAAGTGCATATATTGTCAATCGCATGTATAAGTTGAGTTTAACAAATGAGACAATTAATAATAATAGTTCTAATTATGTTCTCGAACATAACATAATTGGCTAGGATTTGAGATCTATCTATTCAATTGTTTGTGAGAAAATGTGATCTAATTATCAAAATTGTAGGGAAAATGAAGTTAAAAGCTATTGAGTCAAAGCTTTAACATCAAGTTGTTTTGAAATTTAGAATTACTATGAACTATATATTAAATTGTTTGTTCTTGTTAAAACTCATAACTCTGCTAAATAATACTCCATTAAATATGACAAATATGAAAATTGTGTTCAGATTATGATCACTAGAAAATTATTTAGTATGGTCTCTAGGAGTACACAACTTCTTGAGCCAATACATTCTGATATTTGTGATCTAAGTAGCTTTGTGACTAAATATGACGATTGTTGGTCAGAAGTATTTAATCGCTTTTGTAGATGATTAATATAAGTCTGTCATATATATGAAGAATGAAGAACTTGTTATTCTTAATGAATTAAAAATTATAGTTAAATGCTAAAAATCAAGGGTTCAGATTTGATAGAGGTGATGAATATATTTTAACAACTTTAGAGAAGTTTGCATTTGGCATTATCTCTAGTGCACTCTACTTACAACAGTTAAACGATATTGATAAAAGTTAGAATCAAACACTTAGTGAAATGTTTGATTTTATATTATTGACTGTTGTTTGTCTTGTGTAATTATGAGTAATATCGTGTTGTTAATCATATCTCTAATGTGTTACTACACTCTAAATTGAATACACCTTGTAAATCATGGCATGAAATAAATTATTTTGTTAAAGTGAAAATTTGTGTTGTGATACATATGTTAGAGTATATCACCCTAGAAGGCCTAAAGTAGGACCTACAACAAATATTTGAGGATGTGTTCATTAAGGATAAATGTATAAAATAATCTAGTCCTACAGACACGTTCAATGATTCATAGTTGGAATCAAGAAACAACCTTACTGACACTTAAAAACCTGAATGACAAGTGAGCTAAGAAAAGTCTTTAGTAGATAATGAGATAATTTTGTGTCATACAATAATACTTTAATTTAGTTGATCTGCCGAAAGGGGCTAAAACTATAGTAAGTGGGGTTTTATAGAAGAAACTTAATTTTGATTGTTCAGCAGCAATTTTAATGTTTTTTAGTAGCTAACAGATTGACTGAGAAAAATAGGGTAGATGTATTTGATGTCTACTCACATGTTTGTCATATTGCTACAATAAGTATTTTTCTTACCCTTACATCTATTGAAATTTTTGTCATACATAAAGGATATTTAAAAAACTTTGTACTTGATGTTTTGTACTGAATAGTTTTGTACTGGAAAGTTTTGAACTAATATGTTTAGTGAACAAGATTTACAATCTAGTAAAATCATTGTATGTTCTTAAAACATGTATAACCGACGAATAAATAATTTGACAAATTTTTGAAAGAGCCTAGTATATGAATCAAGTAATTCAGATCAGTGCCTTCAACTTTGTGGTGTGTCAAATATAGTGGCTATTATTTACTTGTTTTGTTGACATGCATGTTCTTGGAAGTGACATCTCTATTACAAATGAAGTTAAAATTGTGCTATCCAAAGAATTCAACATGAAAACCTAGGTACTATGGACACCATAGGTATAAGGGTGAGTTTTCAGTTGGCAAGGGATAACTCTTAGTCAAACTCATCAAATCAAAATGTGTTTCAAAAGTGGGGATATAGTGATTGAAAGTGTGTTTTGAAACACCTTATGATTATGATAAAATATTGACACCTAATGATGGTGCAAGTATGAGACAGGTAGATCATTTTAAAGGAATTGACAGTCTCATGTATGCAAAGATCTGCACTAGAATAGACATAGCCTTTGAGGTAGGTATGATCTGCAGATTCACTAATAATCCCATACATATTTGAGTGCCCTTAAGAGGCTAATGAGATACCTGAGTGGTATTCAAGAGTTTACTTTGTGCTACTCTAGTCATTCTTCGAATGAATGGCTGATCTGTACATTATGATGCTCAGAATTTAGTGAAAGTCGATAACTAGTAGATATGTGTTTACACTAGGAGAAACAAAAATGTTATGGAAATAAAAAGCAAACGGCACAGTGCTATCATCCATGAAATCAGACATTTATGTGTTATTCTCTGTAGGAGAAAAGGCTGAGTGGATTGAAGAAATTGTTACTAGTTATCCATTAAGAAGTTTAAGCAACTCTCTAATTCTGTTATGCGACTATCAAGCTACAATGCACTGTAGCTCATAACTCACTCTATAATAGTAAGAGGAGTATATTAAGGCTGAAAGAAGTCTACTTGAACTTTCTTATAGATAAAGTGCAATTGCGACAAGTATGGCTAACGCTCTTGCTAAGAGACCTGAAACTGATCTAATTATCAAAACTGTTGGGAAAATGGAATTGAAAGCTATTGAGTCAAAACTTTAACATCCTAATTGTTTTGAAATTTAGAATCCAATTGGAGCCATAGAGAAGTTCAAACTTAAGCATCAATTTTAGGCAGTTAACATGTTTTAGATAATTTTGATAATTCCACAAATATATGATGTCATTCCAATTTTGATGGTATTATATATCTAGGGAATTTACTTGAATAACCATATTATTCCAATACAAAACATGAAAACTTATCGATGTGTTTCCGATAATTAAATTGTCTTAAATATCATTCTAATTTTGATGATATATCTTTTATGGATACATGTTTCATTCCAATTTTGATGATTCAATATTAAACCAAGATTGAAATGGCAGTTTTTTCTTTCCAATATGAAACATAGTATGGTTCTTGTGTAGAAACTATAAAAGTTCATGTTCTTTATTTAGTTAAAGAAACTTGATTGTGATGCTTGCGTTATATTTTTGCTAAACTAATTATGAATTGTATTAAGTTCTTTTGTGGAACTAGATACTTTGTGAAATTTGTTGAAATTCTTAGAGATGTGTCTCTTGATATTCTTGTTTTCAATAAGGTAGCAAAGATGGCGGAGTTGAATCTGTCAACATAGATTTCAAAAATAATGATTTGCTCAAAATAGAGGAGTAAACATAAAGCAGTGTGTAAGGAAAGAGTTTCAGTTTATTTTTTTCGAGAATAAATTAGTCACTTGCTTGGTAAAACTTATGTTGAGTTTAAGACTCTTGTGTTCATGAGCTAACTCATATTTTGTTCTTGAAGTTTATTTACTTTGTTTGATTTTGAAACTATAACAAATTATTCTAGTTGGTTTAGTCTTTGTGAATTATTCTGAATTGGATATGGTTTGGAACTATTTAATTATATTAGTTTAGTCTTGATTGAATTATTCAGATTTATAATTATATTGGCTCCTATGAAACTATACCTTTATGATTTTTTTTCTTTTTTAGACTGCTATCAGCCAGTCAGTTTTATACTGAACTGATGAGATAATCATGCATGTACTTTATATATTGAGAATATAGGAGGAGATTGTTGGATATATTGGTATATTCTCTCTATATAAATATTGCATGTGCATATGAGTAACACGTGTATTTAACATACAATTGATTGGATATCGGAACGCGGGTTTGTGGTCTTATAACCCGATACCCAAACCAGTATTTAGGAATAAATACTGGCTTGTGATAGCAGTCTAGGTATTCCAATTTTGATACATAGGATGAATATCTCAAGAAATTTAGATCTAAGATATTAACCCTAGTTCCTAATTGTTAATTTTTCACAGAACCTAACATAAAATTTGTGCTTTTCGTCAAATAAGTCACCAGATTTGCAGTAATCGCTATACTTCCTCCAATAAATCCAAAGGTTTCTTCTGTCAATAAGTTAAATCATTTCAGATAGATCTCTCTAGTTAATTTATGCATGCTAGTCCTTCATGATAATAGACTATGACGATATAACTGAAGGAATAAATTACTGTAAAATAATAGAAACAATAAACAAAAAGAAATAGAAAGGAGAGGAAAGAAGATTATTCTCATTCATAGGTTTTTCATGTGTATACAAATGATTCACCCAATGGCCTATTTATAGGCTTACAAAGAACAAAGAGACAATTACATAATTATTACATATGAATAAATATGAATAAATGTAGTGGTGGTGGTGGAGAATGTGGAAAGAGTGGGGGGGAGTTCAATAGACAATTCACACTTAATAATTTATTTATAACACACCCCCTTGAATATCTATTGAATGTAAATAAGAATGCCTCGTTAAAACCTTACTAGGTAAAACCCAAATGGGAAAAACCCTAGTGAAGGAAAAAGAGTACATAATCTTTAACAATGATATGCAATGAAGATGCTACATCGTTAAAAACCTTACCAAGAAAACCTAGTGGGACAAAACTTGGTGAAGGGAAAAAGAGTGCAGCGCATATCATCTCTCCCCTGACGAGATCATCCGATTAGAACTTTCAAAAGTCGTATCTCGAATCTCGATCAATTATACCATCCTTTCCAAAAGTTGGGGTGATAGGGTCATAGCGAGCAATCTTCTGGATTGTCGCTTGTATCTATTTGGTTAACAATGTTTTTACCCTTTTAATTGAAACATGAGTGAAGAAGAATTTCTGGTGAGATATGCTTCGTTTTATCACCTTTGATGTAGCCATCCTTTAGTTGAGCTATGCATGTTGTATTATCTTCAAATAAGGTTGTGGGGATATCTTTATCGACAGAAAGGCCACACATTCCCCGGATATATTGAGATATCGACATCAAACAAACACATTCACAACTTGCCTCGTGGATTGCCAATATTTTTGCATGATTAGTTGAAGTTGCTACTAGTGTTTGCTTTGTAGAACGCCATGAAATTACTGTTCCTCCGCAAGTGAACACATATCCTAATTGAGATCGGGCTTTATGTGGATCAGATAAATACCCTGCATCTGCATACCCAATTAAATCTGATTTGCACAGGTTAGAATAATACAAGCCCTTATCCATGGTCCCTCAAAGATATCTAAATATATGTTTCACGCCATTCCAATATCTTCGAGTTGGTGAGAAACTATATTTGCCAATAAATTTACCGCAAAAGATATATCAGGACGTGTATTGTTAGCAAGATACATCAATGCTCCAATGACACTAAGATATGGTACTTCGGGACCAAGTAGTTCTTCATGTTGCTCACGAGGTCTAAACACATCTTTATTAACATCTAATGACCTCACTACCATGGGAGTACTTAAGGGATGAGCTTTATCCATGTAAAATTTTTTAAGTACTTTTTCCAGATAAGTGGATTGATGCAAGAAAATCCCATCTTTCAAATGTTCAATTTGAAGACCTAAACAATATCTTGTTTTTCCAAGGTCTTTCATTTCAAATTCTCTCTTTAAACATTGCACGGCTTATAATAACTCTTCAGGAGTTCCGATGATATTTAAATCATCAACATAAACAGCAATTATAACAAATTTTGATCCTAAACTTTTTATAAACACACATGGGCATATAGGATCATTATTATAACTCTCTTGTATTAAAAATTCACTCAGACGATTATACCACATCCGTCCTGATTGTTTCAATCCATATAACGCTTTGTTTAACTTAACTGAGTAAATTTCCCGGGAATTATCATTATGTGCTTCTGGCACTTTAAATCCTTCAGAGATTTTCATATATATATATATATCATGGTCTAACGAACCATACAAATAGGCCATGACCACATCCATGAGGCGCATTCCAAGTCTTTCATGCACTGCCAGACATATCAAATATCGAAATGTTATTGCATCCACCACAGGAGAATATGTCTCTTCATAATCAACACCAGGCATCTGGGTAAAATCTTGTGCGACAAGCCGTGCTTTATATCTAGTAATCTCATTTCGTTCATTTCTTTTTCGTACAAATACCCATTTATAGCCTACTGGTTTGATCTCTTTTGGTGTTCGGACTGCAGGTCAAAAAACTCCTCGTTTTTCAAACGAGTCTAATTCAGACTTAATTGCCTCTTTCCATTTTAGCCAATCATTTCTATTTCTACACTCTTCCACAGAGGTAGGTTCATGATCCTCGTTTTCATTTATGATATCGCGCGCTATATTATATACAAAATTATTGTCGACAATTATATTATTCCGGTCCCATCTTCTTTCCGTAATGACATAGTTAATTGAGATTTCTTCATTTTCATTAATTTCAGGTACCTGATTTTCTTCATTATTAACTATGTCAATGGTCTCTTCTGGAGAGACATCCTCGATTTGACAATCATGGTTATTTGCTCCTTTTCTTTTTCGAGAATGTTTATCTTTGGAACCAAGTGGTCTACCACGTTTCAAGCGTGCCTTAGACTCACTAGCAATTATAGCTTGTCCTTCATGGACATCAATTTTGACAGGAGCATTTACAGCTGGAATATAAGATTTTGTTACTCTTTTGTGGTCAGTAAATGCGTCTGGCAGTTGATTTGTAATACCTTGCAAATGAATTATCCTTTGAACTTCTAATTCACTTTCTTTTGTTCGAGGATCGAAACTTTTCAATGATAATTCATTCCATGAAATCTCTTTTTCCAACTGTTTATTATCCCTCCCTAATGTTGGGAATCGTGATTCATCAAAGTGACAATCTACAAACCTTGTAGTAAACAAATCTCTAGTCGTCGGTTCAATATACTTGATTATAGATGGAGATTCATACCCAACGTATATTCCCGTCCTCCTTTGAGGTCCCATTTTTGTGTGTTGTGGTGGATTAATTGGGACATATACCGCACATCTGAAAATTCGTAAATGGAAAATATTTGGTTCCTGACCATGAACCAATTGTAAGGGAGAATTATCATTATAACTGGTTGGCCAGATGCGTATAAGTTGTGCTGCATGTAAAACAGCATGTCCCCAGGCCCAAACGGGGAGATTTGATTTCATAAGCATTGGTCTAGCAATCCATTGGATCCGTTTTATAAATGATTCTGCCAAACCATTTTGAGTGTGAACATAGACTACTAGATGTTCCACTTTTATCCCAATTGATATACAATAATTCATAAAAGATTGGGATGTAAATTCACCAACATTATCAAGACGAATTGTCATTATCGGATAATCAGGAAAATGTGCCCGCAACCGAATTATTTGTACAAGTAATCTTGCAAAAGCCAAATTACGAGATGGTAATAAATACACATGTGACCATCGAGTTGATGCGTCAATTAGAACCATAAAATACCGAAACGGTCCACACGGGGAATGAATACGTGCTATACACGTGCTATTCTGTCAATTAGAATCAACTTTTCTGATGGATACGTGCTATACACGTGCTACATGGTGACACTGGAGAAATTGTATCAACTTTTATCCACTAAGTAACAATATAGTAAGGTGAAATTTGTAGTTTTGCTCGATTGAGATTACAGAATGACAGTGTCATTATACACTATGGCTAGAAAGAATGTAGGATCTAAATATCAAAATCTAGATCATGTAAATGTCAATTAAATTAAATCGAAAACTGATACAGGAATATATGGTCTAAATCACTGATGTAGAACAAGTGGATTTGATAATATACTTCTGTTTTAATTCCTGGTTCATATAATGAGCGGGAAAAATGGTTATTGAACAGATCTATCATCTCATTAATCCCTTTTAGATGATTACGTAGGCCAAGAGCATTAAGAAAATAACCTTGTAGATAAAAATGATCTAAATTTGAAACTCTGACAGTTTCTAATGCCATAAAGTGGAAGAGAGACAAATGATATACAAGTCTAAAATCCAATCTGGAATAATCCATACTAAGAAAGAGAGAGCAAAAGACAATGGAGGAATCCCTCCCTAAAAGTAGCACAAAGGATATAAAATCTGACGACCACTTGCAAAGATAAGGGTGTGAAGGATCCACAAAGAAACCCTTTCATAAAATGTCCATTTCTGAGTACATAACTAACCAATTAAACCGACTTGTTTAGAATTTATATGTGCATGCTAAAATTTGGATCTCAATGGCATAACTCGAAATTAAATGGACACCGAAGAATCCAGAATATTTTTTCTTCTTATCAAACAAGATCATAATTCACTTCTTATAAAAGTCAACACTAATTTCACAAACCTCCATTCTATTCAATACTGTATGAAAAAATGTGATCTTAATCAATTATATTAACTAAATAATGTCACTAACAAAATCATTATATGTTTTCTTTTGTTAATTAACCGGCTAATCTAAATTGATAGCTCATGCTCTGAAATTGAGATTCACATACAGATTCATAAGGAAAGAAGTAGGAAGATAGGATAAACTTAACAATTATTATTTGGATACTATTAAACGACTTAAAAATTATAATATATGCATCCCACAAAACAGTTTCAAACAACTTATCAATCAAACATAGTGTTAAACGACTTTGATTCATAATCGAAGCACTTAAACCGCATCTCACAAAATGTATGCCTTTTTAACGAATAGTGTTTAATGCACAGTCAATTCATCGAATTATTGAAGATATGATCTAGGTTTAAGATATCTGACCTATTCAAATCGCCCATTTCACATGTTCTAGTAAATCTAAATTCAAGGATTTGTTAGAGTACCATCCATAGTAAGCATCAAGTAAATCCGAAAACTTCAACAGATCTACAAGTTCTAGAAGTACCAGATCTACAAAACCTAACAGATCTAACAGATCATTCATCTATGGATTCATCAGTATAGTCTAACAGATCAATTGAGATAAGAATCTACTCAAATTGATTTTTCCAGAGAAGGTAGTTGAATTTAATGGACACAAAATTGGATATGTTGGTAATGGGAAGAGATGATAAAGCCATGATAATTCGGATTAGAGTAAATAGACTTGTAATAGGTATTACCTGGAAAGGGATTGATTGAAAGATGAAGCGAGAACACCGGTTTCAATCAGAGCTCCTCGTGAGATGGACAAATATAGCTGCAAATCCATTACCTATACCTATATCTTCGTGCTGATAACGTATTGTAAAATAATAGAAACAATAAACAAAAAGAAATAGAAAGGAGAGGAAAGAAGATTATTCTCAATCATAGGTTTTTCATGTGTATACAAATGATTCACCCAATGGCCTATTTATAGGCTTATAAAGAATACAAAGAGACAATTACATAATTATTACATATGAATAAATATGAATAAATGTAGTGGTGGTGGTGAAGAATGTGAAAAGAGGAGGAATAAATGTAGTGGTTGTGGTGGAGAATGTGAGAGGGAGGGGGGGGGGGGGGGGAGGGGGTTTCAATAGTCCACACTTAATAATTTATTTCTAACAAAAAAATCCCTGGGGGGGGAGGTTCAATAGTCCACACTTAATAATTTATTTCTAACAAAAAAATCCCTTGTTCTTTATTCTTCTTCATTTATAATGGGCTTCTTTTGACCAGGGAACTTATATAATAAAAGTTGCAATTAAGGGCTTAAATGAAACAACAAAAAATAGGTAATAGAGAAAACTACTTCCTTTTCAGTTACCGTAACTTAGCAAGCAATGAAAGTTTCAGTAACAGATCGACATAAGTATTTATTTAGCTTGAATGCCTAAAGCCTCTACCACTTTCTACCACAACCAAACAAGGAAATCGCAATTTAGTGTCATTTTATTTATAAATAAAATCATTAACTAGAATAAATTGCATTAATTTTTTATCCCAGAAAGGACACAAATCCCAAGAAAGAACACAATCAATGGTCCCAATTTGGAATTTTTTTTTTTTTGAGGTAATCAATTTGGAAAATTTCCGTCACAGTATAATGGCTAGAGAGATGGGATGGAATTTAGGAAAGTAAAAAGAGGTAGGGCTAGACCAAAGCGAACTTAAGTTGAAGCTTAATTTAACATTGGAGATGGCCATTGGAGATGGCCCTCGCTAGAGTTAGTTGACTCCAAAATTTTAAGATCAAGACTTGGTAGTTGTTGTAGTTGCATTATGGTAAGAGAAATTGATCAATTAAGGGCATCTGTAGTCGTTTGCTAAATATCGATAATATGGATATTTGGCTTAAAAAAATGCTGCACTCATTTGCCAAATATTCATATTATCAATAATTTGCTACAGTCGATTGCTATATTTGAGAATGGATATAGCTTTTATCCATATTTGAGCGACGACACTCGAAGTGCCGTCCCACAAAAAAAATTAAAATATTTTTCGTCGGACGGCACTTCAAGTGCCGTCCCTTGGAAAATTAATTAATTATCGCAATTAAAAAGCATAAAAAATAATTAAAAAAAACCGAAAAACAAATTCTCCTCGGACGGCACTCGAAGTGCCGTCCCACACCTTCCTTATTTCTCGAACGGCACATGATGTGCCGTCCCTTGGTATTTTTTTTAAAAAAAAATTTAAAATAAATTCTTAATAAATCTTAAATGCTTTAATAAATCCTTAAATGCACATAATATGGTCTAAAGAAAGCATTAATAATTCCTTAAAGCCAAAAAAATCCAATAAGGTGTTGGACGGCACTTCATGTGCCGTCCCACCTTTTTTGGTGGAGTTTTTTTTCTTTTTTTCTTTCTCTCTCCAATTATTATTATTAATTTTTATTTTTACGTTCGGACGGCACTCGAAGTGCGGCACTCGAAGTGCCATCCCACAAAATTTATTGTTTTTTATTTTTTTTTCTCCGACGGCACTTCGTGTGCTGTTGCTCATTATTTTAAAATAGAAAGCTAAAAAATAGCTCTGAACGACTGCAGCAAAAGTTCGATTCCTATTTCCATTTATCCATATTATCCATATTTTACGTTCAACGACTGAAGATGCTCTAATACATGTAAAGCAATAAATATCACTTCCTAATAAGAAGAATAATGAACCAGGGCTCTAAGGTCAAGTACTTGAGTATGTGGAATGCAGCAGTTATTATTTAGGTATCAAATTCAAGTTTGTGACTTCTTTTTTTTTTTTGGATCTTTAAACGGTGGGTAAAATGGCACCTACGTTTCATTAAAAATGATTTAACAAAATATTGCAAAAAAAAAAAAAAAGTGCTTATGAAGTTCAGGCTCTAATGGGCTGGATTCTGAAACTCATACATCCCAACCAACAAAAAAGTAAATACAATGAAATCTAATCGTACTGATCGGTCGATCTTTCTAGTGCGAATTACTCGTGCCAATTTAATTTTTGGGATTAAGTTTGGAGCTCATTTGAATTGTGATTAGTTTTTTTATGAGTACAAAAGGAAAGCTGGGAGGGGCATAAAGGGGAACCTCAGTGATTTTCATCAAGCATAACAAGATACTCTAAGAACCTTTATGTTTGATATCCAAATTCGTATCCGTTATCCTAAGGAAAGAAATATATAGCAAAAACTATATGTTTGATATCCGAATTCGTATCCATTATCCAGCAGACTGTATGCAATTCACATCCGTATCCAAAATTTGCGTATACGGATATGATTTTTTTTCCCGAGTCATATCCGTATAGGATATAATTAATCATAGTAGCTAAGGAAATATTAGATATGAAAATTGCTACCCGTAATTCAGTGTGATATATATAGAACAGGTTAAGGAAAGAAATATATAGCAAAAACTATATGTTTGATATCCGAATTCATATCCGTTATCCAGTAGATTGTATGCAATTCGCATCCGTATCCAAAATTTGCATATACGAATATGATTTTTTTTCTTTCCGAGTCATATCTGTATCCGTATCTGTATCGGATCCATCTTTGGAATGCGGATACAGATGTTGGTATGGCCAATATCCGATCCAAAAGCATCTTGCTGCCATCTTCTCTCCACACCTTCATCTTCAACCCGAGAACCCCAACTCCCCTCCAAGCCATCACCTAGCCACCACCAATTGCCACCATCATCCTGAAGCTTTCCAATCCCAAACAACCCATCTTGCCAGCCTCTCTCTCCCCTTGTACCCCGACCAGGCCCCAATCTCCTCCATTGCTGCCATTCTCCACCACCAAACAGCTCCAATCCTGAAGCCTTCATATCCACTGACTCCACCATACACCCGTGCTGCCCAAACCCAACTCCAAACATTCCCGACCTCCTCTTCCCTTGCTGCTCGTAACCGAACACCTCACCCCACACACCAGCACACTCGTACGCCAAACAACCAATCACCTCCACCTTGCTGTTTTCCATCATTGAAACTGGAACTCTACTTCAACTAAGGCTGGCAATTGACCCGAACCCGACCTAGTACGACCCGTTTTTAGTAGGACTCAGACCTGTTTTTTTTCATTCTTTCTGGACCCTGGTTCAAAAAACAAGCATGTTTATTTTTCGGGCTAGGTTCGGGTGCGTATGGGTCCGACCCGAACCCGACCCAATTTAAACAACCCAAATAAGTAATAAATTTTCCCACTCGGTTCTAACTTCTAAAGTTCCCAGAATCCCAATTTCTTCGAGCGCGCTGCCGCTGCGTGTCCCATCATCTCCTTTCGGTCTTTCCCCTTTTCCAAATTCTTCGAGTGCTTCGTCTTCAGAACGCCTCCTTCTCTCTCCCTAGTCCCTATAGCTCTCTCATTATGGCAGCTTTTGCCTATTTTTCTGTATTTTTTTCATCATCAACCCTAACCCTAACCCTAGCTCCCAATTCAATCTCATATCTCTGTAATTTGAAGAGGGCATCTCGAATTCATCATCTGCCAAGTTTCAATTTCAGGTAAATTTGTTGATTCATTGATTTCACTTTGTTTTTGCTGATTCTGTGAGGAATTATATAAGGTAAGTTTAGTAACTTTAGTTGTCTACAAAAAAAATATATATGGAGAGACAAAGAAAGTTGATAAAACACAAATTTATAAATTTGTGATTATGGAACTGTTTTGTTTTGTTAAAGGAAACAAAGAGAGTTGTTGCTTCCGTTGGACAAGAGGATTGGCAAACAAGAAGAATAACTAATTTATGAATATCGTGTATTGTATTGCAACAATGAGAACATGGTTAGGTATCAAAAGAAACTCTAATCATTGACTTGTGTGCTGTAAATAATGCTCTGCAGTAATGCCGATTGAGTTTGAAAAGGAAACAATATTCTATTGCGACAGATAATCTAGAAGACTGCTTTCTAGAAATCTAGAAATTTATATTAACTAGAGTTTAGTTACTGTCTGTTTAGTTACTGCCTGTTTATAATTTGATATGACGCAATCTGAAAATGTTTAGTTACTACATGTTTATAGTTTATTATATCAGATTGAAAGTGCATCTGAAAATGATTAGTCACTGACTGTCTATAATAGATTGCATCATATTAGAGAAATATATTTCAGTATAAACAGGCAGTCAAAAGAAAATGTTTATATATCAGATCATGTTGCAGATGACTTTTCTATAATTGCATATGACTTTCTAGCAATCTATATATATATTTCAGCATAAATTTGTGATTTAAACATTTTCTATAATATATATAAATCTTGTATGATGCAATCTGAAAAATGTGTACTGCCTATCTATAGTAGATTGTATCATATCAGAGATGAGATGCCTATTTAGTCTATTGTAGAAAATCATTTGCAACTATAGAAAGTGCCTCTCTGTAAATAAATTTGATCAGTAATATATTTCATTAAATAAATTTGATCAGTCTATTATGCTGAACTTGAATATGAGTCTTATTTAGAAATTTTGCAAATACGATCACATATTCTTAATCTTAGTATTAGTTAGTATTCTTTATCTTGCAAATATGATAAAATATGAGTATTATTTAGTAATGTTTAGCATAGTTGCAAACCTTCTGAGTTTATAATGAAGTTGATCTCAATCAAAAACATGCAAGATCTGTTTGAAGTTGAAATGGCTGATAAGGATATGGGGAAGGATAAAGATACCATGGAAGCTACTGATGTAAATGTTGTAACTTCTGAAAATCCTCAAAATATCTCAAATAATCCCCTTGCTGAAAATGTTCATACCAAAAAGGAAAAAACAGAAAATAAATTGAAGTCAAAAGTTTGGCAAGAGATGTCTAAACAAAAAATTGATGGCATTGAAGTAGCAATATGCCCCTATTGTCATAAGAAATTTACTAGAGCTAGTACTAGTGGCACTAGCCACTTGAAGAGGCACTTAAAAAATTTTCCTAAGAAAAGAAATTAGACAACAACTCTTGTCCAGCAATGTAAGTTGTTTGGTGGGGGGGGGGGGGGGGGGGGTGTCAATAATGCACCCTTTTTCTATTGTTGAACACTGGGGTTTCAAGAGGTTTATAAGAAATTTGCAGCCGGAGTTCAATACGGTCTCAAGAAACATTATTAAAACTGATTGTATTGGAGTATATGAGAAAGAAAAGAAAAAACTTAATGAGTTTTTTGATAACTTTTCTAGTCGTGTCAGATATGTGGACATCAAATCAAATATTAGGATATTCATGCTTGACTGCTCATTTTATTGATGATGAACGGATTTTACAAAAGCAGATAATTAATTTTCAAATGGCACCTTCTCCACACACAGCAGAAAATCTTTACTCATCTGTAACACCTCGAATTTGTAAAATACCAAAAATACTTGTTTTTATATATTTGGAGTGGTGAAAAATTATTTTTGATATATTTTATTTAAATATTGATATCGGTATGGATATTTGTGGTAGATTGGTATTATTGATATATTGGAGCTACGAGTTGAAATTTTATGTGAAGAATTATTGTTTATTTTATTTTATTTTATAATTGTGGAGGATTATTATGCGATAAATTTAGTGTATTTTTGTATTGTTGGTATTATTAAAGAATAGAGTTGGGATTATTTGAAATACTTTGGAGGTCTGAGGGCATATTTGTAATTAACCCTTTATAAATATTTATTTTATAAACTTTTTTTTATAAAAACCCCCAAAACCCTTTCCCCTCTCCTCCTCCTTTCCCGTTTTCTTCTTTTTCCCCGATCGAAGGCTTCGACCGAACCCAATCGGCCGATAGCTTCCCCCGGCCAAATCAACCCTTTTTCTTCGTCATCTTCAAATTAATTTGGAGGGGTGGCTAATTGGAGGACGCTCTAGCTAGTGGTGGAGTCGATTCGGAGAAAGGACTTAGTAATGGTATATCTCTTTTTAATTATTTGTGTATTTTCGTATGCTTTTAAATTCTTTTGCTTAGTAATGGAATATAGGGTTGGTGAGTGGTTCACTTTGATGTTAGGGTTAAGAAATTAGTGAGTTGATGGAGAAGTTGCAAGTTGCTAATAAATTAGGGTTTTGGGTTTGGAAATGAGAATTATATATATATAAATTATCTTCCGCATGGTAGTAGAAAATTGTAGTTTAGCCATTAGAATAAATTGGGAAGGGTTCTAGTAATTGTTTGGGGAATAAAAATCCCTTAGACATTAGATTATTACGTGTATCGCACGTGTATCCCAGACGTTCAATAAAACGTCTGTGTGATAGTAAGGTAATTAGTATTATTGTTTTCCCGTGACTGGTTTGAATGATTTGAGCCTTAATTGCGTTGAAATTTGATAATAGGATATGTTGGCGACTTTGGATGCGGGATGGCGAGATGGCGAGATGGCGCTTCGAGTCTTCGCAGGATGCTATGTGAGTATGATTGTTTTTATTTAATGTATCTAATGTGCCATGCAAATTTTAAATTAAGGTTGTCGTGTGTTGATGTTTGTAGATAAATAGTTATATGCTTCGGGTTTGTAATGATCAGAGATATGTGTGTGTATGTGTGATGTGTGATCTTATGACTAATGTGATAAGATGGAAAGTATGGTGTGTATGATGTGATATTGTGATGCGATAATAAGATGAAGTGAATGATGTGGTGTATGTGTACTAGGTGTGTTATGTGGGTGATGAATTGGAAAGTGTTATGTGATAGAGTGATGCGAAATTGATATGATGTATGTGTGACGTGTGGGTCGTAAATGAGAATTTGATACGATAATTGCTGAGTCTAATGGTTTGCGTATGCTTATGAATTTAATGGAGATATATGCTTTCATGGTATGTTATAATGGCAAAATTGTATTATAAAGGAGTTATATTCTTAAGACGTTATGATATACAAGAGATATCTTTATATATGGAGTTATATTATAAAGGAGAGATATATATATGGAGAAATATTATAAAGGAGTCATATTTTAAATGAATATATGGAGATATTGTATTAAACGAGTTATTATAAAGGAGTTATGTTGTAAATGAGTTGTCTTATAAAGAAGTTATATTAAAGGAGTTATTGTATTAAAGGAGTTATTTTATAAAGGAGTTATATTTATTGCCCCAAATTATATTTGGAGAACAGGAGTTATATATATATATATATATATATATATATATATATATATATATATATATATATAATGATATTGCCCCAAATTATATTTGGGGAACAGGAGTTATATATGTATTAATATTGCCCCAAATTTTATATTTGAGGAACAGGAGTTATATTGTGAAGGAGTATATAATAAAGGAGATATGTATATGTACATAAAGGAGAATTAAATATTGCAGTGCTGCACAATCTCCCAGGGGTTTGGGCTAGACCCCACAGGCCCGGGATACACCCGGGAACAGGAGTTATATATTGCCCCAAATTATATTTGGGGAACAGGAGTTATATATATATATATATATATATATATATATATATATATATATATATATATATATATATTAATATTGCCCCAAATTTTATATTTGGGGATTAGGAGTTATATATTGCCCCAAACTATGTTTGGGGATCAGGAGTTTCCCTCGCTAGTATAGGGCCAGGAGGGAGACGTAGCCTCGGACGTGTAAGACTCTGTGTGAGTATCGATCCGCGTGTTATATTTTACTTTTGACTAGCCTTTTGGCTTTAGTCTTGGTTGGACAAGCGCGCAACCGTACTTTCAATCCAGCCCACAAATGATAGAGGCTTAGGACACCTGGATCTGGGTGATGTGGTGGGTTAGCGGGATTGAAATGTACGGGATGGGAGGCACAGAGATCCCTGTGTTGTACGAGGAGGTCAGTTGTGTGGGCACTGAAAAGGAGGAAATATAAAGGTGTATATGTGTATTGAAAGAATGTATGTATATATAAAGATATTGATGATATGATATATATTACGGAGATTAATTATATTATGGGAGATGTGAATATACTACGGGAGATATATATGTATTTAGTGGCATATGGCTTGAGATGTGATGTGATATTACCCAGACTATGTGTTTGGGGTGCGGTGAGTATTACCCAAACTATCGACTTTGGGGCGTGATATGTGATTGCCCAAACTATGTTTGGGATATGGAGTATATTGTGATAAGAATGAAAGTGAAGTTAATGGCATTTTGTGTTATAAGTGATATGATAATGTTGTGATGAAATGTAAGCAAATTGTTACGGGCACTGAGGCGTATTGTTTTGTGTTGTAAGACATGAATTAATATGATATTAGGAGAAGTGATGTATATGTTTATGAGGTGATACGTGATATAATACAATAAGATAAATATTTGTATCATGAGGTTGGTAATGAAAATGGTTATTAAAGAAAGTATGATGTGTTATAAGTTGGTGTGCCTTGGAATTGTGACTAGGAACTACCCGCCTGCTATTTCGGAGGAAATAGTGGGAACTACCTGCCTAGGCACAATTTTCAGGATGGAGTGAGTTGGTGATATGCTAGTTGTATTGTGTGATGGAAATGAAGAGTAAAGTATGATAAAATGAGAATGAGTAGGAAAATAAGTAGTGTGATGAAATTTGGATGAAAAGTAGATAGTTGTAATTTATAATGAGAGTGAAGTGATGTATGGCGAGACACTATGATATGTGTTATAAGAAATGAATGATTGTGATGAGGGAGATATGAGGATATACGATGAAAATGAATAAGATGATTTAAAGTGGAATGAATGTGAAGTAAGGTTATGAGATAAGTAGGAAAGAATATGCGTCGTGTGTATAAATGAAAATGAATGGTAAATGAAATACGTGGTTGAATAGTATGAAGAAAAGGAGGTAGTGACCTTATGTGACTATTTTTGTAAATAAAGAAATGATGAGGTGATGGAAATTGTGAAAAGACAGAGTATTAGCCTTGGAGAGTTTAAAATGAAAAGTAATTGAGTGTGAATTGAATGAGTTGTATGGGTACATATTTATATATATATACACAGTTACATGTTAATATGATGCATATAGTGAAGTTATGGTTTTATTCAGATGGATACAGTTTGGCGGAATCCTTTGATATAAATTCGTATGTTTGGCGTTTTTATGCGAATTTAAGGTTGAATCTATTATATTGATGTTCGTAAGTTTAAGTTGGTTTCTTTTTATAATTTAATTGATTTATGAGTTTAGTAAATTATACTCACACCAGAAATGGCTAACCCCTTAGTGTTTGGGGGGTTAGGGCGTCCTTAGACTGCCCTAGATCCCCTACTGTTACAGGTCCTCAGCAGTGCAGAGGTGAGGGATAGATTGGATGGTGCGAAGCTTTTCTTTATTTCATTTATTTTATTTATTTAGTGTTTAAGTTATTATGTCAAGTGATAAATTTATGATTTAAATTGTATTATGGATGTATAAGTATGTAAATGATGAAGATGAGTATAGTGTGGAGTAGTTTGGCATGTTTGTGACCCGTACCCACCTCGTTGTGGAGTACCGGGCTCGGTGGTAGGTTTCACAAAAAGTTTTCAAAAATTTTACCTCGTTTTTCAAAGAAAATTATAGCTTTTAATTGATATTTGATAATCCGTTGTGAGTTTGGCCCCCAGAGCATTATATTATATTGCCTGTGTGTATCTGCTCGTTTTGGCTTGGGGAGTCCATAAAAATATTATGTGGATTGTGAGCTACGGAATTTTGAGCAGAATTCCGTAAGCTTTTTGTGTTTCGGGGCAAAATTTACAGGGGAGACTCTGTCAAAATTTTTCCTAAAATATAGTTTTCTTAGTTTATGTTTAAAGTGATATAGAAATTGAAAGAATTGAATTTGGAGGTCTGGTTTTCAAAAAAAAAAAAAATCTTTGGGGCGTTACAGTTTGGTATCAGAGCCTAGGTTAACTAGGATAGAGTTTGTGATGATTTGTATCCTAGTGATCCTGTCATGTGAGTATGGGTTCATTATTGCTAAGTCGTGGAGATGAAGTGTTTTATGTTTTGTGGGTGTTTTATTTAGTAGCAGTTCTTTTGATGAATGGAGTGAACCCTTTAGACTTTTGTCTGACATTGTGTCATGGTTATTTTTAGCCCTACATATGTTTTATCTTTTTTGAAACCCCTATAAGAATTTGTGTGTTATTGGGATATTCTATTACATTGATTGATGTGTGTGTGAAGGGCTATTCCTTGGCGATCCTGTATATGTTCTATAGACCGGGAGGTGATGTGTTGTAAGTGATGTCATTGGAAACTGGGGTGATGAGTTGGTTGTGGAGGCTTTATGCATACTGAGGTATGATGCATGAATGATTTGGGTGAGAAGGCCCGATGAGACTCGGTTTCTAATTGTATGAAATGCCTTGGATGATGTGGGTATGTCTGTTGGGTTTGGTGGTAATACCCAAGGAGAAGATTAATAAGGTGGTTGGTAAACTCTTTGATATATGAGAGGATGGTTCCCTGAGATTGAGTATTGATCATCGGGAGTTGAGTAAGGAGGCCATTAAGAATAGGGTAACAGATGTCTGAAATAGAAGAGGAATATTGGCATTTATTACGTCCCAGGAGTGGACAGTACTAGAATTATTTAGTCAATTTGGATTTTTCCTCGACCACAGAGAGTGACATGACTTTGTAGGTGGGCAGTTTATCAGTACAGTCGTCCATTCTACAGCTGATCAGTCGAGCTTGGATTCGAAATTTCTACTTATTACTGAGGATGCATGATCAAATTTTAGATGAGCTTAATGAATGTCCTACAGATTGGTCAGTAGGCAGTGAAGGAAGTTCTTGTTATCATCGTAGATTTGGTATTTTTGTGGATGGCTTATGGTAGGGTGAGATGGAGATTGTTTATTTTATTAAGTATATTGGTTATCCCGGTGACACGAAGAGATATCGTGAGTTTAGGAGGACTTTTAAGTGGCCATGAACGAAGAAGGATGTCAGTTATTTGACAAGAATGGATAAGCCTCTTTTGAGGTGTGTAGTCGACAAGCGAGTTATGTAGATTAGCGGCGACCAAGACTTTGAGTTGCTCAGTTGCTTAAGGTTCATTGCTATGTTATTTGATGACTATGTTTGGAAATCTGAGAAGTTAGTGAGGAGAACGTATTCGGAATTGTTTGAACGGTGTTCTTAACCATTGTAGCTCGAGGACGAGCTTCTTATGAGGTGTGTAGAATGTAACACCTCGAATTTGTAAAATACCGAAAATACTTGTTTTTATATATTTGGAGTGGTGAAAAATTATTTTTGATATATTTTATTTAAATATTGATATCGGTATGGATATTTGTGGTAGATTGGTATTATTGATATATTGGAGCTACGAGTTGAAATTTTATGTGAAGAATTATTGTTTATTTTATTTTATTTTATAATTGTGGAGGATTATTATGCGATAAATTTAGTGTATTTTTGTATTGTTGGTATTATTAAAGAATAGAGTTGGGGTTATTTGAAATACTTTGGAGGTCTGAGGGCATATTTGTAATTAACCCTTTATAAATATTTATTTTATAAACTTTTTTTTTATAAAAACCCCCAAAACCCTTTCCCCTCTCCTCCTCCTTTCCCGTTTTCTTCTTTTTCCCCGATCGAAGGCTTCGACCGAACCCAATCGGCCGATAGCTTCCCCCGGCCAAATCAACCCTTTTTCTTCGTCATCTTCAAATTAATTTGGAGGGGTGGCTAATTGGAGGACGCTCTAGCTAGTGGTGGAGTCGATTCGGAGAAAGGACTTAGTAATGGTATATCTCTTTTTAATTATTTGTGTATTTTCGTATGCTTTTAAATTCTTTTGCTTAGTAATGGAATATAGGGTTGGTGAGTGGTTCACTTTGATGTTAGGGTTAAGAAATTAGTGAGTTGATGGAGAAGTTGCAAGTTGCTAATAAATTAGGGTTTTGGGTTTGGAAATGAGAATTATATATATATAAATTATCTTCCGCATGGTAGTAGAAAATTGTAGTTTAGCCATTAGAATAAATTGGGAAGGGTTCTAGTAATTGTTTGGGGAATAAAAATCCCTTAGACATTAGATTATTACGTGTATCGCACGTGTATCCCAGACGTTCAATAAAACGTCTGTGTGATAGTAAGGTAATTAGTATTATTGTTTTCCCGTGACTGGTTTGAATGATTTGAGCCTTAATTGCGTTGAAATTTGATAATAGGATATGTTGGCGACTTTGGATGCGGGATGGCGAGATGGCGCTTCGAGTCTTCGCGGGATGCTATGTGAGTATGATTGTTTTTATTTAATGTATCTAATGTGCCATGCAAATTTTAAATTAAGGTTGTCGTGTGTTGATGTTTGTAGATAAATAGTTATATGCTTCGGGTTTGTAATGATCAGAGATATGTGTGTGTATGTGTGATGTGTGATCTTATGACTAATGTGATAAGATGGAAAGTATGGTGTGTATGATGTGATATTGTGATGCGATAATAAGATGAAGTGAATGATGTGGTGTATGTGTACTAGGTGTGTTATGTGGGTGATGAATTGGAAAGTGTTATGTGATAGAGTGATGAGAAATTGATATGATGTATGTGTGACGTGTGGGTCGTAAATGAGAATTTGATACGATAATTGCTGAGTCTAATGGTTTGCGTATGCTTATGAATTTAATGGAGATATATGCTTTCATGGTATGTTATAATGGCAAAATTGTATTATAAAGGAGTTATATTCTTAAGACGTTATGATATACAGGAGATATCTTTATATATGGAGTTATATTATAAAGGAGAGATATATATATGGAGAAATATTATAAAGGAGTCATATTTTAAATGAATATATGGAGATATTGTATTAAACGAGTTATTATAAAGGAGTTATGTTGTAAATGAGTTGTCTTATAAAGGAGTTATATTAAAAGAGTTATTGTATTAAAGGAGTTATTTTATAAAGGAGTTATATTTATTGCCCCAAATTATATTTGGGGAACAGGAGTTATATATATATAATGATATTGCCCCAAATTATATTTGGGGAACAGGAGTTATATATATATAATGATATTGCCCCAAATTATATTTGGGGAACAGGAGTTATATATGTATTAATATTGCCCCAAATTTTATATTTGGGGAACAGGAGTTATATTGTGAAAGAGTATATAATAAAGGAGATATGTATATGTACATAAAGGAGAATTAAATATTGCAGTGCCGCACAATCTCCCAGGGGTTTGGGCTAGACCCCACAGGCCCGGGATACACCCGGAAATCGGAGTTATATATTGCCCCAAATTATATTTGGGGAACAGGAGTTATATATATATATTAATATTGCCCCAAATTTTATATTTGGGGATCAGGAGTTATATATTGTCCCAAACTATGTTTGGGGATCAGGAGTTTCCCTCGCTGGTAGAGGGCCAGGAGGGAGACGTAGCCTCGGACGTGTAAGACTCTGTGTGAGCATCGATCCGCGTGTTATATTTTACTTTTGACTAGCCTTTTGTCTTTAGTCTTGGTTGGACAAGCGCGCAACCGTACTTTCAATCCAGCCAACAAATGATAGAGGCTTAGGACACCTGGATCTGGGTGATGTGGTGGGTTAGCGGGATTGAAATGTACGGGATGGGAGGCACAGAGATCCCTGTGTTGTACGAGGAGGTCAGTTGTGTGGGCACTGAAAAGGAGGAAATATAAAGGTGTATATGTGTATTGAAAAAATGTATGTATATATAAAGATATTGATGATATGATATATATTACGGAGATTAATTATATTATGGGAGATGTGAATATACTACGGGAGATATATATGTATTTAGTGGCATATGGCTTGAGATGTGATGTGATATTACCCAGACTATGTGTTTGGGGTGCGGTGAGTATTACCCAAACTATCGACTTTGGGGCGTGATATGTGATTGCCCAAACTATGTTTGGGATATGGAGTATATTGTGATAAGAATGAAAGTGAAGTTAATGGCATTTTGTGTTATAAGTGATATGATAATGTTGTGATGAAATGTAAGCAAATTGTTACGGGCACTGAGGCGTATTGTTTTGTGTTGTAAGACATGAATTAATATGATATTAGGAGAAGTGATGTATATGTTTATGAGGTGATACGTGATATAATACAATAAGATAAATATTTGTATCATGAGGTTGGTAATGAAAATGGTTATTAAAGAAAGTATGCTGTGTTATAAGTTGGTGTGCCTTGGAATTGTGACTAGGAACTACCCGCCTGCTACTTCAGAGGAAATAGTGGGAACTACCTGCCTAGGCACAATTTTCAGGATGAAGGAGTGAGTTGGTGATATGCTAGTTGTATTGTGTGATGGAAATGAAGAGTAAAGTATGATAAAATGAGAATGAGTAGGAAAATAAGTAGTGTGATGAAATTTGGATGAAAAGTAGATAGTTGTAATTTATAATGAGAGTGAAGTGATGTATGGCGAGACACTATGATATGTGTTATAAGAAATGAATGATTGTGATGAGGGCGATATGAGGATATACGATGAAAATGAATAAGATGATTTAAAGTGGAATGAATGTGAAGTAAGGTTATGAGATAAGTAGGAAAGAATATGCGTCGTGTGTATAAATGAAAATGAATGGTAAATGAAATACGTGGTTGAATAGTATGAAGAAAAGGAGGTAGTGACCTTATGTGACTATTTTTGTAAATAAAGAAATGATGAGGTGATGGAAATTGTGAAAAGACAGAGTATTAGCCTTGGAGAGTTTAAAATGAAAAGTAATTGAGTGTGAATTGAATGAGTTGTATGGGTACATATTTATATATATATACACAGTTACATGTTTATATGATGCATATAGTGAAGTTATGGTTTTATTCAGATGGATACAGTTTGGCGGAATCCTTTGATATAAATTTGTATGTTTGGCATTTTTATGCGAATTTAAGGTTGAATCTATTATATTGATGTTCGTAAGTTTAAGTTGGTTTCTTTTTATAATTTAATTGATTTATGAGTTTAGTAAATTATACTCACACCAGAAATGGCTAACCCCTTAGTGTTTGGGGGGTTAGGGAGTCCTTAGACTGCCCTAGATCCCCTACTGTTACAGGTCCTCAGCAGTGCAGAGGTGAGGGATAGATTGGATGGTGCGAAGCTTTTCTTTATTTCATTTATTTTATTTATTTACTGTTTAAGTTATTATGTCAAGTGATAAATTTATGATTTAAATTGTATTATGGATGTATAAGTATGTAAATGATGAAGATGAGTATAGTGTGGAGTAGTTTGGCATGTTTGTGACCCGTACCCACCTCGTTGTGGAGTACCGGGCTCGGTGGTAGGTTTCACAAAGAGTTTTCAAAAATTTTACCTCGTTTTTCAAAGAAAATTATAGCTTTTAATTGATATTTGATAATCCGTTGTGAGTTTGGCCCCCAGAGCATTATATTATATTGCCTGTGTGTATCTGCTCGTTTTGGCTTGGGGAGTCCATAAAAATATTATGTGGATTGTGAGCGACGGAATTTTGAGCAGAATTCCGTAAGCTTTTTGTGTTTCGGGGCAAAATTTACAGGGGAGACTCTGTCAAAATTTTTCCTAAAATATAATTTTCTTAGTTTATGTTTAAAGTGATATAGAAATGGAAAGAATTGAATTTGGAGGTCTGGTTTTCAAAAAAAAAAAAATTTTTTTTGGGGCGTTACATCATCCATTTGCAAATGCTTGCTAGATTGTAACGTTGATAGGAAGATAATGTCAATAACTGTTGATAACTGCACTACAAAGGATTTAATGGTCGAGTTGTTGAAAGATGAGCTTTCCAGCAATCTTTTACTGTGAGGTGATTTATTTCATGTTCGTTGTTCGGCACGTATACTTAATTTAATTATCTAAGTTGGTCTTAAGTCTTTGGGTGATGTTGTGCGGAAAGTAAGGGATAGTGTCAAATACGTGACAGGTTCACAAGAGAGGGAGCAGTTGTTCAAAGATATGTGCAAACAAGCAAAAATTAGTTGTAAGAAGCGTCTCATTAAAGATGTTCCAAACCACTAGAATTTTACATATAAGATGTTGGAAGTACCCTTAATTTATAAAGATGCATTTCAACGTCTTGAACATAGGGATTCTGTTTTTAGACAGAAGGTTGCAGCTTCTGAAGATGAATGACAAAGGGGCAAAGTTGTTTGTGATTTACTAGAAACTTTCTATAATGCATCAAATATGTTTTCAGATAATTGTTATCCCACGAATTTTATTTTTGATAAAAGTTATTACATAATTTACATTAGATTAAAATTATTTTGTCAATAATATTTCTATAATGCATCAATTCTATTTTCAGGTTCAAATTATCCTAATGCTAATCTATTTTTTGATGAAATTTGTGAGATAAGATTGAAATTGCATGAAGAGGCAGCTTTTGGCAGCCAGTTGTTGCTACTATGCTGGAGAAGTTTTTGATGTATTGAAAAATTTTCTACTTTCCCTTAGCATGTGCAATTGTTATGGATCCAAGTTTCAAGTTGAAATTACCTGAGTATTATTATCCAAAGTTTATGATTCTTTAACTGCTAAGGAAGAGGTGAAAATGGTAGTTGTTAGTATTAGTAACATTTATAAGGAATATCTTGCTAAGGGCAATAATTTCTACTAAAGTTGACTCAAGTGAAAGTAGTAGTTCTAACTCATTCTCAACTGCAAAATGTACAAAGAGATACAGTCAATTCCTTACTCAAAGCTTTTCAAAGATGCCAACAAAGACTGACTTAGATCTTTATTTAGAGAAGCAGTTTATCCTTTAGAAGAAGATACATTTGATGTGCTAGCTTGGTGGAAGTCTAGTGCTGCAAGGTATCCTATTCTCTCATTGATGACTCGTGATGTACTTGCAATTCATTTATCTACTGTAGCCTCAGAATCTGCATTTAGCACTGGTGGAAGAGTGTTGGACCCATATCATAGTTCTTTGCACCCAAGAATGGTTGAGGCCCTCATATGTGGCCAAGATTGGATAAAGAACTCTATCAGAGGTACTAACTAACTGGACATTTTTTGTGTATAATCCTGATTTCTTATCCTTGAACTTATTATTTTATTGTAGGACAAGATGGAGCGTCGAAGTTACAAAATCATGGTGCCGCTCTAGGTTCAGTGATAGTTGATAAAGGAAAAGATGATGCATGGTACAGTATTTTATATCTTATTTATCAAAGTACTTCTATAGATTTATGCACTTTATATATAAGTTGTGTAATATGATATTCCTTCATGCAGGTCAGGAAAATGAAAACAATGAAGAGGGATTCATAGCTATCTTTTTATATGAATGATTATTCTGATGAGCTATGCTTTCATGTTATCTTGTATTACTTTCTATAAAACAATCCATATAATTGTTTTTTTTAAATTAATCGGACCGGAGAAAATATTTTGTATGAATGATTATTCCGATGAGCTATGCTCTCATGTTATCTTGTATTACTTTCTATAAAAAATCCATGTAATTGTTTTTTATATATGAAATCGGGTCGGTGTCGGGTTTTTTTGTTTATTCGGGTTCGGGCTTGGGCCTACATTTTGGAGTCCGATGCAAATTGGGTCGGGCTCGGACCCTACAAAACAATTCGTGCTCGGGCTTATATAAGTCCGGCCCTAGCCCGGCCCATTGCCACCCATAACTTCAACCCAACAACAACACCTCCTTTTGCTGCCCCCACCTTCCTCCTTCATCCCGAGCATCAACCTACAGTCCATTGCCTCCATCAGCTCCATCAAATCCAGCAACCTTCATCACCCCGCAACCCATCACCATCATCAACTCCATGCTGCCCCCACACACGCAGCACCACCGAACTCCTCTCCATCAAGCCCGCAGCCCCTCCACCAACCTCGTTGCAGCTGAGTTGTTGTTGTTGTCGTCGGTTGTTGTCACTGCCATCTTGATGTCGTTTGTTGTCGTCACCTTGCTATTGTGACCATGTTTGTTGTCATCGTCTTGTTGCCGTCACTCGCTGTCGTGTGCCGCTGTCGTAGCGATCGTTCATTCTTCTTCCCGTGGTTCTCACCACGTTAGTATTCATCAAATATAGGAGAGCATCCCTTGAACTCTTAGCAAGTGGCCTTCATTATCATCATATTTTATCATCAAACTCTATTGCAGTTTCTTTGTGCCATGTTATTGATTCATATCTTGAACCGTTAATCCTCTTTGTATCAATCCGTCATGTTATCGAATATTTAGATGTTCTGCCCTGTCGAATACCTGACTTTGTACTGAGATTAGACTCAGTTTCCTGTAACCAAAGTTAGTATTTTATATATGCATATTGTATCCCTTTGAGTGTAGAATCTAGAACATCTTACGAATTCTCAAAGAGGTTTATAGATTGCGAGATATTGATGTTTTAGTACTATAACATCTAAATTTTCAGAGTACTGCCTATGCACTATATTCGCACAGAACAGATTGATCGGCATATCTACCGGACTTAGAATTTACTGAGTGAGTAGGCACTGGATTCGAAAGATGGTCTACATTACAGAATCTCTGACAGAACTAAATTTGCATTGTCGTACAAGCAGAAAAGTAAGTTTTAGTACAGACGTGTACCGTTGTTCGGGTTAGTTGATAGTGCATATATATATATATATATATATATATATATGGTAAAAGGGATATGAGCAACTTGCTCATTTAGTAAATGAGCAAGTGATGAGGTGGCATGCATGTGATTGGAAAATCCTAAAAGTGGTTAGATACTCAATGTATCACATGCATGCCACCTCATCACTTGCTCATTTACTAAATGAGCAAGTTGCTCATATCCCTTTTACCCATATATATATATATATATATATATATATATATATATATATATATATATTATTCATGCATGATAACTGTACTGATACTGTAGATTGATAAGATGCTTCTATTTCATGCATTTGCATTTACCAATTGATACTTTCTTGATTACCGTCATGGCTCTATATCATGTATTGCATAATCTCTTTAAACCTTCCCGATTACTATCTTTATATTATCGTTAAATGCATCATTATTATTACAATCATTGCTATTCATTTGGATGGCAAAACTAAGTGCCACATAGAACTAAGTACTATGTAGAACTACGTGCCATATAGAATTAAGTGCCATGCCGGAGGAATCGACGGGGGCTACCTGTAGAATCTGTGGGGGCTACTTCTAGAATCTGTGAGGGCCATCTCTAGAATCCATTATCCTAAGAAGTGATATGACTGTCTTGTTACTCCTGTTCCCCTCACTTATTGCATCGACTACATGTTCATGATTGACTGGGATAAAAGAATAACAAGCAGGGGTTATAAGGGTACGACTTAGTAGTGGACAATATAGGAGAGTGTACTTGGAAGGGGGACCATGTTTCCCGTAATAATGATTTTTGATTCTTGATTACTATGTTCTTGATTACATGATTCTTGATTACGTGATTCCCGAGTACATAATTGTTAGGTTTCGATGGTAGTCTTAGATCAAATACACTACGAAAAAATTACAAAGAAATATCGAAACCTAACTATGGATCCATGCAAAAACCATAAATCGTGTTTAGGAGTTATACCTTGAAGATGGATTTGTTGTCTCCAATTAATGTCGATCACGGCACTGCAATATTGCTGTGCCTCTACGGTATCCACACGAACGGATCAAATCAAGCTTTTCCTCATGCTGCGGTACTAGCTACGGGATGGGGATGTTCCTCACGATCTCTCTCTCTCACAATTTCTGTGATGGTTAGAGTTTTCTCATGTAACACTTTTTCACAGGTACGTATCATATATATAGTTGCATAAAATCAACTCTAAGAGAGTAATGAGGCTGTTGGACTCACAATCTGACCTGGTTCAGATTCATATGTGGGCCTTTGAACTTTAGTCAGCCCATTTCATCTAATTAAATGTCCAACCAATATCAGGAGTCCAAGTCTTACTTGGATCCCCAATTAAATTTATCTTATGGATTTAAATTTCATTTTCGATCCATTCTAAGTATGTGACCCTGTAGGTTCTCGTTGCGTTGACAGTAATACTAAAATCATATTCTTGTATTACAAATATTGAGCGGTATCTAGCAATACATCACTGCTACTCAAGTAACGGGAATGTCAGTGATTAGACATAACCTATTTATGATCATTGTTACCATGTAGTCTAGTCCCTTTGTCCATATATCTTAATTGACCACAAGGCATAGAGCGTGTCACCCTTGTATAGTTCAATCTTTGGTTTCTTGATATCCGAGTAGACTTACTAAAATAAATGAGCTCAATATCTCATATTGACACATTTGAGCATGGCCATATATTTTGTAGTCTCACTCAATCAAGGGGCCCATAGATATTGCTCCTGTTATGTAAGAGGGACAAATCCTAACTAAGTCACTCACATCCCTCCGCATGATTTGTAGTATATCCAATAGTCGACTTTATAATCACCTTATTACAGGTAACGTTGGATGACATTAAAATATATAACTTCTCATGTAGGGAACCGTAGTGACTTCAAGTCAAAGGACTACATACACCATGGTCACTGTGAGAACCGCTTATGACACTCACGTAACGATCCATACAGTGTTCTCATGGTGGGTCAGTCTAGTACATTATTACTCTAATATGTACTCATGTGAAGACTTGATATTCATATCCATGACCCGTGAGATATGGTCATCAGTCTACGCACATACTAGTCTCTATATATTATTATTGTCCTAATTCACAATAATATTTGACTAGGGACATTTAAGAATAATGTTCTGATTACAACCAATAGGATCTCATAATCAAGTCATGAACTTGATATCCCATGGTATTGAATCCACTATTCTAAGGAATTTATTGTGATCATTTAATCACAATAAACAACACATTAAATGAAATGTCTCATATATGAAGCAAATATCATGATACAATGTAAACTATTAATGTCAAGACACAACTGGCCTCTAGGGCATACACACTACAAAACGCACGGGCTTTACCGACGTTTTTTTTGCATATTTACCGACGTTTATAAATCCCGCTGTAGATACCACCAGCGTTTTATAAATCGCCGGTGCAAGTGTCGCTGAATCGCGTGTCGCTGTAGCTTAGGTACATTCACCGGCATTTTTTACGACCGCCGGTGTAGGTAGTGTAGGTTAAACCTACACCAGCGGTCGCAAAAATGCCGGGGAATGTGTGTTTCCGTTTGGTAGTGCTGTTTTCGGCCATTACCTACACCGGTGTTCTTAAACCGCCGGTAAAGGCTCGCAATTTTTTGCTGAAAGCTACATCGGCGCTTCTAAAAATCCGGTGTAGCTATATTTAAAAAAAAAATTAAAGAAAAAAAAAAGAAAATTAGATGACAGTTAACCCATTTTGGTAAAAAAAGCATGCTAAGATGACAATCAGATGGCTAATATCCAGCATCTTTAACAGTGAAAGAAAATGAAAATTTCTAGTATCTAAGCATGTTTGTCTATTAATTCTTCATCCCAACTAAATCATGATGTTTGTGGCTCCAAAAGAAACCTGCACAAGGTTTGTTCAGCCCAATCCTTGTACAGATTTGGAGGATTTTGGTATACAGCTAGCATCCTTAGTTGACAGTTAACCCATTTTGGTAAAAAAATCATGCTAAGATGACAATCAGATGCATGAATTCAGCTTCTTTAACAGTAAAAGAAAATGAAAATTTCCAGTATCTAACCATAAATGTTTGTCTATTAATTCTTCATCCCAACTAAATCATTGATGTTTGTGGCTCCAAAAGAAACCTGCACAAGGTTTGTTCAGCCCAATTCTTGTACAGATTTGGAGGATTTTGGTATATATACAGCATCCTTAGTTGATAGTTAACCCATTTTGGTAAAAAAATCATGCTAAGATGATAATCAGATGCATGAATTCAGCTCCTTTAACAGTAAAAGAAAATGAAAATTTCCAGTATCTAAGCATATATGTTTGTCTATTAATTCTTCATCCTAACTAAATCATTGATGTTTGTGGCTCCAAAAGAAACCTGCACAAGGTTTGTGCAGCCCAATTCTTGTTCAGATTTGGAGGATTTTAGTATATATACAGCATCCTTAGTTGACAGTTAACCCATTTTGGTAAAAAAATCATGCTAAGATGACAATCAGATGCATGAATTCAGCTTCTTTAACAGTAAAAGAAAATGAAAATTTCCAGTATCTAAGCATATATGTTTGTCTATTAATTCTTCATCCCAACTAAATCATTGATGTTTGTGGCTCCAAAAGAAACCTGCACAAGATTTGTTCAGCCCAATTCTTGTACAGATTTGGAGGATTTTGGTATATATACAGCATCCTTAGTTGACAGTTAACCCATTTTGGTAAAAAAAAGCATGCTAAGATGATAATCAGATGGCTAATATCTAGCATCTTTAACAGTAAAAGAAAATGAAAATTTCCTGTATCTAAGCATATTTGTCTATTAATTCTTCATCCCAACTAAATCATGATGCTTGTGGCTCCAAAAGAAACCTGCACAAGATTTGTTCAGCCCAATCCTTGTACAGATTTGGAGGATTTTGGTATACAGCTAGCATCCTTAGTTGACAGTTAACCCATTTTGGTAAAAAAATCATGCTAAGATGACAATCAGATGCATGAATTCAGCTTCTTTAACAGTAAAAGAAAATGAAAATTTCCAATATCTAACCATATATGTTTGTCTATTAATTCTTCATCCCAACTAAATCATGATGTTTGTGGCTCAAAGAAGATTTTAGATCCAGGATGACATATTTTGATTGGGCTTTGATTGGAGATTCTAGTCATAGATCGATTCTTTGGAGACCGACTTTCTAAAGAAAATGTCATTTGGAAGTATGCGGGTACATGTTTGTTAGATCACCAAAACTCCCATTTAGACATCATGATATAATTGTATATGAAGTTTAGATAAAAAATTTCCATCACTAGTCGCTCCTCAAAAAATCATAGTGTGCAACTTCAGATACATGACCCATCTCATCTCCTTATTCAAACAAAGAGTGAAAAAGAATACTTTCACTCCCAAATGCTGGCAAAATTTGTACTAACTTAAATGAAACTTATACTTTTATAATACTCGTGAAATAACTGTCAATTAAAATCACAACATAAGTTCAAACAGGATTATTTCATCACTAGTCACTCCTCTGTAAATCATAGTATGCAACTTCAGTTACATAATCCATCTCATCATCACTTAAAACCATACGGTAAAGAACAATCTCATTTTCAAACCCAAGCAACAAGCATGAACATTACGTTAGAAACTGATACTCATTTAGACATCATGATATAATTGTATATAAAGTTTAGATAAAAAATTTCCATCACTAGTCGCTCCTCAAAAAATCACAGTGTGCAACTTCATAAGAGTGTTCTTGCTAGAGCAAAATCACATGCTAATCCCGGCTACTGAAACTAGAGAGTCGAAGTTGTGCAAGCTATAAACAACCAACCCACAAAGCATTAACAGATTTCGACCATACTAAACCCTTAACCATCAATACAACTTCGGAACCCATCTCCAAACCCATCTCCTTATCCAAGTGAAAATAACATACTATAATTGATTCCAAAGTCATCTCCAAACTCATCTCGAACCTAGCTATCCCAACATCAATCCATTCCAAAGTCATCCTCACCGCCACATTTAAATCGTAACCAACTACAAAAATAAACCCCTCATATCAAAATCAAGGTCTCCAATTACTAAAATAAACCTCTCATATCAAAATCCAACAATCAGCAATTAACTACCCCACAATCATCATCAACTTCAGACACTTGATACAAACGACAATCCCTAACCCTACACAATTTCAACATCAACTGAAAACAGCAACAGCAATTAACCAAATACCTCAACTGAAAACTCTACACAATTTCAACATGAAAATTTCCATCACTAGTCGAAAACACTCTTCTGAAGTAGATAGATGGAAAGATAGATAGATAGAGAGAGAGAGAGCGAGAGAGAGTACTTGTGATGAGGTCCCGACATCATGTGAAAGGAGACCCAGTGGCGACGGCGGAGACCTTAACCCCCAAATCGCCACCGCCGAACAATAAAATCGGAGGAGTAGAGAGAGAGAGAGAGAGACTACTTGCGATGAGACCCCGACGTCGTGCGAAAGGAGACCCACTGGCGACGGCGAAAGGAGGCACGAAGAATTTAGGGTTTGGGAAAAAAAAATCAAACGAAATGAAATAGTTTCGCAGAAGGAATGGGGATTTATCCCAGTAAATTCACCGGTATTTTTATTAATAAACGCCGGTGAATGGGAGAGGAATTGCGAAGGCACATTATCGCTTTCTATTCACCGGCATTTTGTACAGACCGCCGGTGTATAACTATAGGATTTTGCGACCAAATCCTAGGCTTATCCTACCCCGGCACGATTGGTAAAACGCCGGGGAATATACGCCGGTAAATCCATCAACTGTTGTAGTGACACACAATAATCTTGTAGACTTCATTACTTTAAGTCCAAACGTCACTTGAGTGATATGCACCCGAATCTGTGGTATGAGACATAGGATTGCATGCATTAGATAAATTAATAAAACTGATAGACTTGAACATTGACACTAGTACCGATTACATGATTACATGATTCCCGATTCTCAATTTCATGATTCACGATTATATGATTCTTGATTACATAATCCTTGGTTATCGACTAATTATACCTTGAAATCTTGATTGTAATTACTTCCAGTTGTTAGTTGCATCGTACCTGATCATACCAATTCAGTAATTGCACTGTTATTTCTTCCATGTTATATTTTGTTATCTTGCTACTATACTGCATGTTGTTACTTATTGTCCGAAACTTGCTCTAACAGAACCCCCCACTTCAGATAATGTTTATATAGGTACAGATGGTGAGATACCAGAGGAACTTGGCGAACAAATTTTCTAGATGGCCGTAATGGAATTGCTAGTGATATTTATCTACTTTACAGTCTCTACTTTATCTAGCTAGTCATAGTGAACTGTTTATTGCATTGTATTTCTTTTCAGTACATTATATTCTCGAGCATTTTGACCCAAAGTTCTTGTATCTCGAATATTGGCTTTTTATTCAATTTTTGATTATGTGATCATTATTGTAACTTGTGTGGATGTGTTTTCCTATCTTGTTGAGCTTATAAATTGTACAATTATGAATGATGTGAGTTTGAATACTTGTATCATTCGCGCTGGGTCATAGTTGTGTGCGTGTCTCTATATCCCTGGAAGCAGGGCACGACAACATAGGATCCAAGCAGGGTAGCTTAAATGGAGAAGCGCTAATTTTGTTTTGTGTGACAAATGTATTCCTTTGAAGTTGAAGGAAAATTTTTATAGAACGGCTATTAGACCAGCAATGATGTATAAAGTAGAGTGTTGGGCAACAAAGGAACAACAGATCCAAAAAATGGGTGTAGTGGAGATGCTAAGATGGATGTGTGGTAAAACCAGGAGTGATAGAATTAGAAACGAGCATATACGAGACAAGGTAAAGGTAGCTCCCATCCAAGATAAATTAAGAGAGAATCACCTCTGGTGATTTGGACATGTCGCACGTAGACCTAGTAGTGCCCTCGTTAGATTGAGTAATTTGATAAATATTGAGGGTAGGGTTAGGGTTAGGGGAAGACCTAAACTTACTTGGGTAAACTGTGAGAAAATATATGATAGCTTGCGGCCTTACTGAAGATATTGCACTAAGCTGAGCAGAATGAAAAACCAGGATTTATGTAGCCGAAAAAAGACTTTATTGTTGTTTTTGTTGTTTTTGTTGTTAGGTTCTATTATGATCTGTTTAAGTGTGGGAATTTTAATAAGTTCAAATAGTAGATGTTGACTCCAAGTTAGCTTAGTTGTAGTGAAATTATAGATGTTTTACTTAGATGTTTGCCAATACTGATGTTGTATTGATTAGAGATGAAGCTACATAGGTATTGTAAGATTGTAGACATGAGGGTGAGAGAGGTGGAGGAGAACCATAAAAGGGGGAGAAGGGAGATAGAGAGAAGGAGTTTTTCCTTTTTCTTCTCTCTAAAATATATCATGCTAAGACAACTTTTAGTCCAATGATTTTTTTCATTTTTTAATTTTTTTTTATAAAAAAGAGCAAATATAGGAGGCAACTTTTCACAATTTCTCCGTCCAAATTTTAAACTGAAACCATATCCCTTAACAAAACCTAAAAATCGTGCAATATTATATTGATGTCATTAGATGAATTTTCAAAAATTGTTTTGTTATTTTCTATATTTTTAAAAAAATTTGTGTAATATTGTACAGGATTATACTAGTTTCATTTAATACAATTAATCATAGTTCACAAGTGCCACTAGGGATAGTGTTAAGCCTGCCTGCTTGCACATTTCTTTTGCGAAAGCAAGTGTGAGAGTGAAATACTTTTGAAACCTTTTTTTTAGTAACCAAATTAGCGAATATAAGCTGGTCATTGTTTGATGGTTTTTGCAGTACAAAGTATTACAAAAGGTTGTAGTATTACTCATAGCTAAATATTTTTTTATCGAAGACACAGGCTTACCATACAAATAGGTAAATGTAATATGTCAATTTTTTACCTTCATTGTCATAAATTCTATATGTAAGCGAGAATTATAAAGAGCAATCAACAACACATGATAAAGTTAAGGTTCGTGATTCTCAAAAAATAAAAGATGGCGCATAATCAACAATTTTCACAACAATTAGAAATGAATAAACACAGATCCATGCACCAAAATGTTGCCTTTTGTCAAACGAAGTAAAACAAGATTAGTTCGAACTAAACTTTAAAGTCCAGTTCACCATTCTGTCTATAAGAGCATTCCACCATCATTCCACCATCGTTTTTTCTAAGTTTTCTATTTTTAGCATTAGAATTTAGCAATGATATAGGAGAGCTGCTATTGTTTTTTTAAAAATCCAAAAACGAATTAATAGGACGGATCATCTTTTTCCGTCTAATGCAAATTTTAATTTTTTGTATTAAAAAACGATGAGACAGAGCTTCATCATTCGTTTGTAAAATTATTTTTTCTATTTTTAATCTGAATTACCCCGGACGGAGGATCTTCATCCGTCCAGGGTTTTTTTTTTCTTTCTTTGCTACAGGGAAAAAATATAAAAGATAAGACCAAACGGATGAACTTCATCCGTCTGGGCTGTTTTTGTTGGTTTTTTTTGTAATGGATTTCATAAATTACAAATCCCCCCCCCCCCCCCCCCCCCCCCCCCCCCCCCCCCCTACAACTATTTAAATGTTTGCCGCTCTCTCCAAAACTTTAGGGGTAAATGATTTTTTTTTTTTTTAAATAATTCTAAACAAAAGATGAGAGACGGATGATCACCATCATATTAACTAAATTTTTTTCCCCAAAAATTAAAAAAGATGAGAGACGGAGCTTCTTCAAGTGTCTCTCGTCTTTTTTTTTCTTTTCCAAATTCAATGACGGGCAGAGCTTCATCTTCTGCCCGTACAAATTATTTTTTCAAACGGATGATCTTTATCTGTCTTCTACATTTAGCATCTCTTCATCGCCGCTTCTAAGTTTAGCCAACCACTATTCACTCCGATTCTAAAAATTGGATTTTTAGCGATTCTAAAAATTGGATTTTTAGCGAACAATAGTGGGAGTATTTTTCAACTCAATCACTATTTTTTGGTTTTTTAGACAATGACATTGGATGCTCTAATAACTCGAGTCCTACATTTTAGAAACGAAAATGCTTATGCTGAAGAACATTGAAGAGGCATTCAATTTATAGCACCCGCTTCCAATAAAAAACACTGGAAAAAATATTGTCAACATCAAAAATGGTAAAAGCATACTGCCATCTTCACAAATAAGCCATAACTTGGTGAGCTGTTCAGAAGACAAAGACGTTCTGCTGCAAAGAGATTATGAGAAAACATATAACTTGGGGCCAATCTGTTGGATATATAGGTATATTCTCAATTAATAGAATATTATTGTGTATAATGTTTTATGGGGCAACACGTGCTTTGCACGTGTTATCTGTTTAATTGTAGGACCGGGTTGACTAGAGCTTCAAGCCCAGTACCATAAACCCAGTTTCATCCCATATATACTGGTCGAGAGGTAGTGCTCTGTGACATTCCAATTATGATAAGCAAGGTATAATATCTTAAGTCAGTGAGATATTAAACCTAACCCTAATTTCTATTGTTATTGTCTATAATCTCTAACAATCTTAAGATATTAGCAATTAATTTTGAGATTAAGAGAGAGATCATTGTGGTCGAAATCACTTCGTCGTCGTCGCCGCACCGCCTCCGCTTCCGCTAGTCCGCTTCTGCTAGCAGGCATTGCAGCACGTGGCCACCACCGCCGTAGTTGTCGGTGCCTCCAAATCGGAGGAGAAGATCCAGATCCAAAACTGAATTTTCTAGTGGTGGAGTACGGTGTTTCGTGTTCGGGGATAGGAGCAAATCGCTGCCACCGCCATCTTGGTTCATATCCATTTTTCGATTAGGCGATTTTCTGTTGTTTCGTGTTCGAATCCAAGAGGGGATCTCCGCCACTGAGTTTGACTCAGATCTAACCGAAACCAGGGTTCTCATTGGTTGAACATTTGGTGGTGTGTGTTCGGGATCAGATCTAGAAATTCAACTTATATCCTACTCTGTTGGCTTTTCTGATTGGATCAAGAATTGGCGTTTGGTGTTTTGTGGAGAGTACGGGATCTGTTGCAGCAGTATTCAGATTCAAATCTAACCCTCAACTAAACCTATATCTCATCAAGATTGGTCCACTCCAAACTTTAAGATCTGTGCTGTTTTATTTGTTTTAAATTTCTGTTTATTACGCAGTTTTATAGAAAAACCCTTCCTCTTACTGAAATTACGCTAGTAGTAATTCTTCAGAATATTTCCTCTACAGTTATTCCTTTAAGATGGAAAAACTTAATTAGGCGTACAAGATTCCGAAACTAGATATGTTTGCTAGTTTTGAATTTCACAGTTGGAAGAGAAAGCACCGTATGAGATGTGGATGCAATTTGTTGGAGATGGTGTTGTTGAAGAATCTACCACAACTCGTAGTGCTAATAGCGGAAACACACCACAAGCAATAGAAACTCCCAAGATTAAGATGAACCAAGAAGAAGCCACCATAATATATGCAAGATGTCACAAGAACACAATCAATATGCAGAGATAACCAATACTTCTTATTCCCCAAGAAATACAAAGATTACAAAAGAGATTACAACTCTCAATCTCTCTCCCTCACCTTTGAAACACTCGGCACAATCCCCTCTTGAAGTTGAACAATGATAACGGCTCACCAAATTCTCTAATATGATGTTACAAACCCTAGAGTCTACAGCCATATATATAGTCCCCAAGTAAACCCTAAAAGATAAACACAAATCCAGCTATTGCACCTTAAACTCGTCAGCCCAAAAACAAGCAGCGCCGAAGTCGGTCGACCGCACCCCAAGGTCGGTCGACCGCAACGTGTAGAGCCAAGCCAGAGATACGACTGGTCGACTGCACAGTCGACCGTTATTCCCTCTGTTGGATCATGTACACTCGAAGAACTCTCAGCAGTTTGGGTCGGTCAACCGCACCCCCAGGTCAGTCGACCGCAACTGTCCAGACTACACTTCTTCTACTTGATGTTGTCTTCTCTTGCTATCTTTGTCCCCTCCTCTTCTTCTCCAACTTCAAGTACTCAGTGCCTACGTGTATTTAAGGCCAAAACCCTAACAATCTCCCACTTGGACCAAATACACAACGCTTCAAAGTTATTGCAATCCTTACCTCGCATTATCTCTGCCAATCTCCCACTTTCATAGAAGACCTAAGTACTCCCCTCTCTCATGAAGAGTACCTCCGCCACTCCACCACGTGGAGTGCACCAACCACCCCTCATCACCTCATGAAGGATATGCTCCACCAATGTATAGAGCACGAATGCCGGAGTAACAATCTCCCGTGTCGGATTCCGTGTTACAAGACTCCCCAACTCGCAGAATCTTCATCAACACCGGACATGGTTCAAAACCTCTCAATGCACCTTCTGCACTAGAAGTCTCCGTGGACGACACCTCCACAAAGTCCGCAGACTTTTCAACCCCTATAGTCCCATTTCGATTACCCTCATTGACATCACCCCGCATATTGATACCAGTGCTCTATATCACACAAGAGCGATTTGAAGCTTCGACTGCCAATTTGCAAAGTACCCTCACCGCAGCAACGTCTTGCCCTTTAGGATCACTTCCATGGTCAGCAGCTCCCACTAAATTAGTAACCTCCCCTCCACAACTGAAAGAACTCGGTTGCACCCCACACAACCTACTACTCGATTCCGGTTGAAAGTCAGCTACAGGAGAAATGCCCTTCACGTCTCTAAGCAAATATAGCGTTCCCTCACGCTTCCCTTTTGCAATCACCCTTGAACCTACAACTATACACCACTCCCCACTACCAACTGTAGTAGACAACCCCTCTTTGTCTAGCCTTCCAATTGAAATAAGATTTTCCTTCAAGTCTGGAACATACCTTGTCTCCCGTAAGACAACACTTTGATCATCATTGGCTTTCACACGAATAGAACCAACCCCACGTACAGGACACCGGTGACCATTTCCCACGATCACATCTCCAAAAGAACCCTCCTCATAGTCATCAAACACCTCTCTCCTCAGAGTGCAATGAAAAGAAGCTCCTGAATCAATACACCAATCTTGAGTGCCCAACTCCTCTAGAGCTGATAAGCATAGATCCTCAACAAACCCCACTTGAGCTTCCTTCGGGGTACCTCTCTTCGGTTTCTTCTACTTCTTCTTCATAAAGACCTTGCAACTATGCATCATGTGACCCTTCTTGTAACAATACCAGCACTTAGACCCATGTCCCACATCGTTGTCATCAGACCCACTCTCAGCTGAACTACTCTGATCTTTTCTTCTTTGACTGCTCTTAGATCTCCCACGTCTCTTCTCAACGTACATTGTGGAATATCTAGAAGATGATGATGGATATCCCCCGTTTTTCACCCTTCTTACCTCCTCGTTCAGAATACTACTCACCCCATCCTGTAGAGTCGTCGAATCTGTCATAGTGCTTGTAATAGTCTATTCCACCGTACCATAACTATCGAGTAAAGTAGATAGGAGTAACAATGACTGCCCCCTTTCTGAAAACTTCAAACCTGCATCTTCCATCTGGTTGTAAATCATACTGTAATTGTTCACATGCTTTGCTACTGAACCCCCTTCCCTCAACTTAATATTAACCAATTTCTTCAGATGAAGAATTTGATTAGATGTCAACGGTTTCTCATCCATATCAGTGAGAATCTCCATAGCCTCCTTTGTGGTCTTTACCTTCGAGATATGAAATAATGCTTTCCTACTCAGCCCCAACTGAATCTGCCTCAGCGCCTTCTGATCCAAATGATTTCAATCTGTCAAGATCTTCGCATCCTTGTCTGCACCTGCCGGCTTCTCATCAAACAACAGACCATCAAGATATTTCTGACGAAGATATGCTATCATCTGAATCTTCCACAACACGAAGTTACTCTCGTATCAGAACCAACCAGGCTCTGATACCACTTGTTGAAGAATCTACCACAACTCGTACTGCTAATAGCGAAAACACACTACAAGCAATAGAAATGCCCAAGACTTAGATGAACCAGGAACAAGCTACCACAATATATGCAAGATCTCACAAAAACACAATCAATATGCAAAGATAACCAATACTTCTTATTTCCCAAGAAATACAAAGATTACAAAAGAGATTACAACTCTCAATCTCTCTCCCTCACCTTTGAAATACTCGGCACATTCCCCACTTGAAGTTGAATAATGATAACGGCTCACCAAATCTCTCTAATCTGATGTTACAAACCTTAGAGTCTACAGCCATATATATAGCCCCCAAGTAAACCCTAAAAGATAACACAAATCCAGCTATTGGGCCTTAAACTCGTCAGCCCCAAAACAAGCAGCGCTGAAGGCGGTCGACCGCACCCCCAAGGTCGATCGATCGCAACGTGTAGATCCAAGCCCGAGACACGACCGGTCGACTGCACAGTCGACCATTACCCCCTCTGTTGGATCCTGTACACTCAAAGAACTCTCAGCAGTTTGGATCGATCGATCGCACCCCCAGGTCGGTCGACCGCAACTCTCCAGACTGCACTTCTTTTACTTGTTATTGTCTTCTCTTGCTGTCCTTGTCTCCTCTTCTTCTCCAACTTCAAGTACTCAGTGCCTACTTGTATTTGAGGCCAAAACCCTAACAGGTGCAAGCTAGGAATGTTATTTGGATAGATCCAAACATGAAGATAAGTTGTTCTTATACCTATAATTTTAATTGTTTATTAACTTTTTGTTTGAATTTTGTTGCTAAGTGCTAAAGTTCAAAATCGTATGAACTGTTGTTTAATTAGATACAAGTTTGAATAACTGTGCTAAGGATCAAATATTTATTTTGATAAGTTAAATTATAAGTTTTGACAGTAAATTTGTATCTCCAATTAAACTGTTATTAGATTTAATTAGTGCTAATAATTCGTTTAATTGGCTAATCTTTAACAATTTGATGAATGTAGGAACTTCAAAGTTACTTACAAATTGTGTGTATTGAAGATGATAGATTTGCATCATGGTTGAATAAGTCTTCACTACGCAGACTTCTCCATCGAATTTGGAAAACTCTTCTAACTTGAAGTATTGGTATGATCTACTCTAATCTTTCTTAGTATTTTTATGTGATGAATGTGCTTAACGTTTGTGCATTTGATCACATAATTGGGAGTTTTATATCATAATTTGTCTCATTTTGAAGACAAGCATGTTTAGGGTTGTCAAATGTGCATTGTCATACTATGTGTATAGACATATTGGATAAATCCATTGGTTGCAGTTTGTGTGAGATTGTATGCTTGCTTCTCTAATAAAGATTAATGTATAAGATGTATAACAAATGTTTGTAACTTAGGAGAGAATATCTTTTAATGCAGGATATGACTCTATTAGTTACGTTTTTTTTTTGTTCACTGTACTATGTGTGCAAAGTTGAGTTATAAAATATTGACACTATCTCATTTAGTGTTATGAAGATGATGAAGAACGAATAAAGAAAAGAACTCTTCGCTCTATGTGGTTGAGCATATGGACATTGTTGAAACCATGATAGAAAAGCAAACTATTCTGTAAAATGTAGTAGAGTAATTTTCTATTAACTCATATTATTATTATTTTATAATGTGCTTGAATAATTAATGACATATGTAAGTTGAGTTTAACAAACGAAGTAATTGACAATAGTAGTTCTAATTTGTGTAGTCCTTGAACAAGGCATAACAGGCTAGGACATGTGAACTATATATGTTAAATTATTTGTCATTGTTAAAACTCATAACTCTGCTAAATGATACTTCATTAAATATGAAAAATATGAAAGTTGTGCTCAGATTATGATCACTAGAAAATCATTTAGTATGGTCTCTAGGAGTACACAATTTCTTGAGTTAATACATTTAGATATTTGTGATCTTAGTAGCTTTGTGACTAGATGAGATAATGATTGGTCAGAATTATTTAGTTACTCTTGGAGATAATTATTGAATAGTTGTCATATATATGGAGGATGCAGCACTCCCTATTTTGATGAATTAAAAATCTTGTTAAATGCTATGATATTTTAGATTTGATAGAGGTGGTGAATATGTTTTAACAATTTTAGAGAAGTTTGCATTTGGCATAATCTCTAGTGCACTCTATTTACTACAGTCAAAACAGTTTGATAAAAGTTAGAATCAAACACTTAGTGAAATGTTGAATTCTATATTATTGATTGTTATTTGACTTCGTGTAATTATGGGTGATATTGTATTGTTAATCATATTTCTAATATGTTACTACACTCTAAATTATTTATACCTTGTAGACCATGGGATGGAAACACAAATAATTTTGTTAAAGTGAAAACATGTGGTGCGGCACATTTGTTAGAGTACATGACCCTAGAAGGCCTAAAGTAGAACCTATAACAAATATTTGTGTGTGCTTAGTGATATGGCTAAAAATATGATTAAATCGAGACCGTTCAAATCGGACATGAATCTTAAAGCTATCAGAGACAAAACAGGCAATTTTACCTACAAACTGGTCTGAAATGGAACTGGGTCTTTCTTCAAAGCCCAATAACCTAAAAATGGATCTGCCCTATTGGGTATGGGTAGTAACCTGTTACGAACCAATTCAAAGAGATACAGAGTAATTCAAATTCGTGATTATCTCTAAGAGGCAGTTTAAACCTGCCTCCCTTATCATGAAATGAGTTTAAAATCTCCATCTTATCCAAAAACACCGGGACGTAGGGATAAATCCTTATACCTAAACTTCTCTTAAGGCGACTATAAATACCCCTCTCCCACCACCGTAACAAGGTAATCAATCTTTTTCTACATAAAGCTCTTTCATAATCTTTCTGATTACTGACAAGAGCATCGAAGGGTTCGTCACCGGGATCCATCCTGGTGTATCAAACTTTTTGCGGATTCACAGCAGTGGCGAGAAATCAGTCAAACGCTAGTGAAAGTCAACAGGTTTGCTTATTTGTTTCCTAAAAGAATCCTCAAATTTATCTGTTTGCTCCCACACCAAAATCAGCAGCAACAGATTGGCGTCGTCTGTGGGAACGAAAAGCAATCCAACCCTGTTTCATCAGCGAAAGTAGCTTCAAGATATGCATCCAAAGAAGGGGAAAGCGACGGTCTCCAACCGCAGAGTCAATCCCCGCTCCTTCTCCTCCTCCACTTTAGGAGGTCCTCCCTCAACCCGTCCAGCAAGTCCAGCAATCGCAGCCTGGACAGCCTCTTCCTCAGCAACCTCAACCCCAGCCGGCTCCTCAAGGGGCTGTCACGGGACCCTCCCGCCGAAGTCGCCAAAGGCAACCTCCTCATCATGACCATGTCTCGATACATAACCCCTCATCCGACTCCATGACCTTTCACAGTCCTCCAACACCGAAGGATCTCCGACACATTATTGTCAATCGGCAACATGGGATAGACCTTCGGACCCGCCTAGATGAGAGACGGACCCATGACGAAATCCCCCGTCGTGAACACCAAAGGGGCCTTGCGAGTCGGTCCCCTAGAGCCCGATCCCCCCGTAGACCAGATCGTAGAAGATCTAACTCTCCCAAGAGGCAGAGGGAGTCACCCCATGCCGTCAAGGGAGGAGCCACACCCAGACCGTTCGGTCCACTCCAAGGGACCACCAAGATCGAGAGACACCTGTCACAAGGGCAGAGTTCTAAAAGTTTCAAGAAGCAATTCTATGGGCCCTCAATGTTGCCCCTTACCATGATCAATGGGCGCCTAGTCCCCAACCTGCCCCAAGCCATCACCATATCACTCCCACTCCTATTCCTTATGAGGATGAGTCCCGGGGATTAGCAAGATATGACCGGAGGGAGGACTCAGTCTATCGCCATCTCCGCAAGATGGAGAGGCACTTTGGCAAACTTGATAGAGAAAAGGAACAATGGGCGAGAAATTTCCTCCCAAGCAGGCCTCGGTTCTTCTAAACCATCATTGAAGCACCAGTTCCAGAGAACTTCAAACCCCCTCACTTTGAGTCATACAACGGGGAGTCAGACCCCGCTGACCACATCAAGAGTTTTAAAACTCTCATGATGATCCACCAGGCATCGGACGTGCATCTTTGCAAAACCTTCCTAGCCACGCTGAAGGGGCCAGCAAGAGAATGGTACTCACGAATCTCTCCGGCCTCCATCTTCTCCTTCGATCAGTTCGAAGGGCTCTTCCTTACTCATTTCGTGAGTAGCCGTCGCACTGAAAAGATGAGCACCTCTTTGTTGTTACTCAATCAAAGGAAGGGCGAGCGGCTAAGGGACTATGTTAAGTGTTTCACCGCCGAGGCTCGGTCCATCGCCTCCTTAAACCAGTCGGTAGCCTCGGCTGCCTTCCAATCCAACATCACTAACACCGACCTCAGGGCGTCTCTCGCTAAGAAGCCCCCTCGAGACTTCTCGGAACTGAGGAGCGAGAAATACATTAGGGCGGAAGAGGCCCTCCACCCACCTGGGCAGAAGGAGCCCATGTCCGGACACAAAAGGAAGGGCACTGAAGATGAAGGAGCTAAGAAGCTTCAGCAAGACAATGGTGGCCAGCGTCGCCCTCTTCCCTGTTTTGAGAAGTTCACTCCTCTTAACGCCAGTGTCTCAGCCATCCTGATGGAGGTCAAGAAAGAAGGTCTCCTCCCACCACCCCAGAAGATAGATACACCAGGCAAGAAGAGAAACAAGGACAAATTGTGCCGCTTCCACAGGGACCACGGCCACGACACGAACGACTTTTGAGCCCTAAAAGACGAGATCGATACCCTTATTCAGAGAAGAAAACTTTCCAGGTTCGTAAGAAAGGACATGGCAGATCCTCCTCTGCCCCCCAGGGGGGCTAATAAGCAAACTGAACGACACGCCTGAGACCCCAGATTCTAAAGCTGAAGCAATTCTACATCTTATACACGGAGGCCTAATGGGGGGAGATTCGAACTCCTCCCTGAAAAGCCTTCGTCCGAGAGGTGAACTTCGTGCAGAACCATCCTCCCCCCTAAGGGCCTTGGAGTCCATGTTAACTTTTCAGAAAAGGATTTGGAAGGCATCCAGACGCCCCATTGTGATGCCCTTGTAATAAACCTCCATATGGCCAACTTCGATGTACGCCGAGTCCTAGTCAACAACGGCAGTTCGGTCAACATCCTTTTTCTAGAGGCATTCTAGGGTCTTAAGTTGTCTAGGGATCAACTCAAGCCCGCTGGCTACACTCTCCATAGGTTTCAGGGGGTGCCAGTGAAGATTGAGGGAGTGATAACTCTCGACGTAACCGCTAGTAAAACCCCGATCACCCAAACAGAGCCGATGGATTTCATGGTGGTGGATGTCAAGGCGGCTTACAATGTCATTCTAGGCTAACCCAGGCCTAACTGCTCTCCGGGCTATACCCTCAGCCTACCACCTGAAGATGAAGTTCCCTACCACAGCAGGGGTGTGAGAAGTGAGGGTAGCCAGGAGACAGCAAGCAAGTGTTATATGACTTTGGTTGGAGGACCAGTCCTCTCTCTTGAAGCCCTCGAACTCCCCCAAGGGAGTAGTCAAGCCATCTCAGAGCCGGTCGACGAGTTGGAGGAAATAGCCTTCTCAGAAGGAGATCCGACCAGGACATTCCAAGTTAGTAAAATCCTTCCCCCTCCCGTCAAAATCGACATTATCCAGTGTATAAAAGGAAATCGCTATCTATTCGCCTGGAATGCGACCGATATGCTTGGAATATCCAAAGTACTTCTCATCCATCACCTTAGTGTTGCTTCTCAGGCCAAACCTGTTCAGCAAAAGCGACGTAAATTCGTTCCTGAGCGCCAGCAGGCAATCGAAGAAGAGGTGGAGAAACTCTTGAATATCCAGTTCATACAGGAGGTCAACTATTCCGAATGGTTGTCCAATGTTGTGATGCTCCAAAAAGCTTACGGGGGTTGGAGGATCTACATTGATTTCACGAATCTAAACAAAGCCTGCCCCAAATATTCGTTCCCGCTCCCGAGCATCAATGCCCTGATTGATGCAATGTAATACTCTAGATTTTTAAATAATGATTTTAAGATTAATAAATTAATTTAAATGAATTTTGGTGATTTAATAAATATTTTTCTGAAATTTACCTTTTTACACGTGTAAAACACGTGCAAATATTTTCTAGGGAAGTTCAAAGTCAAAAATTATTTTGGATAAACCCATTATTTATTATTAGATATTATTTGTGAATTTTATGAATTTTTCTGATTATTATTTGACCTATTTGTAAATATTACAAAAAAGATGGACTTTTGTGCAAAATTACCACTTGGAGTGAAAACTCCAGATTTTTGGATTTTTGGGATTGGCATGATGCCTATTCAACTCAGAGGTAAAGAGTTTACTTTTCGTTTCAATAAATTTGGTTTACTTTGCAAGTTTTGATAAAGAAGGTTCTTTTTGCAAAATTGCCACTTAGAGGGCAAAAAGTACAATTTCGTTTTTTGGGTTTTTAAAATAGTGCCGGCCAATATTAAGGTGGTTGTTTTTTGCTTTTAAATCTCAATTAAGTTGGTTTTATCCAATTTCCAAGTATAAAGATTTATATATGTAAAGATATAATGATCTTCATCCTGTGTATAAGGGGAAATCTATTCACAAACCATAGATACCCTATTTCCGGCCAATATAAAGTGAGGTGCAGCGGTCTCTTGGCTGCACAACACAAGGGGTTTTCTCTATTATTATTTTCTTGGAGTTTCAAAGCGAGGATCTTGGTTTTCTTGCGAAAGGAAGGATTTTCTTATTCTCTTTATTTTTCTTCGGTTGATTCTTCAATAAGGTGAGTGACATATGTTTGTTTTCTTATTGTTCTAAGCATGTTGTATGTGATGATTTATCTATTAGAAAGCATGTTAGGTGATGGTGTGTAGATATAATGAATTTTGATGGATGGATGAACTAAAAATTGAATCTTTTCATGAAACTATGCTATTGATAGTTAAAACCCAATTTTGATGACTTGAGATTGTTAAAGAACCTAACAGAAATCATGAGTAGGTTGTTTTCTTCCATACTCTTGCTGTTTTCATATTAAGTTTGTATGATGTTGTATCTCAAAAGTGAACAAGAGTTGATATTTACTGTATGTACATATATATATGAACTGTTATGAAGTTTGGATAAGTTGAACTTGATTATATGTATGTAGTATTCACATATATTCACAAGTAAACTATTGTAATTAGTGGGGTATGTATATAACAAGTTGTAGAAGAGTTATTGAACTAAAAGAATCAAGCTTTGGGTAAAAGAGATGGAGTTGAGTTCGGGTCTGTTTGTGTGCAGGCCAAAATTGGGTTTTTGTGAGTTTTTGTGAATTTTTGTGAAGTTTTCGAATTGAATTTGATTTGTTTGAGTACCGATATTGGATTAAACAATATGCCTCTTATATAGGATGTTTTCTTGATGTTTTTAACTGACGTATACACACCCACAATTACATAAACACACATACACACATTCACATTCAAGTCTACTGTTGTTTTTTTTTTTTTGAAGACTGTGAATTTTGATAGGATTTTGATTGGATTTCAACTGTTTTGGTACTGAGATGGTTTTGAACATTAGACTACTCCTATTTGGTGAATTCTGATGCTAAAATTGATGCTTAAATCCTTATTTGAACATATATATGTATATATTGACTGTTTTGAAAGATTTTCGTGAAAAATCACTCCTTTGAGATCTTGATGAGTTTTTGATTTGTTTATAAACTCCTATATGTTATACAAGATATGTTTGATCATCTCACGAAGTTAAATTTTGATTTTACAAAGATTTATCGACGTATCAGTTTAAAACATGCACAAAATTTCAAAACTGCAACCTGTTATAATTGACAGTCGACAGTCGACTGTCAGTTATTGAATTTCGAATTTTGTTTGGAATAACAGTCGACCGCTTTGTCTTTGAACTGAAGTCGACTGTCGACTGTCATTTTCTTGAGTTTCGAATTTTCGTAGGACAGTTGACCCTCCATTTTCGACAGTGACTGTCACTATCCTGGCTGATGGGTTTTCTTGAGTTTTCAGATTCTCGCAGGACAGTCGACCAGGCCATTTGCGACAGTCGACTATCATTGCTCTGGCTGATGGATTTCTTGATTTTACTGATGTTTTCTTTAAATAGTTATTTCTTTGATATTGTGGATTAATAATCTACTGTTTTAAATGACGTTTTGCTACAGATTGCAGTATTTTACAGAAAGTTATATTTTGTTTATAATAGAATTTAAATTACATTCCTATAACTATATAAAGAGAGATATATATGATTTCCAAAGGAATTGATGTTTTGTGATATTCTACGACTTTAAAATATGGTTTTCTGTTATTTAATGGATTTAATATTTAATTTGAATTCTGAAATTTTATGAGTACATTATATAGATTTGAATTTTGTTGATTTAAGAAGTTTTCTTCATATAATAGTTTTGATGATGGATTTGGGAGTTTTATTGAAAGTTTTGGTATTGATGGTTGAGTTATGAATCTCTAGGAGTTGAGTGGGAGTCCTGTGAACCGGAAGATGAGATTTTGTGGATTTAGACCAGTGGGGCCTTGGGATTGTTGTTGTGGGATTAAGTCCAGCAGGATACACTAACTCTAGAGAAGGGGGATTTGTATATTTTTTTAAATATAATAACCAACTTAAGGAAAGACACTAGTGGAGATGTGATGGAACTTGGGAAACGTAAGTATATGTTCTTGGGTTTAGGTCCAACGGATGCGTTCCAGGACTTGTGTGTTGTTCTATCTTGAGAGGACATTTGTATGTTCGCATGTTGAGAGTTTGCAGGCCTATTCACGGAGCATGCAGGGTGCATTCACATGTTGAGGGTCGGCGGGCCTATTCACATGATGTACCTGGTGTATCTGCACGTCGGGGCCTCGCAAGCCTATTCGTGGGGTACATGGAAGGGAGGTGATTCTCTGGTTTTTGAGCTATTCTTACATTATGCTTGTGCGTCGAGGGTTGTGTTGCCTATTTACGGAGTATTCTGGATCTTGTTCCCATCACCGTAGTAGGATTAGTTGCATAACGAGGGATTAAACCCTATAATGTGGAGAACGTTAAGGGCTTGCACCAGACCTATGTAGTATGGAATGCATAGAATCCAACAAGTATGAATTAGAGAGTCAGCATATAGCATTGATATTTTCTCGACTTGGTTTTGTGCATGCTGTTTTCTGTTTTTCCTACACTTGAAACTTAGTCTAGTTTCGCTTGATATTTTCATGTTTTATTTATTGTTATTTAATATTCCATTGTTATTATTGTTGATATATGTTGTTTATGACTTTATCCTTTATGCTTTATTTATGTTGCATTTCTTTTGATGTCACTCACACCGTTATGGCTGACCTCAGTAGTTTTGGGGGTTAGAGTTATCTCTAGCCTCATGTTTTACAGGTAGGTGCTTCTAGCATTGGGATCTGGATGCATGTGGTAGAATGATAATGTGGCTTATGTAAATTCTAAAAGAAGTGTAGTAAAAGAAAAGATTGTAATTCAAGGTATTTGTTTTTCTGCTGTGTTTTGTAAGGAATTAATGTAATAAAAGTTTAAAAAATTTCTCTGTGTTATGGCTATGTTTACTATTACGATTGAGGTTGATGCTGGGAATGGTGCCGCATATTTCTGAGATATCATATTGAAAATTCGGGGCGCTACATGCAACCTCAGGACACGAGCTCTTAAGTTTCATGGATGCCTTTTCCGGGTACAACCAGATCCGGATGTTCCCTCCCGATATTCTGAAGACCTCGTTTGTAACCGACCACGATCTATACTGCTACTGGGTCATGCCCTTCAAGCTAAAGAATGCCAGTGCAACTTATCAATGCCTTGTTAACGAGGTCTTCAGAGATCAGATCGGTCGGAACATGGAAGTCTACGTAGACAACATGTTGGTAAAGAGCGTCTGCAAATCGGGTCATGTTTCTGATCTTCAAGAAACCTTTGATGTGTTGAGGAGACACAGCATGAGACTAAACCCGAAAAAGTGTGCCTTCAGCGTCTCAGCCAGCAAATTTCTTGGGTTCATGGTTAGCCAAAGGGGCATAGAGACCAACCCGGAAAAGATTCATGTCATACTGAACATGGCTCCCCCTTCAAGTGTCAAAGACGTACAGAGACTCACGGGACGCCTGGCGGCCATAGGGCGTTTTCTCTCCAAGTCAGGAGAAAAATGTCTCTCATTCTTCAAGGCCCTTAGAGGGGGCAAAAGGCTTCGAGTGGGGGCAACAGCAGCAAGAGTCCTTTGATCAGCTCAAGGCCTATTTGGTCAACCCCCTGCTCTTAAGCAAGTCAAAGCCCGGAGAAGTCATATATATATACCTCGCCACTTTGGAACAGACTCTTAGCGTTCTTCTGGTAAGGGAAGAAGATAAGACGAAGGTCCTCAGGGACGCTGAACTCCGTTAGAAAAGATGGCATATGCGTTAATCATGGCAGAACGAAAGCTCCGCCCCTACTACCAGTCTCACTCGGTGATCGTTCTTACCGACCAGCCACTCAAACAAGTTATCCACAAGCCCGAAACTTCGGGGCGTCTTATAAAGTGGTCTATAGAGTTGAGTCAACATGACATCAACTATCAGTCCCGAACCGCTATCAAAGCACAAGCCCTGGCAGAGTTTATAGTAGAAAGTACTATCCCCTGACCCCTGCAAAGCGATAGAGGAACCTCTATTCTGGACCGTGTATGTTGATGGGTCCTCGTGCACCGACGGCAGTGGAGATGGGGTCATCTTGACTAGCCCCGATGATTTCATTCTTCAGTACTCACTCCGCATAGGTTTCGGGCATCGAACAACGAGGCTGAATATGAGGCTCTTATAGCTGGTCTGTGTATCGCATGTAAAGACGAAGCTCGCCGTGTTAAAATATTCATTGACTCACAGCAGGTAGTGAACCAGGTATTGGAGGAGTACGAGGCAAGAGATGGTCACATGGCCAAATATTTGGCCAAGATCAAAAGGATGCTGGCCTCTTTCAAAGATGCACAGCTCCAACGAATCCCCCGAGAAAAAAATGCGCAAGCGGATGCCCTCTCAAAGCTATCCTCTTCTTCTCTCCTGGGGCTCAAACAAACCGTCTTAATAGAAGTTCTATTGAGACCTAGCATCGAGGAAGAAGATCCCGAATCGATGGAGACGCTGCCCCTAGAACTCAGGGAGAATTGGATGAGGCCCTTACTCGAATTTCTCAAAGATGGAGTCCTCCCTACGGACCCTAAAGAGGCTCAAAAAATCAAAACCAGAGCCGAGCGGTACACACTCATCGAAGGGTTTATGTACAAACGCTCTTACACTCAAGTGGACGGCAGAACCTACTTGAGATGCCTCTCTTTCGAGGAAGCCCAGTATGCTCTAAAGAAGGTCCATGAAGGGATGTGTGGCGCTCATTTGGGAGCAAGATCCCTTGCCCACAAAATCCTGAATTATGGATACTTCTGGCCCACACTCCTCAGCGACGCCGAATAGCACGTTCGCCAATGCGCCCAATGCCAAAAGTTCTTAACAATTCGCTGCTTACCACAAGCCCAGCTTTCCTCCTTATCCAGTCCGACCCTTTTTGCAATGTGGGGGATGGACTTGCTAGGGCCGTTCCCTCCAGCTTCGGGCCAGCTAAAGTTCCTTATCATTGCAATCGACTACTTTTCCAAGTGGATCGAGGTCGAGCCCCTAGCGAAAATCACCGAGTGCAAGGTCCAGAGGTTCTTTTTGAAGAACATCGTCTGTAGGTTTGGTGTACCTCGAATCCTAGTAACGAACAATGGGACCCAATTCACGGGGGCGGCCTTTCACAATTTTTGTGCGGACCTTGGTATCCAGCAATGATTCTCCTCAGTATCTCACCTGCAATCCAACGGCCAAGCAGAGAACGCCAATCAGCAAATTCTCTCTGGCCCAAAAAAGAGACTGGACAAGTCTACCAAGGGATTATGGGTCGAACAGCTCCCCAATGTGCTATGTAGCTATCACACTACGAAGAGGACCCCGACAGGAGAATCCCCTTTCAACCTCACTTACAGCTCCGAAGCCGTCATCCCATTAGAAGTCAGACTACCTTCGTCCCACTTGATTGCCTACAACGAAGAACAAAATGCGAACAAGCGTTGCAGCAACTTGGACCTCATCGATTAGATTCGGGAGAGATCCTCCATCTGGCAAGAAATTTATCGATGTAGGATTGAGCAATCCTACAACAACAGAGTCTGCCCTACTAATCTCAAAGATGGAGATTTGGTGCTAAGAAAGTTATCAATTTTTTTTCCAAGCAAGAAGGGCAAGCTAGCGCCCAATTAGGAATGACCATACAGGGTCTCTAAAGTTGTCCGGCCTGGCGCTTATCAACTTGAAGACCCGGGGGGCAAGAGAGTGCCGAGGACATGGAATGCGGAACACTTGTTGAAGTACCAAGAGGGTGTCTGAACACCGCTCCAAGCAACTTCAACTCCTAGAGCGTTCTTGAAGCATTTCTAAAGTCTCTTCCTATTCAGTTAATTTTTTGAATTGTGATAATGGCTTGCAACTCAGAAGCAGCCACTTAGTCATCCTTAATAAAAAGCAATTTACTTCCTGGAAATTTTCTTGTCTAAATGTTCTGGTTGTCTTACCTTGAAGCGTACAAAAACCTCTCTTTTAACGACAAGTTTGGGGTCCAACACTTGGTTCGAAGCCGCTTTAGCTACTTGCGAACGAGCAAGTACAAAGTATCTCACCATTCGAAATTTCTCCCACAACTATTGAAACTCTCCTAACGACAGGTTCAGAGTCCAACACTTGGTTCGACGCCGCTTTAGCTACATGCGAACGAGCAAGTACAAAGTAGCTCACCATTCAAAATTGCTTCCACAACTGTGAAAACTCTTTTAACGAAAAGTTCGGAGTCCAACACTTGGTTCGAAGCCGCTTTAACTACTTGCGAACGAGCAAGAACAAATTATCTCACCATTCAGAATTGCTCCCACAACTGTTGAAACTACCTTAACGACAAGTTCAGAGTCCAACACTTGGTTCAATGCTACTTTAGCTACTTGCAAACAAGTATGTACAAAGTAGCTCACCATTCGAAATTGCTCCCACAACTTTGAAACTCTCTTAATGACAAGTTCGGAGTCCACCACTTGGTTTGACGCTGCTTTAGCTACCTGCGAACGAGCAAGTACAAAGTAGCTCACCATTCGAAATTGCTCCCACTACTGTTGAAACTCTTTTAACGACAAGTTCGGAATCCAATACTTGGTTCGAAGTCGCTTTAGCTACTTGCGAACAAGTAAGTACAAAGTAGCTCACCATTCGGAATTGCTCTCACAACTGTTGAAACTACCTTAACGACAAGTTGCTCCCACAACTGTTGAAACTCTCTTAACGACAAGTTCAGAGTCTAACACTTGGTTCGATGCTACTTTAGCTACTTGCAAACAAGTATGTACAAAGTAGCTCACCATTCGAAATTGCTCCCACAACTGTTGAAACTCTCTTAACGACAAGTTCGGAGTTCATCACTTGGTTTGACGCTGCTTTAGCTACCTGCGAACGAGCAAGTACAAAGTAGCTCACCATTCGAAATTGCTCCCACTACTGTTGAAACTCTTTTAATGACAAGTTCGGAGTCCAATGCTTGGTTCGAAGTCGCTTTAGCTACTTGCGAACGAGCAAGTACAAAGTAGCTCACCATTCGGAATTGCTCCCACAACTGTTGAAACTACCTTAACGACAAGTTCGGAGTTCAACACTTGGTTCGATGCTACTTTAGCTACTTCTGAACAAGCATGTACAAAGTAGCTCACCATTCGAAATTGCTCCCACAACTGTTGAAACTATCTTAACGACAAGTTTGGAGTCCAACACTTGGTTCGACGCTACTTTAGCTACTTGCGAACAAGCAAGTACAAAGTAGCTCACCATTCGAAAGTGCTCCCACAACTGTTGAAACTCTCTTGCAAACGTTAGCAAAACACAAGTTCTTAAAAGAAGCTTGTTACAAGATCAAAAGATGTGATATATTATTCCATCAAAATTGGAGATACAACTCTTGTTTAAAGGTCAAGGGCTTATACAAAACAAAGACTACAAGATTACAAAATTCTGCCCTAGCTCCTTCTAGGGAGTGGGATGCTCCTATTAAGAGACACACGCCTAGTTTCCACAGAAGTCTCTAAGCCAGTGAGCCGAGTCGCGTCGTCGGCACCCAAGAGTCTAACGGTTGCCCCGACAGATGCCCCACACGACGAGCTAGCCACTCCACTTTGCGCATCACCTGGATTCTGCAAAATAGGAGGCAAACGAAGTGCTAACTCGTGGAACGACCTTCCTTGAGCATACTCTCCCCAAAGACAGGAAGTGCTTCTAACGTTGCTCCCCTCAGAAAGCCGTCGCAGACGAAGGTTCTCCGCCTCTAGCTCGACCCGCTCTTTGAGTGATTCATCCGTCACTCTGATCTTCAAGCGAGGCAATCGGCTCGAAATACCCCCGCGCGAGACATCAGAAATAGTCCTTCGAAGATGCGCCACCTCTATGCTCTTCTCGAGCACCACATTCTTTAACTCATCCCTATCAGATCTCGCCTCGAATAGAGAGTGGCGAAGGAACTTGAGTCTCAAGCCTTGGCGAACGGCGATCGAGGGGCAGGACTCCTCGTCTTTGGGTGGCACTTCGCGAATTCTCTCCTCAAGGTGCCTCATCTCGATTTCTCGATGAGCCAAGGTCACCCTTAAATGACCCACCTCTTGCTCTGCTCTATAAAGCATCTCTCGAGACCAAGTTAGCCCAACTTGACAATGCCCAGCTCAGAGCGGAGACGTGGCACCTCGCTATCCTGGGAAAGTCAACGACAGAGAAGCATAAATCTCTTAAGTCGAGACAAATCTAAAAAGATGGTTCTATAATCAACTAGGGCTATAGTTCTATGGTTGAATAAAAGCCACGAGTCATGTTGCAACACAAAGAGTTTTTCATTACTGAAGTAGAGATACAAAAGCGGTGGCCAGTCCGCTATTAGGCATCGCTACAACCGAATCCAAAAAGAAATATACAACAACAAATGACAGAAAAGAAACTACGAAGGAGGTAAGGTGTCCACCTTGGCAAACGGACCCACAGGGGGTGTTAGCTCGCGGTCGATCCCCTCAGTCGCCTCTGGCACTGTCACTATAGCCATCAGAGGGTCCGCCATAGCATTTTCCTTTTCCTCTTCCTCCTCGCCGTCTACCTCCTCTCCTCCCTCACCATCTACCTCCTCTGCCTCCTTGTCAGGAAACAAATAATCCCGAGCGATCGAACAGGTGAAGGAACAGGCATGGACTCTAAATCCACGACAGGAGTAGCACCGCCCTCGCTCCTAGTCGCCTTCGACGGCGACGGCCGAATGACTGTCCGCTTCCTCTTCCACTCATCAGCTCGCCTACCACTCAGGCCCGAACGCCTATTGATGATGTCGTTGCGCCTCCTGCAAGTGAAAGATTATAAGTGTTAGAAAATTTGAAGAACTCATCCGAACTAAGGAATAATGATTAACATAAAGAAAATTCATACTAGGGTTCATCAGGCTAAGACCCCCTCCCCCCAAAGAGACTCTTTTATGAGATATCTTTCTAGTGCAACATGGGTCGATCCAAAAGAATTCTGACCATCCTATATTCTTCAGGGCTTAGAGACGACTCCGCCATCGCCCTCTTCGGCACGTCTTCCCTCCAAACTGTTGGGATGTCCCACGGCTCCTTACTCTGAATCAAAAATCACTTATCCCTCCAGGACTTCACTGAGTCAGGGTTGTCGACCAACTTGATGCCTTTCCGAGTAGTAAGATAGAACCGATACTCTATCCACGTCTTCTGATGAATCTTATACAACATACGGAGAACATTGAGATGAGGCTTGATCCTCAAAGCCTGGTAGTGAAGCACGGACCCCGTAACATGCCTCCAAATGTTCGGCATAAGTTGGATCGGATCAACACCAACCATCTCAACACTTCTCTTACAAACGGATGAAGAGGGAGGCGAAGCCCCGTGTGAAAAAAGTCAAAGGGAAACACGCATACATCAGGGAGAAAGAAGAGCAAGATCTAACCCTGGGGCCAGGAAAGATGAGGTCGAACTCTGGAGGAATCATGTAGCACCTCCTAATAGTGCGCAGGTCTGCCTCTGTAAGTATGGAGACAATATCGTTCTCCTTGGAGCGCTCTTGGGGCTCGTTCTCCTCATAGAATCGACCCATGCCATGCTCGACATGCCTCAGCTCTTCGGCACTGTATTGGAGAACCCCTTCCAAATGAGATACGGCGATCAAATTCCTTCCAAACTTGCTCATCCTCCGATCTCTCTCCATGACTGTCTCCACCACCGGCTCATCCTCCGATCTCTCTCCACGACTGTCTCCACCACCGGCAAAGGCAGAACCACTACACCCTTCCCCTTGTCGCCCCCAGAATCTCTCTTCGCAACTAACTCCAACGGCGAAGGTGAACCACTGCACCTTTCCCTTTGTCGACCTTAGAAGAAGGAGTTGGAGGGGGCACTTCGGCCCGACCCTGAGGGTGAGGTCTCTTCACCGGAGGATACCCTAGACATCTCTTAAAATAAAAATAAATTACCTTCTGATGTGACGGCCTCGGTCGAAAACCTCACCGGAGAACGGAAAAGATCACCGGAACCTTGCTCAAGCACTGAACTACGAAAATTCTCAGGTAAGGTGAAAATAAGAAAGTGAGGAGAAATGAGAAGGGGGGAGATTTATAGCCAAGCTTGGAGGGCTTCGGCCAAAGATGTAATGGGCCCTTAGGAAGCCCAAGAGGCACAGAATCCTAAGAGGCCAGAATGCAAAACGACAGAGGTCTGAATGCAAAACGACAAAGAAGTCAAACCGTCCGAAAACATATCAACCGTTTGCTATGCAGGGCATAGGTTTGCCACGCAACACGATCCAATCATTCGCCAAAGTGGCACGATCGTTCGCCAGCCATCATAGACGCTCGCCTTCTCAAGTCGAACAGAGCTGCTTCCGAACGAAAAACGAGCAAAGTGGCGTTGACCAGTCAATGGTCTCGATCCACATGTCACTCTCCTGGAGTTCGAAGAGCGCTCGCCAAGCTCGCGCTTCATGTCGAACAGACGATGATCCGATCAAAATATGAGCAAAGTGGCGTTGACCAGTCAACGGTCTCGAGCCACGTGTCACTCTCCTGGACTTCGACGAACGCTCGCCATGCTCGCCTCTTCAAGTTGAACAAAGCTATTTCCGAACGAAAAAGGAGCAAACTGGTGTTGACCAGTCAACGGTCTAGAGCCACGTGTCGCTCACCTGTAGTTCAACACATGCTCGCCAAGCTCACCGCTTCGTGTCGAACAGACGATGATCTGATCAAAATATGAGCAGAATGGTGTTGACCAATCAACGGTCTCAAAGCCACGTGTTACTCTCCTGGAGTGTAACATCCTGATTCTTTATTTTTAATTGAATGAAGGGTTTGTTGATTTTTATGTATTTTGCACGTACTAATTTATGTGCATTTTTCTAGAAAATTATTTATTTTTGTAACATGAACAAATATTTTTCTATCTCTCTCTTTTATATTTTGAAAGCCTAATTAAAATTTTAAAGCCTAATTGTTTATTTTAAGCCCACCCTAATTATTTAATTATTTTAATTAGCCCATGGAGCTCTTAGCCCACTAGTTTATTTTCTCTTTTAATTAACATGACTTGTAGTGTAGATCAACTTTGTAGACAATTAATTAATTAATCATGTACAACTAGTAACCAGGGATGCTACATTTGACATGTGCATTGCACTAGCATGTGTCTTAAGCCATTCAAAGAGTATGCCGGAATGGGAGAGAGGGATGGGGTGAGTTGGCTTAGTGGATAGGTGGTTACTTGTTCATGGGTGGTTGCTACAACTTCCCAATACATCCTAGCCGTTTATCTTTAACCATCTAGATCAATCCTAGCCCTCCATTTCACTCAAAAATTTGTATAAATACCCCTCCCCCCTCTATTCATGTAGTACACTAAAAATTTTGTAAAGGAAAGAAAGAAAGAAAACACAAAAGTGAGTAAAAAGATTGAGAGAAAGTTAGAAAAAGATTGAGAAGAGTTCTAGTTGTGTGTGTTCATCACCATAGGAGGCCGGCCATTCATCTAAGGGAAAGAGAGGCTCGGGTTTCACTAGTGCAAGGATGAGAAGGCTTTCGTGGTGGCACAATCTAGGAGGAGAAGGACCGTTCGTGTGTTCAAGGAGATTCTAAGAGCTTTGTAGTTGTTTTTCTTCAAATATGTGAGTGGTTTTCTCTACTTCTAATTTAGACACCATGCTAGGGGTTTTTGATTAATGAGATTGCTAAAGAAACTAATAAGATAACCATGTGTTGGCTCTAAAAAGGACTTAGTAGATGATTAAATGAACGCTTGATGAATTGCATGATATTTGCTATAAATTATGTTTGTTGTAGTAGAATTGTTTTATTGCTATGAAAATGTGAAATTGGAACTATGCTAATTGTAAAATATGCATGTGAATGATTAGTAGTTGAAAATATTGAATTTGTGCTTATTAAACTCTTATGACGCTAATTTAATGAATGAGACCATGACATAGGGTAATGTGAAAATAAAATAGGAAAAAGCAAGAATTAATATTCTTTTAATGTAGTTGTAATGCAAAAATTTGGTAGAGAGTTTGCTAAATTGAAATATTGCAATTGTAGGTATAGAACACAAATTAGAATGAGAAATTCATGTTTTAATGTCAAAAAAATATTTTTAAAACATTGGTTTGTTAATTATACACAAACTCAGTATTCTAGAAAATTTTATGACTTTATGTGGAAGAGAAACAAAGTTAAGAGTATTTGAAAAACGAAGTAATTTTGATAAACAGAGATTCGAAACAAACCCAATCTAATCCACTCTCTTATCAATTAACCACTACGGTCATACTGGTTAGAGGGGGCGCCATTAGTGCTCTACTGTAGCTCGGCGGCACTCTTTGTGCCTGAGTTCGAGTCTCGACAGAGGCTTTTATTTTTCAAATTTTGATTTTTCCCCTAAACCCGAGAACAGAACTTAACCATATTTAAGTCCCACCTTTAGACAGTTGGGCACTGTGTCCCTTCTGGTTAGCGCGTGGGGATGGTGCGGTGATTGTTCACCTTGGGGCCTTTGTGTGTGGGTTTGAAACCGGCTGAGGCCACTTTTTGTTTTGAATCCGATTTTTTTAAATTTATTTAATTTTGTTTAGCTTTTTTAAATGTAATAAAAAAATTTGAAGAAAATATTAGAAAATTTTCTGAAAATACATAGACTTCACAAAAATTAATTTTTTAATGTTTGGACTTTTAAATGAGAAATAAGAGTAAAAACTGAGAATAAAATTCATGAAAAATACTGGACTTGATTCTTTTGTAATTTCAAAACTAATTAATTTTTGAATATAGAGAAAATTGAAAAGAGATTAACTTGAGATTTTTCACTCATAAAATATTGAGTAGAATTAAATGAGAAATTGGTTAGAGAATATGCAAGTTGTGCATGGAAATGTATTGAAAAAAAGAACTTGATGAAATGTAAAATTTTGTGAGCAAGTATGCTACTTTCTATGAACATGAAAAGAGGACTTAGACTAGAATTTTAGCTAAGACCTTACATCGGCAAGAATGAAAAGTATTGAAAAGAGAATTATGATATTTTGACCAAGTTTGGGTCGTTGATAATGATTGATATTGGAAAGACCGATGTAGGGGTAATGCTAGATTTTAGAATATTGATCTTCATTTATACATAAGGATTAGGTACATAGTGGAGATGTGATGAACGTAAGAGAAAAACATGAGTATGAGGGCCATTGGATTGGCGGCGTGAGAGTATTCACAGGATATCCCATGATGCGTCATGAATTGGGCGTGGATACTGCTCCAGAGTACTGTGCCGGTGGCGACGCTTATGGGGTGGTCTAATGACTACGGGTGGTGCCATGTCTATGGTAGGAGGTGAATTGACCACAGGATGCCTGCATGATGAGTCATGTGTCAGTGCGTGGGGTTCTCTCCAGGGCGCCTAGACGTGGGCTTGTAACTCATAGAACACCTAGGATACTTATCTTAGTTATCGTAGTAGATTAAGTCATGGCGAGGGATTGAACCCTACAAGATGAAGAATGGTTAAGGGCTTGCCCTCGGACCTATGTAGTATGGGCTGTATAGACTCTGAACAAGTGTGCATTAGTGTCATATAATATAAACAACTGCATTAAGGATTAAGTGCACAGCACAACACGACATTAGTAGGATAGTCCCTCTGTAGCTTTGTCTGTGATCAAGTATGTGGTTTGTTTAAGTATTGAAAATTATTATACTGTTTGGCATAGCGAGGATGGCCATGTATAATAATTCGTCGATTGTAAGCAACTGACGTGCCCACAGTTTTTTATGCAGGATAAAGTGATTGGCAAGATTAAAGTATATATGCATGCTGCTTAAAGAATGATTCAAGTGTTGTATATTTTTATTCATGTAATTATTGTTAAATTGCTTCCTCTATATAAATGAAATGTAAATGTAACTCTGATGTAACAAAAGTTTTTAATTTCTTGTAAAATTGTATGAAGAGAAGTGTAAAGATCATGTGGAACTTCGAATTCAGTCTGTTTTGGAATTCGGGGTGTTACATGGAGTTCGACAAACGCTCGCCATGCTCGTCTGTTCAAGTCGAACAGAGCTGTTTACGAATGAAAAACGAGCAAAGTGGCGTTGACCAGTCAATGGTCTCGAGCCACATGTCACTCTCCTGGAGTTCGACGAACACTCGCCATGCTCGCCTCTTCAAGTTGAATAAAGTTGTTTTCGATCAAAATATGAGCAAAGTGGCGTTGACCAGTCAACGGTTTCAAGCCACGTGTCACTCTCCTATAGTTCGACACACGCTCGCCAAGCTCATCGCTTCGTGTCGAACAGACGATGATCCGATCAAAATACGAGCAAACTGGCTTTGACCAGTCAACGGTCTCGAGCGACGTGTCACTCTCCTGGATTTTGACGAACGCTTACCATGCTCGCCTTTTCAAGCCGAACAGAGCTGTTTCCGAATGAAAAATAAGAAAACTGGCGTTAACCAGTCAATGGTCTAAGCCACATGTCGCTCACCTGTAGTTCGACACACGCTCGCCACGCTCGCCGCATCGTGCGAACAAACGATGATCCGATCAAAATATGGGGGAAACTCTTGCCTCCCGATGCGTGCACACAATTGGAGCGCTCAGATCGAGCCACGTCGATGAAACCCTCATCAATCATCAGATCACTTGAGAAATCGCGCCAGAGCTCTGATGAACGCTCCAGATAGTGCCACGACGATAATTAGCTGATTAACTCTTTTTTTTATTTATTAATTCGAATTAATTATTTAAAAATTGCAAAAAATAATTAAAGATTCAAGAAAATTAATCAAAAATTCAAAAAAAATGATTATGGATTCGGGAAAAATATTTCTATGCTCCTGAATAAATAATTATTAATTTGACAGACTGATTAATACTTTTTGAAAATAGATTGTTACTTCGCAAGATTAAATAAATAATTCAAAAAATAAGTAAAAAATAGAAGAAAAAAAAATAGTGCAGTGCGCCGCCCTACACCCGCCGCCGTTTCGTCGTCCACTGGTCGCCGCCCCGTGCCGATCACCGCAGCTTCTCCCCCTATGCTGTCTCCCTCCCGAAGCACGGGCCTGCAGTGTCAGTCCGCTGCAGTGCCGCCCGCCTGGCTGCCTACCACCGTCCAGCACCGTGCAGCACCGCAGCGATCTCACAGCGCCAGCAACAACCCCAGCATGTCTCCCCTTCGTCGCAGCCACCTGCAGTAGTGCTCCCCTTGCCTTGTTGATGTTGTTGTGTTTGGATGGTGTTGTATCTCGACCGTTGGATCGCTTCATCTCATCTCGATCATCATCATCAAGTCTTTGTGGCCGTCCGTTCCCCATCGCGATCGGGATCTTCATCGTCATCATGGAGTTGTGGCCTATTGAATTCTGGCTGTTGATTTGATCATCACCATCCGATCGCATCTCAGCCGTCCAATCGTCGTTCATCACAATCATGATCATCATCTTCTTGTTCCGTTGATCTCAGCCGTTGATCGCATCATCATCATCATCATCATCATCATCAAGATCTTAATCTCGGCCGTCGGATCTCTTTTGATCATCGCGATCGTGATCATCATCTTGATCTTGATCTTCGATCTCAGCCGATCGATCGATCAATCACACTTGATCTCGGCCCTTGATCGTCCCGTTCGTCTTCTGCTTGGTGAGTTAAATATTTGATCCACTTTTTGTTCCTATTCATCAATTGTCAATCATGATATGGTAACTTTTTTGGTACCCTTCTAATTCTTATATGTTTTATTTATGTTCGATCTCGATCGTTGGATTCGCTTGATCTTGATCATCATCGAGATCCGTGCCGATCGTCCCCATCGCCCGGGATCCGCTTCTGTTATTCCTCCGTCGGATTCGTCGGCTACTCCCCTAAGGCAAGTATCCTCCCTGTACAATTTATTATTCTAGTACAAGTATTTAATTGAAAATGCCGCAAATAAGTTGTAGTTGTGACTCCTTCTTATCTTATCATTTGTTGATCTTGAATTATTCATCATCGATCCCATGATCTCAAGAGTCACAACCCTTTCGTTGTGAAATTTTACAAACTAGTTGGACTCATTTATCTTCTATTCACTTGAGCACATGAAACTAAGAAACCCTAGACTTGTAGATGTGTGTTGTAACATGTATGTGATGATCTTGCATTCCTTGAGTTGAGAAATAGATTTTGCTTGCTGATTTTGATAATCACTACATCCGTTTTTGTATCACACATTAATCTAGACTCGTAACAACCAATTATCAAGCAAATTATATATGAAAAACAATCACACTTGTTGCTGTCCTGAACTTTACTTGCTGTTTCGACCCCTTTAAATTCAAAATTTGAACTTGAGCCCTGAACATGAAATGTATCTATAAATGTCTAGATGTCGATAGCCTCCAGAATTTTTGAATTCCGAGTTACGGTCTAGGAGATATCGCAGTTTTACTGCTGCTGTGTCGGTAGACGCAGATTCACAAAACTGCTGCACCTCTTTAGTTTGCAAATTATTTTAACTATGCTACCATTAAGTAGTTGCCTTAAAATTTTTCATGCTGTTGCTTGACACCCTAGAGAACATTCTCCAAATTATCTCAGAATTAATTAACAATGTTTCAACACTGTTTCACATGTATAAATTCAGATTCACAAATTCTGCCTAAACACAAAAGCTGTATAGTTTGCTGTTTTGACACATGTTACCACAACTTTTATGTACCTTAATTATATGCGTTGGAACCGGACAGAAGTCTAGTTTCTAGATCTTCTGACGGATCCACTTTTGCTATCTTGTAGCAACGAAAATCGCAGTTTTGTTGCAGCAACCTCATACTGTCCAGATTTGAGATTTTCGTTGTTCTTGATATTTTGATTTGTTTTGACCCTCAAACTTGTAACCTATCTAGTCCAGACTTGTCCCATGTTCATGATTATGTTTACTTGACTTGTTTCGCACACTTTCATACTTGCTTGATGATAATAATAAACAATAAGCTGGGGTTTAAGGGAAAGACCATAGTAGTGGACAATATAGGTAAGTATACTCGGAAGGGGGCCCATGTTTCCCAATACTTGGTTCATGAACTTGTTGTATCTTGATTGATTCATAGAGCCATCACTTGGCTCATGAACTTGTTGGATTCTTGGACCCATTGTGCGGTTCTTGAATTTGTTAGTGGATTCACGAACTTATTTCGTGAACTTATTATTTATTTTCTGATTCATGAACCATGCTTGCTTGATACTTGATACCTGAGTACGCCACCCTATAAAATTCAATACTAGGCCTAAACAAAACTGTTTGTATGTAGCAATCATGTAGTAAAAGTATGGATGCATGAAGTGCTACCTAGATAGAATTAAACATTAGACTTAAGAATAACTTGTCACTTGTACACACTTGATACCCTACTTGAGACTTGATACTTGACAACTTGTTACTTGAGACTTGATACTTGAATATAATACTTGACACTTGCGACTTGATACTTGTTCTTGACAACTTGTAACTCCTATTTTCCGTATCTGTATTTTAATACTGTATTTTGCTCCATTGTGCTCTTTTATCAATGGTGATCTTGTATTTTGTTTCCTGTTCGAATAAAATCGTTATATTATTTCAAGTCAATTTTTGGTGTCTTTGTATAATTCAATTGTATGTCCATCCTGCTCTTTTGTGTCGTTCTTCGTGAAGAGATGAGCTATTTCATATCATTTATCTCTTTATCCCCATTTTATGGATTTTTGACCAATTCTCTAGTTGGATCCCACTCAAACCGGATACCCTAATACCCAAAAACCCAAACCCAAAACCCTATACTATTTAAACCCTAACCCTAACCCTAGTTTTACTGTATAAACCCAATACAACCCGCCGCTCTCCATCTTCTTTCTCCCGCTCGCATCGTCTCCCGTCTCGTCTCCGCTCCTCTGCCCAAACCCGATCGCCTTCGCCTCCCTCTCGTCTTCACCACCACGACCTTCACCGTCGCCGCTCCTCGTCAACCCCACAATCACCACCACCGCCATCATCCACCATTGTCCCCACTCCTTCGACCACCGAACCCAACTCCCGAACCCACTACCCATTGCCAGTCTCCTCCACCCATCGCCTCGCCGCCATTTCCTCTTTCCCTTGACCTCCTCTCCGACCACCATCGTCAATCAACACCGTGAACCCATCCCCCGCCATCGCTCCCCTGTTTTCGAAACCAAAACAGAGTCGCCGCCATCGCGCCTGTCCCCGTCGCTGTCGACGCCCCTCGACGACAGCGCCGCTACCCATCGACGTCGCCTCACGCCGCCTTGCAGTCGCACCACAGTCGCCGCCATCGAAGACCCTGCCGGTGCTGCTCTCTCTCGCTCTCTGTACAGTGAAGGAGGGAAGAAGAGACAGAAGGAAGGGAGATTTAATCTCGGCCATTGGATTCGATCAAGATCTGATCTTGATCAGATCTAATCTTTTCAGCCAGATCAGATCTCAGCCGCCCGATCATCTTGATCTTGATCTTCCATCAAGATCCGCTCCGATCCGATCCATCCGATCTCGATCGTCGATCAACACCTCATCCAATCAAGGCAAGTATTCATCTTGTACAAATTTTTGTTCTAGTACAAGCATTTAATTTGAAAATACCTGCAAATGGTTAGAAGTTGTGACTCCTCCTTGACTCGTCGTTGTTGATCAAATATTAATCCTCATAAATTTCATAATCTTAAGAGTCACAAAAATTTCATTGTTATATTATAACTACTTGAACTCATTTTATCTCCTAAACACTTGAACACATGAGACTAAGAAACCCTGAACTTGTAGATGTGTGTTGTAGCATGTATGCGATGATCTTGCATTCCCTTGAGTTAAGAAATAAATGTTGCTTGCTGTTTTAGTGATCATTATCCTGTATTTATATCACCCATTAATCTAGAAGCCTAACAACCAATTATCATGCAACCTATACATGTAAGACATTCCCACTTGTTGCTGTCCTGGATCTTAATATGCTGTTTCGACCCCTTTAAAATAAAAATCTAAACCTGAGCCCTGAACAATAAATGTAGCTATAGATGTCTAGATGTCGATAGCCTCCGTAACTTTTGAATTCCGAGTTACGGTCTAGGAGTTATCGTAGTTTTACTGCAGCTGTGTCAGTAGACGCAGATTCGCAAAACTGCTAGGCTTCCTTTGTTTGCAAATTAATTTAACTAGGTTAACAGTAAGCGTTTGACTTAAAATTTTATATTCTATTGCTGGACACCCTATAGGACACCCCCAATTTTTTTCAGAATTTATTTAAAATGTTTCAACCCTGTTTCACCTGTTTAAACTTAGATTCACAAATTCTGCCTGAACACAATAGCTGTGTAGTTCGCTGTTTTGACACATGTTTCCACCACTTTCATGCACCTTAATTATATGTGTTGGAACCGGGCAGGAGTCTAGTTTCTAGATCTCCTGACGGATCCACATTTTCTATCTCGTAGCAACGACAATCGCAGATTTGGTACAGCGACGTCGTGCTCTCCAGATTTGAGATTTTCGTTGTTCGTGATATTTTTATTCGTGTTGACCCTCGAATATGCTATATAAATATCTCAAACTTGTTCCATGTCCATGATTATGATTTCTTGACTTGTTTTGCACACTTTCATGCTTGCCTGATGATAATAATAAATAACAAGCCGGGGTTAAGGGAATGACCATAGTAGTGGACAATATAGGTAAGTGTACTCGGAAGGGGCCCGTGTTTTCCACTTGATACATGTCTCATGAACTAGTATATTATTATTCGATTCATGAACTAGTATATTATTTGATTCATGAATTAGTATATTATAAATCGATTCATGGACTAGTATATTATTGATCCATGAACTAGTATATATATGATTCATGACTTGTCTTGTTATGACTTGACACATGAACTAGTTATATGATTACCCGATTCATGAGCATGACTTGCTTGATACTTGATACCTGAGTACGCTGCCCTATAGACTCCATTACTAGGCCTAAACAAAATTGTATTGACTGTAGCAACCATGTAGTAAAAGTATGGATGCATGAAGTGCTACCTAGATAGTAATAACTACAAGATTTGAACATGATACATGCTTACACGATACTTGACAACTTGATACATGAAACTTGAACTCGATACTTGTTCACTTGATACTTGTACTTGACAACTTGACACTAGACTTGAGACTTGATACCTGACACTTGTACTAAATGCCTGTCACTTGAGGTTAGATACCCCTACACGTTCACTTGTCACTTACTCCACCATTAGTATGTGTTATCCAGCCTGTTTACTTGAGTTGTCCTTCTTGCTAGTTAGTTCTTAAATTTCTACTACTTGTTGTAACACTGTTACATTCTTAATTTCAAATCTTATTCCACATTACTTGTACTCGTTTTTACTATTTGTGGCCTTAACTTGCACTAAGGGCGTTTTCTCTTGTTTTCTCTACTTTTTCCTTTTTATATTTGTTAAGCAGACTTTGGACGTGCTACCTGGTGGAATTGGTGAGCAGAGATTTTAGTCTTCAATTGGAGGAAGGACATGTTTTAATTATTTGTTTTCTTGAATTATTCATTTCTGCTGCTTAAAACTTGTAACAGGCTTATGTTCCCGAGTTTTACATTTAATCCAGACTTGAAAACTATTTAGACATTATTATTTGTTTTCAACTGTTTTCTATTGCTTAATAAATTATTCACGCATGCTTGGATGTATATATATCTTGTTATATTCTTGTTGTGATGCTGAGTTGATCCTATAGCTTATGGATGATGTTAAAATTATTCGCTGGGCTTCGTCACGCGCTCGTATTCCATGTTTTTGGGAAGCGGGGCATAACACAACTTGACACTAGACTTGAGACTTATTACTTGACACTTATACCTGAAACTTGTCACTTGATGTTGGATACCCTTACATGTTCACTTGCCACTTACTCCACTATTAGTATTTGTTACCCAATCTGGTCACTTGAGTTATCTTTCTTGCTAGCTAATTTCTTGAATCCCCACTACTTGTTGTATCACTATTATGTTCTAGTCTCCAAATTTTGTTCCATATTTCTTGTACTCATTTTTACTATTTGTGGCCCCTAACTTGCACTAAGGGCATTTCTCTTGTTTTCTCTATTTTTTTCCTTTTATAATTATTAAACAGACCTGGAAGATGTGCTGCCTGCCGGGATTTGTGAGCAGAGATTTTAGACTTCAAATGGAGAAAAGACATGCTTAGATTATTTGTTTTCTTGTGTTATTTATTTTCTTGCTACTTAAAACCTGTAACGGGCTTATGTTCCCGAGTTTTACATTTGATCCAGACTTGAAACTATTTGGATATTATCATTTGTTTTCAATTATTTTCTGCTGCTTAATAAATTATTCATGCATGCTTGGTGGTATATATATCTTGTTATATTCTTGTTGTGATGCTGAGTCAATCCTACAGCTTATGGATGATGTTAAAATCATTCGCCCGGCTTCGTCATGCACTCGTATTCCGTGTTTTTGGGAAGCGGGGCGTGACAAGTAATTTTGGGTACTTTACAAGCTCAGATTGACACCGTTACACCTCGAGCAAGTTCCAAACTCCCTCAAGAATTCCGATAAAATCCCGTACGCCATTGAAACAATAAAACTACTCCTCAATGGCTGTTAAACTTAGTCTTCGGGAGTGGGGGGCTCGTAATATGGCTAAAAATAGGATTAAATCGGGATCGTTCAAATCAGGCACTAATCTTAAAGCTCTCAAGGGAAAAATTGTAATTTCACCTACAAACGAGTCTGAAATGGGAACTAGGTCTTTCTTCAAAGCCCAATAACCCAAAAATGGATCTGCCCTATTGGGTATGGATAGTAAACCGTTACGAACCAATTCAAAGAGATAGAGAGTAATTCAAATTCGTGATTATCTCTAAGAGGTAGTTTAAACCGCCTCCCTTATCACGAAACGAGTTTAAACTCTCCATCTTATCCAAAAACACCGGGACGTAGGGATAAATCCTTATCCCTAAACAGTCTCTTAAGGTGACTATAAATACCCCTCTCCCACCACCGTAACAAGGTAATCAATCTTTTTCCACATAAAGCTTTTCATAAACTTCCTTATTGCTGACAAGAGCATCGGAGGGTTTGTCGCGGGATCCATCTCGGTGTATCGAACTTTTTGCAGGTTCACGGCAGCGGCGAGAAACCAGTCAAACGCCGGTGAAAATCAATAGGTTTTCTTATTCGTTTCCTAAAAGAATCCACAAATTCATCTATTTGCTCCCACACCAAAATCAGCAGCAATACTTAGAAAGTGCATAATGTAGTTCTATGGACAGATGTTGGATCTATCTGATTTGTGTTAGAAGAATCTGACTTGCAAAGTTCTTTGAGGAGGTGTTCATCAAAGATAAATGTATAAAATTATCTAGTCCTACAGACACGGTCAATAATTCACTATTAGAATTAAGAACCATCCTTACTGACAGTTAAAATTTCAATGGTAAATGAGCCAAGAAGAGTCTTTTGTAGACAATAAAATGAATTTGTTGATCATACAATAATACGTTAATATAGTTGATTTGCCGAAATGAGCTAAAACTATAGTAAGTAAGTGGGGTTTTATAGAAGAAGCTTAGTTTTGAAATGTTCAGTAGCAATTTTAATGCTTTTTTAGCAACTAAATGATTGACTGAGATAAGTGGGGAAGATTTATTTGATGTCTACTCACATATCTATCATATTGCTACAATAAGTATTCTTCCTACCCTTACATCTATTGAAAATTTTATTATTCATAAAAGATGTTTAAATTGTTTTGTACTTGATGTTTTGTATTGAAAAGTTTTGTACTGAAAAGTTTGCACTAATATGTTTACTGAACAAGATTTTCAAATTGATAAAATCATTGTAAGTTTTAAAACATGTGTTAAATTGAGCCACAAATAATTTGACAGACTTTTAAAGAGCTTAGATTTGAATCAAGTAATTCAGATAAATGTCATTAATTCTGTGGTGATTCAAATATAATTTCCCTCATTTATTTGTATATTATTGGCATGCTTGTTGATTGGAAGTGACCTCTCTATTATAAATCGAGTTAAAACTGAGTTATCCAAAGAATTCAGCATGAAACACCTAGATGTTGTAGACACCATATCAGGTATAAGGGTGAGTTTCGGTTGGCAAGGGATAATCCTTAGTTAAACTCATTAAATCAATAATGTATTCCAAAAGTGGGGATATAGTGACTGAAAGTGTGCTTTGAAACACCTTATGATTATGATAAAGGTTGACACCTAATGATGATACAACTATGATCTGCACTAACAGACATAGCCTTTGAGGTAGGTATGATCTGCAGATTCACTAGTAATCCTATTAATACTTGTTTGAGAGCTCTAAGAGGCTAATGAGATACTTGAGAGGTACTTAAGAGTTTGCTTTGTGCTACTCTAGTCATCCTTCAGGAATGAATGGATGATCTGATGCATTATTGTAACCCTCATTCCCGATGATAAGTATTTTCCATGTATTTTTTATAATTTGATTTTTATAAAGTTATTTTGTGCTAAATTCATTTCGGATTTTATTAAAGTATTTTCTAATCGAAAATCTTATTCATTTCGAATAGTGGTGTATTTTGATCTTATTTTCTATATCTTATTGATTGGATATTTGTGTTTGAGCTCAATTTAAATGTATTATTGATATTTGGGTTATTTCAATAAATTTATATTTTGTTATATTATCTTATTAGTATTATTATTATTATTATTATCGTTATTGTTATTTATTATTATTATTCTAATTCTTATTGCTATTGGTATTAATATTTGTTATTATTGTTGTTATTATTATTGTTATCGGTATTATTATTTTTATCATTATTATTAGCATTATTATTATTATTATTATTATTATTATTATTATTATTATTATTATTATTATTATTATTATTATTATTATTATTATTTTGTTTTAAGCCCGAACTTGCTCAATTTTATATGCATTTCACTTTTGATTTAATGTGTGTGTGTATATATATATATATATATGGGAAATGCTTCATTGAAAATGGGTCTAGTTTTTACGGGTTGGAAAACACGAATCTGAGCCATTGGATCGCTCATGATCGCGATCAGCGGCTCAGATTGAGCCCCCCATCACCCGTTTCAATTGTTGAGTGGAGGGTTATTTTGGGAATTTCGTCCCAAATAACTCTTTGTCTCACTAATTTCAGAACGAATCAAACAAAGAGTTATTTGGGACGAAATTCCCAAAATAATCCTCCGCCACTTAAGTCATATAGGGTGATGGGCGGGCTCAATCTGAGCTGTTGATCGCGATCATGAGCGATCCAATGGCTCAGATTCGTGTTTTCCAACCTGATATGGCTAAAAATGGGGTTAAATCAGAACCGTCCAAAATAGAAACGAATCTTAAAGCTTAGGGATAAAATGGTAATTTCACCTACCAATAGATCTGAAGCGGGTACTGGATCTCTCCCCCAAAGATCCAATAACCCATGAACAGGTCCACCTCAACTGGGTGCGGGTTTCAACCCGCAGCAAACCCCGGTCCATCAGGATAGAATTAGGGTTTCTGATTAATCCTAATCAACGGCCCTGATTCATATCTATCCTTTCACTGGAAATTAGGGATTACATTCCTTATCTATACACAGGGATTACATGCCTAATTTGGTCCCAAAGAATACCCCTCATCCATCTCCATTAAGAGGTAATCAATCTTTTGCCAATTTACGCTCTTTCATAATCATCCCTGATTACTGACTTGAGCGTCGGAGGGTGCGTCGCCGGGATCAACCCCGGTGTCTCGCACTTTTTGCAGGTGTACGGCAGAAGTCAGTAGTCAAACTCCGGCGAAACAGGTTCAGGTTTGCTATTCAAGTTTTCCAAGAATCCACAAATACTATCTGTTTACCCCCACACCAGATTCAGCGGTAACAGATTGGCGCCGTCTGTGGGAAAGAGCGAATAGCAGCCTCCCCTCTTCCCGTTGGTCAGATCTTCTCCAGCCATGCCTCCTAGAAAAGTAAGATCCAGGGGGTCCAACTGTGGACCCAACCCCGATCAGCAACAGGAAGTCCCCATCCAACCTGCTCAACAGCAGGGGCAACTTCCGCCTCAAGCCGAGGACCCTCTCCAACAGGACCAGCCTCCTCAGCAGCAGGGTCAACTTCCGCCTCAAGCCGAGGACCCTCTCCAACAGGACCAGCCTCCTCTTCAAAATCAACAACCTCCTAAGGGTCCCCCCAGTCCTCAGAATGCCGGTGCAGGGGTCTCGCGTCCCAACCTGCAGAAACAACCTCTCCATCAAGACCACGTCTCCATCCACAATGCCTCTTCGGATTCTATGGCCTCCCACAATTCCCGAGCTTCCGACCTTCGCAACACCATCCTCAATCGGCAGAAGGATGAGGATCTTCGCCGCCGTCTGGATGAAAAGCGGGCTCGAGAAGGAGCCTCCCGCCAACAACGTCCGGATGAGCGATCTCCTCACCGCCGAGACTACAGAAGGTCCCCTACCCGAAGGGGACGAAGGGAGTCCCCCGAGCATCACAAAAGAAGACCCCATTCCCCTGCCGGTCGGCAACCTCCAAGGAACGATGAAGCACCCATCACCCGTGCCTGAGTTCCAGCAGTTCCAAGCAACCATCTTACAAGCTCTCAATCTCCGTCCCAACAACACCAATGCTCCAAGGATCCCCACTCCTCCTCCGGTCCGAAGTCCTTGCCGACGGTCACTAACTCCTCCCCCAGCTCCTAGCAACCCCCGGCACATTCCTAGTCCTCGCCGTTCTAGGAGCTACCGTCATCGTAGCCCCCGCTCTCCCTCGTACGAAGACGAGTCTAGAGGCTCGGTTGATTACCGTCAGAGGGATGACGCTGTTTACCGCCGTCTCCACGAAATGAAGAGGCACTTGGTTCAGTTAGACCGAGAAGAAAAGCTTAGAGGAAGGACCCTTCGCCCTAGTCGACCTCCTTTTTCCCGAACCATAATGGAGGCGCCCGTGCCAATAGGCTTTAAACCTCCTCAATTCGAGACTTATTCCGGGGAGACTGACCCCGTTGATCACATCGAAAGCTTCAAGACCCTCATACTCATCCATCAAGCTTCTGATGCTCTGCTATGCAAGAACTCTCAAGGGTCCGGCTCGAGAATGGTACTCTCGCCTTGCCCCATCCTCAATATTCTCCTTCGAGCAATTTGAGACCCTCTTCGTCACCCACTTCGTGAGTAGCCACCAAACTGAGAAGACCAGCATTTCGCTACTCTACCTCAACCAGAAGAAGGGTGAGAAGTTGAGAGACTATGTGAAGAGGTTCACAGCAGAAGCCAGGTCCATAGCATCCCTCGACCAGTCGATCGCTGCAGCAGCTTTCCAATCCAATGTCCTCAACTCCAGCCTCCGCTCCTCCCTTACCAAGAAGCCCCCACAGAACTTCTCTGACCTCCTCCTCCGGAGCGAAAAGTATATCTGGGCCGAAGAAGCTAAGCACCGCCCCAACTTGGAGGGGTCTTCCTCCGGGTCTAAGAGAAAGGGAACAGAAGAGGAAGGGGCCAAGAAGCTCCAGAAGGATAATGGCGGCCAGCGCCGACCTCCTCCCGGGTTTGAAAAGTTTACTCCCCTTAACGCCAACATCTCCACAATTCTCATGGAAGTTGAGAAGGAGGGGGTGATACCTCCTGCACCAAAAATGAACACTCCTGGTAAAAAGAGGGATAAAGAGAAATGGTGTCGTTATCACCGGGACCATGGCTACGACACCAATAATTGTCGGGCCCTGAAGAACGAGATAGAAGCCCTCATCCAGAGGGGGCAGCTGACCAGGTTCGTGAGAAAGGACCGAGCCGACCTTCCTCCCCTGCCTCGGGGGGCTAACAAGCGTCCAAAACGCGATGAAACGTCCGACTTCGAAGAGGAACGTGTCCTACACCTCATCCACAGGGGTCCAATGGGGGGCTCCTCCAACTCCTCTCGAAAGGCATTTATAAGGGAAGTCAATTCGGTTTGTGCCACCCCTCTTCCTAAAGGCCTCGGAGTGCCCGTCACATTCTCAGATGAAAACCTTGAGGGCATCTGAACCCCCCATTGTGACGCACTCATCATCAACCTCCACATGGCGAACTTTAAAGTGGAGAGGATCCTGGTGGACAATGGCAGCTCCGTTAACATCCTCTTCCTCGCCACTTTCAAAGGCCTCAAACTATCCAGAGACAGACTTAAGCCCGCCGGCTACACACTCCATGGGTTCACGGGAGTGCCAGTGACTATTGAAGGGGTGATCACCCTTGACGTAACCGCTGGCAAAACCCTTACTACCCGAACGGAGTCGATGGACTTTATGGTTGTGGATGTCCCTGCAGCTTACAATGTCATTTTGGGTCGCCCCGGCTTAGCAGCTCTTGAAGCTGTCCCTTCCGCCTATCACCTCAAGATGAAGTTTCCCACTCGGGAAGGAGTAGGGGAAGTAAAAGGCAATCAGGAAACGGCCCGCAAGTGCTACATGACCTCTACCCTCGGTCCAGTCCTCTCCCTAGAAACTCTGAAAATCCCCCAAGATGTTACCCGACCAACTCCGAGCCGGTGGATAAGTTGGAGGAAGTGCTCTTCACCGAGCAGGATCCAAGCCGAAAGTTCTTTGTTAGCAAGACCCTCCCATCCGCCCTATGCTCCGACATAGTCCAGTGCATCCGAAGGAACCAAGACCTCTTTGCTTGGTCAGCCGCAGACATGCCCAGAATTTCCGAAGAGCTCTTGGTCCACCACCTCAGCGTTGCTCCGGGGTCCAAACCGGTCCAGCAGAAGAGGCGCAGGTTCGCTCCCGAGCGCCAGCTAGCTATAAAAGAGGAGGCGGACAAGCTCTTGAAAGCCCGGTTCATACAAGAGGTAAATTATCCCGAATGGCTGTCGAATGTAGTGATGGTGAAGAAGTCCAATGGGACCTGGAGGATTTGTATTGACTTTACCGACCTCAACAAGGCGTGCCCCAAAGACCCTTTCCCTCTTCTAAACATCGATACTTTAATTGACGCCACTTCGGGGACATGAGCTCCTCAGCTTCATGGACGCCTTCTCAGGCTACAATCAGATCCGTATGTTTCCCCCAGATATCCCGAAGACCTCATTTGTAACCGACCAGGGCCTCTACTGCTACAGGGTTATGCCCTTCGGTTTGAAGAATGCGGGTGCCACATATCAACGCCTCGTCAACAAGGTTTTCCAAGCACAGATCGGCCGAAATATGGAAGTGTATGATGACGATATGCTTGTGAAGAGCATCCACGGAGCCGATCATGTGGTCGATCTGCAGGAGGCATTCGACGTACTCAGGAAACACAATATGAGAATCAATCCGAACAAATGTGCGTTCGGAGTCTCGTCGGGGAAATTCCTAGGCTTCATGGTCAGCCAGAGAGGAATCGAGGCCAACCCCGAGAAGATCAAGGCCATATTAGACATGGCTCCTCCGAAGAATGTCAAAGAGGTTCAAAGGCTAACGGGTCGCCTGGCAGCCATAGGGCATTTCCTTTCCAAATCAGGGGGAAGTGCCTTCCCTTCTTCAAGGCTCTCAGGGGGGCTAAAGGGCTTCGAGTGGGGTCAGCAGCAACAAGATTCATTCTACCAGCTCAAAGCTTACCTTGTCAATCCTCCTCTCCTCAGCAAACCAATTCCTGGTGAACCCCTCTACCTCTACCTAGCAGCCTCCGAGCAAACCCTGAGCGCCGTTCTCGTGAGGGAAGAAGATAAGACTCAAAAGCCCATCTATTATGTGAGCAAGGTACTCCGGGATGCCGAGCTCCGCTACCCGAGGATAGAGGAGATGGAATATGCCCTAGTCATGGCCGCAAGGAAGCTTCGCCTGTATTTTCAGTTCTATTCGGTGGTCGTTCTTACCGACCAACCGCTGAAGCAAGTTCTCCACAAGCTAGAGACCTCGGGTCGCCTGATGAAGTGGTCTATCGAGCTGAGCCAGCATGACATAACGTATCAGCCTCGGACCGCGATCAAGGCTCAGGCCTTAGCAGAATTCATAGTCGAAAGTATCATCCCCGAATTCAGCCAAGCAATGAAGGGACCACCTGTCTGGTCGGTTTATGTGGATGGGTCCTCTTGTAACGAGGGAAGCAGAGCCGGGGTCATTCTGGCAGGCCCAGATGACTTCATCCTCCAATTCTCCTTCCGTATCAACTTTAAGGCCTCAAACAATGAAGCAGAATACGAGGCACTCATAGCCGGCCTTGGAATGGCTCGCAATGCAGGGGCGCAACGCCTCCGGATCTTTAGCGACTCTCAGCTGGTCGTAAATCAGGTCCTAGGCGAGTATGAAGCGCGAGATGACCGAATGGTTAAGTACTTAGCCAAGGTCAGGAATCTCATGGCCTTATTTGAAGAAGCTCTCATCCAGTGAATCTCCCGAGAAGAGAATTCCCAGGCCGATGCCCTCTCCAAGCTATCCTCTTCCTCCCTTCAAGGTCTCGAGCAGACCGTCTTGATATAGGTACTCCTGAAGCCAAGTATAGAGGATGAAACTTCTGACTCAATGGAGTCACTACCTGTCCTCCTGCAAGACGATTGGATGAAACCCCTCGTTGAATTCCTAAGGGAGAGGCTTCTCCCCGAGGACCCTAAGGAAGCTCGACGAGTTAGAACCCGAAGCAGAGCGTTACACACTTATCGAGGGCATCCTATACAAGCGCTCGTTCACACAGGTGGACGACAGGCCTTATTTGAGATGCCTCTCCCCGGAACAAGCCGACTACGCCCTGCAAGAACTTCACGAAGGCATTGGCGGGGCACATTCAGGGTCCAGATCCTTGGCCCGCAAAGTGTTGAACTATGGATATTTCTGGCCCACTCTCCTACAAGATGCAGAACTACATGTTCGGCAATGCAGCTCCTGTCAGAAATACTCCAACGTCAGTCGCCTCCCACAAGCTCCACTCACCTCCCTATCAAGTCCTATCCCCTTCGCAATGTAGAGATGGATTTACTAGGGCCATTCCCACCAGCTCCCAGCCAGTTCAAATTCCTAGTCATGGCAATCGACTACTTCTCGAAGTGGATAGAGGCCGAGCCATTGGCCATGATCACAGAGAACAAAGTACTTCAGTTCTTCTGGAAGAACGTAATCTGTCGATTCGGCATCCCACGAGTCCTCATAACAGACAACGGAACCCAGTTTACCGGGGCTACCTTTCGAGCTCTATCTGAAGACCTCGCCATCCAACATCGTTTCTCCTCCGTCTCCCATCCACAGTCGAATGGCCAAGTGGAGAATGCTAACCGACAAATCATCTCTGGTATTAAGAAGAGGTTGGATAAATGCTCTAAAGGCTTATGGGTCGATCAGTTCCCCAACGTGCTGTGGAACTACCGCACCACAAAACGGACCCCCACGGGAGAGTCCCCATTCAATCTCACCTATGGGTCCGAAGCTATGATACCCCTAGAAGTTCGTATACCCTCTCCTCGTCTAATGGCTTATGAAGAAGAACAGAACGCCAGGGAGCTCCAGGCAAATCTAGACTTGATCGATGAGATCCGTGAAAGAGCTGCCATTCGTCAGCAAAGCTACCGAAGAAGGATCGAATTGGCATACAATAAGAGAGTCCGTCCTACCGACCTCAAAGAAGGGGACTTGGTCCTCAGAAAGTTAGCGATCTCTTTTCCTGGTCAAAAGAGTAAACTGGCTCCAAATTGGGAGGGACCTTACAAGATCGCCAAAGTAGTTCGGTCCGGGACATATAAACTAGAAGACCTCGAAGGCAGAGAGATCCCCAGGACCTGGAATGCCGACCATCTCCTAAAATACCAAGAGAGAGCATTAACACCTCTCTAAGTATTCTGGGATGTCGAACCGTTCCTCTCCTATTACTTGTATTTTTTCTTTATTTCTCTCATGTAATAACGGCTCACAACTTAGAAGCAGCCAACTATTTGTTATCAATAAAGAAAGTTTTTTCATATTTTACATGTAAAATTGTTTGCATCTCTCTGCTTTTAGTCTTCACCCTAACGATGGTTTCGGAGTCCAACACTTGGCTCGATTCTACTTCGCAAGCTCGCTCATAAGCGAGATAGAAGTGGTTCACCACTCGGAATTGCTCCCACAACCGTTGAACAACTCTAACGATGGATTCGGAGTCCAACACTTGGTTCGATTCTTCTCCACAAGCTCGCTCTTAAAAGCGAGCTAGGAGTGGGTCACCATTCGGAATTGCTCCCACAACCGTTGAACAAACTCTAACAACGAGTTCAGAGTCCAACACTTGGCTCGATTCTACTTTGCAAGCTCGCTCTTAAGCAAGCTAGAAGTGGTTCGCCATTCGGAATTGCTCCCACAACCGTTGAACAACTCTAACGATGGTTTCGGAGTCCAACACTTGGTTCGATTCTTCTCCGCAAGCTCGCTCTTAAAAGCGAGCTAGGAGTGGGTCACCATTCGGAATTGCTCCCACAACCGTTGAACAAACTCTAACGACGAGTTCGGAGTCCAACACTTGGCTCGATTCTACTTTGCAAGCTTGCTCTTAAGCGAGCTAGAAGTAGTTCACCATTCGGAATTGCTCCCACAATTGTTGAACAACTCTAACGATGGTTTCGGAGTCCAACACTTGATTCGATTCTTCTCCGCAAGCTCGCTCTTAAAAGCAAGCTAGGAGTGGGTTACCATTCGGAATTTCTCCCACAACCATTGAACAAACTCTAACGACGAGTTCAGAGTCCAACACTTGGCTCGATTCTACTTCGCAAGCTCCTTCTTAAGTGAGCTAGAAGTAGTTCGCCATTCGGAATTGCTCCCACAACCATTGAATAACTCTAACGATGGTTTCGGAGTCCAACACTTGGCTCGATTCTACTTTGTAAGCTCGCTCTTAAGCGAGCTAGAAGTGGTTCGCCATTCGGAACTGCTCCCACAACCGTTCAACAACTCTAACGATAGTTTCGGAGTCCAACACTTGGTTCGATTCTACTTCGCAAGCCCGCTCCTAAGCGAGCTAGAAGCAGTTCGCCATTCGGAATTGCTCCCACAACCATTGAACAGCTCCAACGATAGTTCCCAGTCCAATACTTGGCTCGGCCCTGCTTCGCAAGCTCGCCCTTAAGCGAGCAAGAGGAAAGGCCTTCGGGAGCAACAAGCTGAAGCGGAGGCTACCCCTCTGCCGCATAAGGCTTACTCATCTTACAAATTCACAGAGATTAAATGACCGAAGCAGAGCTCGGCACGCCTTGCCGAACGCTCATAATGCCGACCCCCAAACGAGCAGAGGACCGGCTCAGGGGACCTTCGGCACGGTGAAGACAGTCACAAACATAACAACCACACAGGGCCACTAAAAATGCGCAAGTCTAAGAAAGAAACATCATTAAGAGTGGGGACACAATACAGGACGACACTTCCATACAACCAGATTACAAGGCGTCAAAAGCGAAGATTACAATGCTGGCTTGTTACGCTTAGGCTAAATACAAAGGCCTCAAAAACAAGATCTTCAATGCCTCCTTGGCGCAGGGATGTTCCGCTTCAAGGACACTCGAGGGCGGCGACGTTTGCCTCCGGAACTCGACCCCAAACCGACAAATTGAGACATGTCCTCGGCGCTGCTCCTAACAGTCGCTCCGACGGATGCTCCGCTCGATGAAATGGCAACCCCGCTTTGTGCATCCCCCGGACTAGGTTGGCCGATGGGCGAACGGGTCGCGAGCTCATAAAACGTAATGCCCCGCTTGCTCTCCGCACGAGTACACGAAGTGCTCCTAACATTGATCGGCCCCGAATGCGGTCTGAGGCGAGCCACCTCCGCCTCCAGCTATGAGATCCGCTCCCTCAGAGATTCATCTTTTACATCGACCTCGAAGCGAGGAGGTACTGCGGAGCTCGTGATGCCAGAGCGACTCGCGATAAGACGGCAGAGGTGAGTGACTTCGATGCTTTTGTCCACTGTGGCTCTCTTCAGCGCATCGACCTCGGCCGTCAGTTCGTCACGTTCGGCCGTCAGTTTGGCCACCTCTGCCGTCAATCCCTCTCCCTCCGTCCGAAGATCCGTCTCTACCGTTTGCAAGTGACGAATCTCAGAAAGTAGATCGTCCCTCTCCGCTGTTATTTTTGATAAAGTAAGGCGGATGCACTTAAGCCGTAAGCCGTAACTAAAGGCGGTCGACGAACCATCATCCTCTCCTAAGGGGGCCATCTCGGTGAGCCTGCTCTCCAGTCGCCAAATCTTAATGTCCCGCCGACCCAGGATGAGTTGCAGGTGGTTCTGCTCGCTTACGGCTCTGCGCAACCCTAGCTCGACTTCATAGAGCCGCTCTCGGCACCTCGTCAAGTACAGCCTCGTCGCCCCTAAGCCAACCTCGGGACGAGCGCTTTCCCCCAAGCGAGTAGGCTCGACGGGTTGAATCACCTCCGCAAGTTGAAAAGAAATCGAGGAAAACAACAAATTTTCAACACTTAGCCGAATTCCTACACTTAGCCAAATTCCAAGAATTTTTTAGGGAAAGTTATGACAGAAAGACGCGGAGTCGAGCCCAAAAGGATGTTTTCATTCATTACAAAAAAAGAAGCGGTGGCTAGTCCGTGATTAGGCATTACACTTAAAAAGGCAGAAGAAAAAAGAAAAGCAAGCGAAGTCAGGGCGCAACCTCTTTCCCGGGGTGGCGAGATTGGGTGGGGGCCGACGTCCCTAAAGGGGTCACCATTGCCAGCGGGGTGACCACAGACCCCTGGACCTCACCGACGACCTCAACCTCAGGCTCGACTTCGTCGTCCCCTTCTTCTTCTTCTTTTCCCTCTGACTCGGGGTCGAAGCCTTCGACGTGGCCTGGGAACAGCCTCCATCCCGAGCAGTCCACCTCGGGGTATGCCTCTGACACCCGGGCGAGGGCATCGGCATAGGCTTTGGCCATGTTCTGGGCGAGAAAGCCTTGTGCCTTCACCATAGTGGCCTCCTCGGCCTCCTTCACCGCGGCAGCCTTGGCCTCCGTCGCTTCGGCCAATTGTTTGGCCGCCTCCTCCTTCTGGCGAAGAAGGTCGCCCTCCAGCTTCGCGACCAGGCTCTCAAGGTACTCGAGCCTCGTCGTCCTCCCTTCGAACTCGACCCTGAGCTTGTCGAGCTCGTTCCCCATGTGAGCTTTATCCATCCGAGCTTGGTCGGCCTCCTGCTTCAGCTCCTTCTCCAGAGCCGTCAACCTCCCCGAGAGGTGACCAAAGTGGATGATGATCTGCGACGGAAAGCGGGATGTTCAAAGAGTTAGAGAAATTAGACATAAGAAAAACCGATGAAGGCAAAAATTCAACACTTACCGAGACTGCCGAACGAGCAATCTCGATGACATCGTCGCCTGCCAGCCCGGCCTCCATGGCGGCCCGATCCTTCGGTGTCGCCAGGTGCTTGATTACCTGCATGCTCACCAAGGATTTGCCCAGGAACCCGTCATGTTTCCGAACCTGCCAGTCCGGAACATGGATCTTCTTGTGCTCCTCGGTCAGGAGCTCCTCGGCCGCCACTGTCAGCGGGGGCATCGCCATCTTGAGGGCTGCGGCGATCGGAAAGTCACCAACCTCGGTTGACGCCGAGGCAACTACTGTGGCCACGGTCGGGCTCGCCACGGTCTCCACCTCCTCGACCACCTCCGTGACCCTCGGAGCCTTTGCGGTCGGCAACTTGGTGGCCACCCTCTTGCACTTCTTCGGCGCCTTGCTAGCAAGACCAGCCCTCAATGCCAGCACAGCCTCGTAGTCCATCACCTCTGCATTAAAAACAAAGTTTGTTAGCGGAATACAAGTCGTAAAAGATGAAGTATGAAAAAGAAAGGACGGAAACATAGAAGAAGCCGCGTACTGGGGTCTACGCGGCAGAGCCCTCCACTGAATAGAACACCTTCGGTCAGCTCCCGCCAATCGTACTTCGGCCGATCAAGAAGTGTCTGAACTGCCTCTTCATCTTCGAGGCGAAGCTTTGGCAACGCCTTCAACCTCTTCGGCACCTCCTCCACCCAACTAGAGGGAATAGGCTAGGCCTCCACACTCCGCACTATCAAAAACTTATCACGCCAGTGCTTTATGGAGTCGGGGCATATAACGAGCCTACCGCCATGTCTCGGGGCCAAGTAATACCGGAACTCCGACCGGTTCGCTTGATGAAGCCGGTAGATTGTCCGAAGTACACTCAGCTCCGGCTCGATCCCAGTGGCTTGGCAGTGAAGCACGAAACCATTGATGACTCTCCACGCGTTCGGCATAAGTTGGATGGGGCTGACCCCAAACCATTTAAGAACAAGGGTCGCGAACGGATGGAGAGGTAGCCGAGCCCCGGCGATAAAGGCATCAACCGGCCAGCAACATATAGTCACTGGCAGCGGCGAGTTGGCCCTAACCCCGGGACCCGGCAGTAAAAGTTTGTACTCCTCCGAAATGTGGAAACAATGCCGGATCACTGCCAAGTCTTCTTCGCTGAGGATAGACACCGTCTCATCAGCCTCGGTCGTCTCCCTCGCCTCATTCTCCTCAAAGGTCCTCCCCCTCCCGTGAACAATACGCTCGGCTTGTTCCTCCGGAAGTTCTCGAACTCTGTGAAGCCCAGTCAGCGGTCCCGGCAACCTGCTAAACGGCCCCATGCGCTTCGGATCCTCCATGATCGTATCTCGACCAAACACCTTCTTGCCCTTATCTGGGTGACTCGGAGTGCAAGCTTCGGCAACTTGAGGGGAGGGCTCGGACCAAGAAGAAGACGACTCGGAGACAGAGGAAAGAGACATATTTATACTTGGAAAGAAACTAAGTATAAATTACCTTAAAGAGATATGCGGTCGGAAACTTCACCGGAAAACGAACGACGACCACCTGGAGCTCTCGTTAAGCACAAATCACCGCCTGAGTAAAAAAGTGGAGAAGAGCAAAATGAGGGGGAGGGGGGCAAGGTTTTATAGAACGAGGCGTGCAAAATGATGTTAATGGGCCCAGACTGCCAGCCCATTTAAACAAAGCGACAAATGCAATCTGAGCTGTCGCCTTGTTTACCACGCCAAGCCGCACATCGCATTAATTGCTGTCCCATCTGATAGGAGCTCAGAGGTCATCGCATTAAATGAGCATCACATCCGTCAGAGCCGTCAGAAGTTCAGGAGCCATCACAGTTAATGGCTGTCACATCTATCAGAAGCACAAAAGCTACCAACTCCGCTAGGCATTCTCCGCTAAAAACGACAAGTCAGGACCTCGGCACAGGCTGCCGAGCGTTCTTGATACCGACCATGTTACATGGAAAATTGGACATCGGCACAAGCTGCCGAGCGTTCTTGACACCGACCATGTTACATGGATAGTTGGACCTCGGCACAAACTGCCGAGCGTTCTTGACAACGACCATGTTACATGGAAAGTTGAGCTTCGGCACAAGCTGCCGAGCGTTCTTGACACCGACCATGTTACATAGAAAGTTGGACCTCGGCACGAGCTGCCGAGCGTTCTTGATACCGACCATGTTACATGTAAAGTGGACCTCGGCACAAGCTGCCAAGCGTTCTTGACACCGACCATGTTACATGGAAGGTTGGACCTCGGCACAGGCTGCCGAGCGCTCTTGCCTCCGACCATGTTACATGGAGGAACTACCCCGGACTTCGGCCAAGACTCGCCGAACCCCCTCTTCACGCCTACAACCTGGCCGAGCCACCCCCGCTCTTCGACTAAGGGCACCGAACCCCCTATGGACTTTGGCCTCCTGGGCAGCAAACGTTCAAAGGGGTCGGCGGTAAGGCTAGGGCGCGTAGGCCATACGACAAAGGAAACAACCGAGCCATTCGCCAAAAAATTGCGAAAAAACAATTAAAAATTTGGGAAAGTTAAGGAAAACTCCTGGAAAATAATTATAAAGTTCGGGAAATATTTTTGAATCCCCAAGCAAGTAATTATTGCCTAGGACAATCTATTAAGACCCCGAACGACGGATCGATACTTCACAAAGTTAAACGAATATTCCTGCGAAAACTCCACATGACCAGAAGAGCTCAGGAGCAACTTAGAGCGCGACCCGCTTGAAATAATCACCACACTACCTCCTTCAAAGATTCAAAACCTTCCATTTGGACTCCGATACAACTCCGCCAGCCATTAAAATAGTAAAACTACTCCTCGAAGGCTGATCAAGCTCAGTCTTCGGGAGTGGGGGGCTCGTGATATGGCTAAAAATGGGGTTAAATCAGAACCGTCCAAAATAGGAACGAATCTTAAAGCTTAGGGGTAAAATGGTAATTTCACCTACCAATAGATCTGAAGCGGGTACTGGATCTCTCCCCCAAAGATCCAATAACCCACGAACAGGTCCACCTCAACAGGGTGCGGGTTTCAACCCGCAGCACACCCGGTCCATCAGGATAGAATTAGGGTTTCTGATTAATCCTAATCAACGGCCCTGATTCATATCTATCCTTTCACTGGGAATTAGGGATTACATTCCTTATCTATACACAAGGATTACATGCCTAATTTGGTTCCAAAGGCGGCTATAAATACCTCCCATCCATCTCCATTAAGAGGTAATCAATCTTTTGCCAATTTACGCTCTTTCATAATCATCCCTGATTACTGACTTGAGCGTCGGATGGTGCGTCGCCGGGATCAACCCCGGTGTCTCACACTTTTTGCAGGTGTACGACGGAAGTCAGCAGTCAAACTCCGGCAGAACAGGTTCAGGTTTGCTATTCAAGTTTTCCAAGAATCCACAAATACTATATGTTTACCCCCACACCAGATTCAGCGGTAACACAACCCGTTTTCAATGGAGCATTTCCATATATATATATATATATATATATATATATATATATATATATATATATATATATATATATATATATATATATATATATATATGTATGTATGTATGTATGTATGTATATTTTAAATATCCTATTGTTATTTCTTGATTATTTTGTTTTTGATCAAATTGGTTCATGAAAAATTTCTGTTCTTTTTGTTTGAGCTTTTCTTGTTGAATCTATTATCTTTTATTAATTGTGGGTATTTTTATTTGAACCCTATTGATTTTGATCAATCTCTTAATTGGACCCTAAAACCCAATTTCTATTATTCTTAACCCAAAACCACTCTTATTGGATCCTAAACTACTAACTCAGTACCTTAATTGTACCCTATAAATACAACCCTAATGCAAACCTTAATTTTTGCACCTTTTCGAAACCCTAGCCGTATGCTCTCTCTCTCTCTCTCTCTCTCTCTCTCTCTCTCTCTCTCCAACCGTTCTCTCTCTTCCGTCTGTGTTTTCCTGCCAAAACCCCACACCACCACTCCGGCGTCTTCCCCGGCCACCCCGTCGCCGCCTCTCGTCGCCCAACCCCCCGTCAACGCTAGCACAGCCGCACAGACCAACCCCGACCTTCTTCTCTATCCTCGACATTAATGTCGAAACCCATCGCTGTTCTTCCTCCCCATTCCGTCGTGCCGCCACCTCGACGCCGCCGTCGCCTCGACCCTGTCGCCGCCCTCAGTCAGTGCAGCCGCCAACCCTGGTCGCTGTTGCCGCTGTCTCTCTCCCGCTGTGTGGCTGCTTTGTCTCTTTGTGTGCTGAGTTGCTTTGTCTCTTTGGGTGCTGTGTTGATTTGGCTCTTTATTGCACGTATATTGCACGTGCTATTTGTGGATTGTTAGTTCGTGGGTTCATTGCTTCAGGATTCTTATCCAGTTATTCTTGGTATTCAAATTTACCGTTTATAAGGCAATTCACCATCCTCTTGAATTGCTAATTGTATCAAATTCAGGTTTTGTTGAAACTCTTGCAAGTAGATCTCTTTGTTATCGTATTATCCATTGTTCATCTCTTCGTTGGGTCTATTAAGGGTTTACACGAGCTAACCCCAATATTCTTGACATCGTGCCACTTTTGACTCTAAAGTTTGGGTCTTTCATGAGTGCATATAGAATTGATAATAGGGTTGTTCATATAACCATCACACAAATAAATTATTGTAGAGACAATTAATAAATTGTATGTTGTTTGATCGACTGATGATTGATCGATGATAAATTGATGTATGAACGTGTTCTAATTTTATTTATCATGTTTTGACACATCATGCCAATTATACAATTTATTGACTAAAGAATCGACACCCTTCATGTCTAATTAATTTATTTTCAAGAAAACTACACAAATCCTATATATTGCTTGCTGACCTGTATATTGGTTGCTGTTTTTGAACCAGTAAACGATCTCAAAATGAATTACTTTTTGAATATGAATTGTAGTCTTATCTTTCTAGTTTCCAGAACATCTTAAATTTTTGAATTCCCAGTTTTGTAGCAACAGTTATGCCCATTTTACTACAGCTGTGTTTTTATTTTCAGAATTATACTTTTCAGATTTTCTTGAATTAATTGTTCCTATATAGTAGTATTGCATGAATTAATATATGTATGATGCATTGCATGTTCCTAATGAGTTATTGTCACCATTCCAATTGTCCGACTTCATGTTATCCTCCTATTGATTCCCCTATTATAACTATTAGTCATCTCATGTCTTATAATTGCATATTATATTGTTACATTGATAAAATAATTAACAAGCCGGGGTTTAAGGGTTGACTTTGTACTCGGAGGAGGGGCCCGTGATTTCCTATTTATTGGTCTATTGGTCTATTGGTTATATCGGTCATCGATTAATTGTAGATTACTGACTACAGTATCTCGATTGATTCGGTCATCGGTCATTATTGAATATCGTTGCGGAGTACATGAACTATAAAATCCACTACTAAGTCTAAACGTAACTTGTTTGTATGTAGCAACCATGTGGTAAATAGATGGGATGCATGAAGTACTGCATTAGTTAGGATTAAAATGAGTAATAGATTTAAGAATTTACATCACATGGACACTGCATATTGTTCATCATTGTTCTTATTGATATCGAATGTTGACTAAGTGTTACCGTTATTGATCATTGATTATTGTTATCGAATATTGCATCATTGTTTATAGCCATTATACCGTGATCTTGATTATTGATTATCGTGCCATGTTATTGATTCCTATTGACTCATTGAAATCATTGTTATACCGTTATTCCATTGTTCCCTCCTTTCTCTATTTGCTGTCCATGACTTGCTCTAAGGATAATTTTTCTCCTCTTTTTAGATAAAGTGTTTACAGGTGTTGATGGAGAATTGCCTGCTGAAATTGGAGGACAAAGATTCTGAAGATTTAATGCTTTCTAGTTGTTTATTATTTTATTGAACTATTGTTATTTCATTGTATTGGGCTTATGTCCCGAATATTGTTATTTATTTCCAGACGTTGGATTATTATTGTATTTGGATATTTTTATTGTTTCATTCCAAGTATTATTGTTCATGAGATTATTATTATTACCTACGCAATTGTTCTGTATTGATTATATTGTTGAGTTGATCGGATAAACAGCTTATGGGTGACGTTAGTCATTCGCTGGGCCAATATCATGTACTCGTATTCCGTATTTTTAGGAAGCGGAGCGTGGCAATTATGATTCTCAAAATTTAGTGAAAGTCGATAACTAGTGGATATGTGTTTATACTAGGAGGAACAAAAATGTTATGGAAATTAAAAGGCAAACAGACACTGTGCTATCATCCATGAAATCATACCTTTATGTGTTATCCTCTGCAGGAGAAGAAACTGAGTGGATTGAAGAACTTGTTGCTAGTCATCCGTTAAGAAGTTTAAGTAACTCTCTAATTCTATTCGTCGACTATCAAGCTACAATGCACTGTAGCTCATAACTAACTCTATAATAGTCAGAGGAGTATTTTAAGGCTGAAAGAAGCCTAGTTGAACTTTTTCATAAATAAAGTGCAATTGAGACAAAATATGGCTAATGCTGTTGCTAAGAGACTTGAAAGTGATCCAATTATCAAAACTGTGGGGAATATGAAGTTAAAGACTATTGAGCCAAAAGTTTTAACATCTTAGTTGTTTTGAAAATTAGAATCCAATTGGAGCCAAAGAGAAGTTCAAACTTAAGCATCAATTTTAGGCAGTTGGCATACTTTAGATAATTTGAAAAGTTCTATTTAAATTTTTTTAATATATAATTTTATTCCAATTTTGATGATACTATATATTCTCATAATTTACTTAAAATCATCTCATTATTCCAACAGAATGCATGAAAACTTGTTGATGTACTTCTAATGTTTAGAATTGTCATTATATCATTCCAATTTTGATGAGATATCTCTTTTATGGATTCATGTTTCATTCCAATTTTGATGATTCAGAATTAACCATAATTGATTTGACTGTTTTATCATTCCAATATGAAACATAGTATAGTTCTTGTGTAGAAACTGTAATAGTTCTTGTTCTTTATTTTATTAAAGAAACTTGATTGGGAAGCTTGCGTTACATTTTGCTAAGCTATCGTTGAATTGTACTAAGTTCTTTAAGTAGATACTTTATGAAATTCGCTAAAATTCTTAGAGATGTGTCATTTGATATTCTTATTTTCAATAAACTAGCAAAGATGGATGAGTTGAATCTGTCAACTTAGATTTCAAAATAATGATTTGCTCAAAATAGAGGAGTAAACAGAAAGCAATTTGCAATGATAGAGTTTTGGTTTGTTTCTCTCGAAAATAAATTTGTCACTTGCTTGGTAAAACTTTTGTTGAGTTTAAAACTCTTGTATTCATGAGCTTAAAACTCATATTTTATTCTTAAAGTTTATTATGGTTGATTTTGAAACTATGACAGGTTTCTCCAGTTGGTTTAGTCATTGTGAATTATTCTGTTTTGATATGGTCTTTGAACTATTTGATTATTTTAGTTTAGTCTCATTTGAACTATTTGAGGTATAATTGATTTAGTCGATAAACTATATTATTTTTGTGAGCCAATGAATTAACAGAACATTGCTTAATATATTGAGAATATAGGAGGAGATTGTTAGATATATAGGTATATTCTCAATATAATAGAATATTATTGTGTATAATTTCTATGGGGCAACACGTGCTTTGCACGTGTTATCTGTTTAATTGTTGGACCGGATTGACTGGGGCTTCAAGCCCAGTACCCTAAACCCAGTTTCATCCCATATATACTAGTCTAGAGGTATTGCTCTGTGACATTCCAATTATGATAAGCAAAGAGCCGAATGGAAAAACGCAAACTTTACATGACCGCTCGCTTTGGACAAGATGCCATAGTATAAGAAGGGCTTTGTTTGCAAAGATGACTTTCCTTCCTTCGGGCGCCTCCGGTTTGTGCACATGAATCTAAACCAAATGTGAACGAAGGAACTGCTTTGAGAGAAGGGTATTAGGAAGAGATATTGCTCTGTGACATTCCAATTATGATAAGCAAGGTATAATATGTTAAGTCAGTGGGATATTAAACTTAAGCCTAATTTCTATTGTTATTGTCTCTCATAATCTCTAACACAATCAAGCTTGAAATGAACTTTTAAGAAAAAGACTGAACTTAATAATGAATTTACAATGGCAAATGTCTCGTTCAGACCTGAGTAAGTTTGTTGCAGCCATAAGAGAAACATATTTACAAGGTTAAAAGACGAAGAATAAGAGCAAATTAGATGAAATTGCTTGAACCATCTAGCTGGAGAGAAATTATGTTAGCTTCTCCTTTGAAGTACTGCCCAAGGCGGACGCTTTGCAGATTGGGCAGAAATTCTTTACCGAAAACCAGTTCTTGATGCAACTGACATGGAAGTCGTGACGACACTTCAACCTTCCCAACTTATCTTGATCTTTGTACTCTTCCTGTTGAGCAAATGCAGAATGCCGAATATTAGAAACACGCAATATCTTTGATTAAACTTCATAAAAGGTTAATTTTTTCCATATTTCTTCCTGACAAGTAGATACAATTACATATTACCTCCTCAAAACTTTGTATAGTGAAAATCTCCCTTTGAAATCTCTGTGATAGTTTAATAAATCTACCTTCCATCAGATTTTTTTTAAAAACTTAACTGACACAATTTTAGTATTTGTATTTTATTCACAATTTTAGTATTTGAAATCTCTGTGACAGTTTTTTATTATGAAACAATCCAAAACCCGAATCTAGCAATCCATATCCCTATCCAGCGAGGGTGAAAATGAGGTCAGGGAATAGGAAGATGAAGATCGGTAGGTGGCAAGTGATAAATTTTGGGCTGAAAGAGTGGGATTTTGAAGGAAAATGTCATAATGCAAAATCCTAGCTCTTACCTCAAACCTAGCCACTAATTTCTAACCATACATCTAATCCTGACTTGCAACCTAAACTCTCAAACTAACAAACCATTCATTATTAAGAAGGATTAGGATTAATTTTGAGAAGAGTAGCACGAAAGGATTTTTGATAGAGAGATGTTTGAGGAAGAATTTTCAACTTCTTTCCGAAAAATATAGACAGAATTAACAATCTATAGAAAAATATACTTTTTATTTTCTCAAAGAAAAATATACTCTCTTGGTTCTCTTACAATCATGGAGTTGGCGGTGGCTGGCGGATGACAATATGGGGGGATAATTAGATACAAAATTTTCAAGGGTATATAAACAAATACATTTAATTATAGGGAGTAACACGGTAACTATCTGGGGAAAAATAACTCAAGCTATAGCTATCTCAGTTTATTCAACAGCTTCATCTTACCATGCATATTACACAGTTTTCTTCCTCCTGATCAACATCAGTTTGATTAGATGAATGAGTTATCTCTTGCAAACAATAGGAGATTGTCTCTTCAGACAAACCCGTGCTCACATTTCCAATCCTTTCTTCCAAAGCAAGTAATTCCTGCTAGAAAATCAATTACTAAAATATTAATAGTTAATCAAAAACAGATTAAAATGGGTATCAATGGTGAAAGGAAACTCTTGATTACCTCATAGCTCATGTTGTCTATTTCTAGCCTCATGTCCCTATGCTGATCAAAGAAATTCCCCGAGGCGTCGTAGTAGTGCGGTTGATCCATTGTCGTTGCAACCTGAAAAGGGAACTTATCAATTTACATATGAGCATTATTTCCATTAAAAAAAAGTATAAAAAACAATGAGAGGATCATTTCAAGGAATTTGTGCAAATTTAAGCAAAATCCACCTCAGAGAACCATCCACTGCGAGTACTATCAGCATCGTGAATTGACTGGAATCTACTGTGAGAATTTCTTGCTCTTCCATTCCTGTAGCTATTTCGCCCATTGATAGATGGAGGTCTTCTATACCTGGAAGATGAAGACTCCACTCTGGAAAGACCTGCTTCCCCCATAGAAGCTGAAGCAAACCCCACCTGTGGGCAGCTCGAACTGGATCTGTAACTCTGATTGTAGCCACTGTTACTGACCCCTACTCGTGATACATGATTGTGCATATATGGTAAAGAAGAATTTGTGTTCCTTCTCTGGGTGAGGTTTGGGTGAGCCGCCATAGTAGTACTAATTGTGTTGTTATTAAAGCTTGCTCCGGAAACAGCTGTGTTCACTTCATGATTAAAGGTGGGGTCTGCAATGTACAAAACACCGCAGACAAGTTAGGATAATGTTTTTTTTACTAGATGCACAATAGATTAACGAAAGAGGAGATTTCTTCTACTTCTCATTTGGATAGATGCACCCAAGATCGTCATACTCTCATTAAGACTAGTTATATGTACTACTACAGTTAACATGAGTCGAACAATTTTTAAAGGATTTGACTATACACACAAGCTATGTTGACGCAACACTTTAAAATCAGTTTTGTGTCTATGTCGGAGACACGCACAGGATATCCAACATGCCAAATCAGTGTCCAGATATAAAATTTATCCAAGTGATACGTCAGATCCAAGCTTAGAAATGACTAATCAATATTAGTCCAAACCACCAAAACTAACACAGTATAACAGTTTAATAGGTAATAACTTATGTTCCATAGTTAGAGATGACCATTCAATATTAGTCCAAACCACCAAAAATAACACTGTGTCCAGTAGGTTATAACTTATATGGTCTAAAAATAACAGTTGGATGTAGATTTAACCGTCTATATCCTATATACTGTATTTTTGAAAATCTGTATATACTGTATTTTTGAAAATCTGTATCATATCCGTGTCCTGTGTCTGCATCCATGTAATACAGCACAAAAGACAAAATATATTAGAACCAACCTGAAGAAAGAATCCTCCCTTGAGGAGCTATAGGCAGTGGAGTATGGTTCAATTGTCCTGCAATACTAAGACCCAAGGAGTTTCCTATTGTATGGAAATGGTGAGGCAGGTTGCTCGAAGAGTAATTGGCCGGTGGGCTAATTTCAGCATGAAGAGCGTGATTTAGTCTGCTTCTCACATTCCTCTCAGATACTTCCCCAACAGTCAAAAGATTTTCACTTTGGTAGCTTGGGGGAATTCGAGCAGAATCCATAGGCCAGTACTGAGGAACTGCCACAGGCTTTGACTGTGATGGATTAGAAGCAATGTGAAGGTTCGATGAACTTCCGGTACTGTAATAGCTGCCAGGATTCCCTCCGTTGAAGGCAAGAGGAATAACTGGACTTTTCCTTTTAAATGCTGGCCTTCTAAAATCTGTTTGAGGGTTAACCATGCTACTCCCATGTTGAGTAAAACTAGGTGGTGGAAATCGAGTAGCGCCGACAATAGATGGATGATGAAGGTATGGATCATTCAATAGCCCAGAACTTGTCGCCGCGTAATTTGGAAAACTTGATGAAGGATAATCATATGATCTCAGAACTGATGTATTTGCAGCACCATCCAAAGGAAGCATAAAAGAACCGTTTCCTGCAAGTCAAATATATTGGGTCAAATAGATACTAGAAACAAAGAAATTCTGCTAAGTGAAAGCATATATATTAATACCCAAGTGCATGCGAGCATCAGGTTGAGGATTTCGGCTCGGATCATTATCCATTGGAGGCATTTGATGTGAATGAAACGGGTTCCTATGTGCCATGTTAGTGGTTGCCTGACTTCAGAAAAGCACAAGATCTGCAAAAAAGGAATGAACTTGAACTTAGCATCAGGTGTCCTAGAATTAAGATTTAGTATTGGACATGCACGCAGAGTACCTGGTAAACTATGAGATTCCTTTATTGACAGGAAATTCATTTTCATTTAATACAATGGCACCACTCATCAATGGATTTAATACCATTCTTATTCAGCACTTTTGTTCATTGAAAACTTCTCTAAATGCATCAAAAGTACATATACCCTCTGGGGACCGTGAAAATATTAAACGCTAACCTGTTCACGATATAAAGTTGCAGCTTATAAATTCATAAGGAAAATATCGACTTAATATCAAACAACTATACTCACCAATCTGACACCTTTGAACCAACTTCTTACTCTCGAGGCCTGATAGCATCATCTAACGCTCATAAATTAAGTACAGAGACCAACTAAAAGGAGCATAACATTAATATCTCATCCTTAAAAAGAGCTACAGAGAGACAGACAAAGATCAGCTCCCTAGTTGACAAAAAACTTCAGAGGATAAGTCTGAGTTATGCATTCATTTCACACACGGAACAAGGTCCATTGGAAGGCTTGCATTTACAGTATCAACATGATAGGCATAGCCTGAAAAGCAGATAGCGGAAAAGGAGAAACCTGAACAGATTTACCTCGACAAGCAGTCATTGTAGGGATGAATTATCACTATTGAAAAATAGCCGTGTAGAAATCATCGAGGCATGAAAAAGAAAAGTTTGCGAGGATCATAATGCGAGAATGATCATTATATATTGAGATGCTCTCACTTGAGAACAAGCACTTAAAATAAACAGTTGCTAAAAGATAGTTCTGCAATGCTGTGACTGTAGGTTGTTTATGGCTGAGCATATAATCAAATAGATCACAAAAATAAGGCTGAAAGGACAATCTTATCCAGCATAAAAAGGCATGACTTGAGAAAGGAGTTGTTGAAGAGGTAAAGCTAATAATAATGAACAAAGGAAATAACAATAACATGAATATGAGTTGGACAATTCAATATTAAGTGGACTCCGTGAAAAAAGACCAGTTAGTGAAAGAATCAATTCTAATCTGTGTACTTTTTGTGACTGAATGATCAGCTGATCAACAAGGCAAACTAAAATGATTTAAGACAAACCTACCATAAATCCCAAATTCCATCAACACATTAAAATAAACTATTCATGCTTCATGTTCTTCAATCTCTGCGAATTTCAAGTAAAACATGGTCAACAATATGTGCCTGAGTACGTTAATACAGCTTCATAATCATTATGCCAACTGTAAGCGTTTTCAGTGCTTCAAAGATGTATCTGTATACTAATACATCATCAAATCAACTGGTTAGTTCTTACTAGTGACCAGAATTATTAAACAGAGGAGAGGAGCTAAGGGTCTCAATATCTTAACATCGCGGAAGGCTTTTTCCTTGCATACAGGGGGGAGATGTGGGATTTTCCACGTAATCAAATACAAAAAAAGTTAAATTGCTGGAACATGACTTGGAATAATCTTGTGAATAAATGTTACTTAAATCACATTTATTTGTAAGTGTTAAAGACAGTGGCATGTTACAGAGTTAATAACATTAGACATAGTTTGGGATGTGGGTTTAGAACCTAAGATACTACTTTTGTTCTCAACTGAACCACAAAGACATGTTTTCCAAGGTAGATTTTCATACTGGCAAGATTTTCTGTAAACTAAATTTCAATCATGTACATACCTCCCGAATCCCAAGAAAATAGTCTTCCAAGATTTACTTAACCACCTTCCATATTGGTGTACATGAATTGATGAAGTTGATCTACATTCTTTTAGTCCGAACTGATGCAGGATGCAAATTCAAATTCAACAAATAGGCACACTTGAAGATCTACAGATCACACAGAAAAATCCTAAAGATAATTTTAAATCTCTTCAAATTTAGGAAGACTTCAGATACCTATATTTCTAGATATGATTTAAGATACTATTTGAAATTTTGGAAGACTTCAAAAACCATTATTTCTAGATTTGATTTCCATTTGAAATCCAAGTACAAAGATAATAACTTACCTGGCTGTAACCTACATATTTAAAGGTCAAAATATTGAGTCCTGTAAAACTACACCATTCTGTTACTGATAGTCGATAAAGCCAAGCTACACACTGATAGCAGGAAACCTCCATTGAACAGTATGTGCATAAAGCATTCGTGAAGAAGGGTCCCTTTAATATGCCTATATAGAAGCATTATCCTAGGAAGAAACTGCGTTGGTTAGAAGGCAAAATGGTCAATCAGAAGGATAGCACACAAACGTCTTACATCTGAAAAGTGTATCCTACACCATCTTAGCAAATTTCTGCAGCTGTCCATGTAGATGAATTTGTTTTGTATATTCATTATACATAATTTAGATATTCAACGACACAGTTGACAAGTTTCAGGGAAACGTGCTTAAAGTTCACAACAACCTCCTCATCTGACATCCCAAAGCTAAAGAAAATGTGTAAGGAACTAACTTCTGCAATATTCCGAGTTTAATGCGCTCATCAGCTGCAAACTCAATTGGAAACATTGGAGACTTCTAAATGAAATAAAGTATTACGCGGGAGCATTCTAAGTAAAGAGGTTCCACCCCCACGATCTTACAAATTAAGGGTTAGTCATACTGATAGACCACCATCAATATACAAATCAATATTTATATTACTTCCATTGTAGAGAAGATGCTGGAAAATATCAAAATAAGTTAAATATCAAAATACTGGCATGGGAATATATGTGAGATTTCATTATTAGAAGAATACTAGATTTGCCCGTGGGCACGTGCCTACGGCACGTCTTCGGAACGATACAAAATACGAAAAGCTATGTAAACAGTAAAACAATAATTATGTAGCTCAAGTTTGAATAGTATGACAATAATTAGTTATAAATAAAAGTCTATGTTTCCATTAGTATATGTTGAAAAATAATTATAAATGGGGGTATAAAATCTAACTTCTTAGAACTTTAAGTGTGAAAAATAACGAAATTTAATTGTTGAAGAGATATTTGCTATTAAAAATTCTAAAAATTTACAAAACCGAAATCTTAAATCTAATTTCTAAGTAAATAAAGAAATAATGGGATATAGAGAGAGAGAGAGAGAAAGAGAGAAATATGAAAAAGTAAAGAGAAAAGAGATAGATAGTAATAAAGTAATGAATATTTTAGGGGGGAAAATTTGGTTTTTGGGTTTGAAATTTTGGAGGGAAAATATGTTTTGTGAGGTTTGATATAGACCTTTGATTTTGGAAGGATTGATTGTGAGCCACTTGATAGCTTTCTTTGTAATTTATTATATAGATATTTCAGTAAAATGGAATTTTGCAGCAACCAAAAAAATATTAAACATCAAATATCACCTTTATCATGGCAAGACTGTCAAATAAACTGATATAATGCTAAGTATACAATCATGAATGCATCCATATGGAGTTTCTAAAACCACTTTGTAATAAGCATCAGATGAATTTTATATTACCAGAAATTCTTGAAGATAGGAGTAGCTATGCATAGGGAAGGAAATGTACATTCTATTATAGAATGTGTGTAACTAGGCAAGTATGCAAATGAGATTAACAAGAATGCTTGCCAAATATTAGTAAATCATTTCTAAAAATGGGGAAAACCCTTCTAAAATGCATACATTACTAAGTCGCTGCTGTAATCAAGAGTTCAAGACTGCTTATATATGGTAATTTGAAAATTAAAACAATAAGACTGCCTCATTATCAGTTTGATTTAATTGAATCCAGCTGAGTCAATGATGAGGACATCGGTTCCAGACGATTTGGGCGTTTCTATCAGCGCAGGCATCGTCTTCATCAGCTGTTTTATTCAGTTTAGGACTTTTATTTTATTTCCATTTTTATGTAATCTTTTTTTGTAATTTTTAGATTCTGAGAATATTTTGGAGATGTGTTTCAAGTTGTAATTGAGCCTATTTAAAGGCCCTGAGATGAATGAGAAAGGCATGCCATTATTGATCAAAAAAAACCTGTGTTGAGTATTGCTCTTCATTTTCTCTCCCTTGTGTGATACAGTCGAGATACAAATTAGGGTTTGTGATAAATCCTAATCTAGTTTTAGAACTAGTGATTAGTTCTAAAATTTATCCCCAATTAAAAGAAAAACCCTAATCCCCTAACTCAAACCCTAATCCTCCATCCCCCACACCCGCCGCCTCCTTCTTCTTCGTTCTTCTTCGTTTTTTTCCCAAACCCCCAACTCCTACCCCGATCTCCAAATCCAACAGAACCCAACCCCCTTCCCATCGCCATCGACTTCAACCCACACCCTCATCGACCGAAACCAAAACCCTACCGCCACTACTCTTCGCATACCCCAGCCTCGTCTCCGGCACCGCCACCTCACCATCACCCCTGCCTCCCGATCGCCAACAACCCCTGACCATCCATCGCCCTTGCCTTCAACCCACAGCCTCTCTCCCCTCACCCTCGACCACGCCCCTCAACCCTAACCCACCGGACCCCAACAGCCTCACTGCCTTCTCTCTTCCCGTGAGCCCCGTTCGCCTCCACCTCTCGACGACGTCGCAGCCATCGCCAGTCAACCGCCAGCGGCAGCACAGCACTCTCACCGGTCCGATCGCATCACAACAGTCACCAGCCACTCTAGCCGCAGCCGCTTCGATTGTTGCAATTGTTCTTCGCATCTGGTATACTCTTTCCACTTTTAATATTTGTGTTTTACTGCCTTATCATCTAGTTTATTATCTGATTTATCTGTCGACCACAAAATAATTGAGATTGAGTGATCCACATGCTAGATTAGAGTACAAATCGATATTGGACTTATTACTTGCTAACATATAGGAATTTAATTATTGATTGAGGTTGAATTATTAATTGGAATTGTTAGCATAATTCAGTTCTTGAAAATCCATCAAACCCATTAACTGTTTTAAATTTCTAACTTAGATCAGAACTTTCATGTTGGTAAAATTAACCCATTAAAATTCTTGGAAATTCTCTATTTTAGGGTTGGTTTTACATCATTTTGGTATCAGAGCGAAGGTTCTTAAAACCTTAGTTCTTGCATCGTAGGCATCATTTTTGCATTCATTTAGGATTGTGTAGTCTTTTATTTTATTTTATTTTTTTATTTTATTTTAGTTTAGTTTAGTTCAGAATCATTTAATAAAAAAAAAAAAAATTAGGACACACCCCATAGTTTCCACTTTTTGTGAATGCGTCTTCGCAGCACCATCACAGACCCTGAAGAGCCTTTCCTAGCCCTTCCCAATCACCCAATTAGGAACCCTAGACTTCCCAGACCTGAAATGGACAATTCTGATATCTCCGCTACCCTAGCTGCCATCCAAGCAACTCTTGCCAATATCAATCAGAGGCTTGAGAAAGTGGAGCTAAATCAAAACATTGTCCCTGAGCTTCATGGCCATCGTCAGATCCCTCAAGGGAATGTTCATGACGATCGACGTCAAGAACGTGACCCTGACGAACAATATAAAAAGAACGTTAAGACTGACGTTCCCCAATTTGAAGGCCACATGGAACCCCAAGCTTACCTTGATTGGGTCCGTGCCATGGACCACTATTTTGTGTGGTTCGACATGAGTGAAGCCCTTAAAGTTAAATTTGCAACTATGAAATTAACGGGTAAAGCTCAACAACATTGGACCAATCTTGAACATGCCCGCAGAGGCCGAGGCCTGGCACCCATAGCCACTTGGGAGGCCATGAAAGAGAAGCTCACTGAGAGGTATGTACCGTTATCGTTCCACACCCGATTGCTAGATTCGTGGAACCTATTGTATCAAGATAGTAAATCCACACAAGAATATGTAGATAAATTCGATGACTTCCTTATTCGGTGCAATGCGTTAGGTAAAGAGAGTGAAGAACAAACTCTCTCTAGGTTCAGAGCTGGACTACGAGCTGACCTTAGGAACGAGCTAATCTATAGAAACGTGGACTCAATAGCGGCAGCCTACGCCCTAGTCCTCGACATGGATTCACTTAAAGCTAGTTCTATTCTAGGTCCAGCGACTCGAGAGATCATTCCTCTAGAATGACCTCTACTGACCCACCTAGACCTAAGCCTCCCTCTCAGCACCCCAACAAATCTTACCCCAACAAACCTAATTCAAATTTTAATTCACATAGAGATGAACATAAGGGTAAGAACACTGGAGGTGATTACAGTAAGATTGACCCTCTCACTAAGTGCTATAAGTGTAAGGGCTATGGTCATGTTGCTAGCAACTGTCCCAGTCCTAATAGGATAAACATAGTAGAGGGTACCGCTGTCATTGCTGACGACTCAGACAATGAGTTTTCTTATGAGCCTATCGAAGGCGATGACTTCGGTGAAGAAGAGGATGACCAGTATCTCCACTGTATTCGGTCTATCCAATCACCTCACTTGAATGTAGTTAGATGTGCTTTGTCCCAACCAAAAGAAGAAGATGATTGGAAGCGCACTGCTATATTCCACACCTTTACGACTATAGGTGGCAAAAACTGCAAGGTGATTGTTGACAGTGGGAGCTGCGTCAACGCTGTCTCTTCTGCGGTCTTAGCAAAGACCGGACTTAAGGCTGAACCCCATCCACGCCCATACAAAGTATCTTGGATTGATGCAACAGCACTCCAAGTAACACATCGATGCTTAGTCCCTGTGGACTTCAAAGCTTACAAAGAGGAAATTTGGTGTGATGTGCTTAAAATGGATGTGGGTCAAGTCATTTTAGGGAGACCTTGGTTATATGATCACGATGTGACCATATATGGTCGATCCAACCAATGTGTGTTCCAGCACGATGGACTAAAAAAAAAGCTCATTCCTGTGAGACCACGAACTAGTCCAGCTGAAACAACATCGGCTCCCTCGAGAAAGGGCAAGGAGGTAACGTATATGGGTGAAAAGGAACTTACAAATGAAATTGAAAAGGGGGCTACCATTCTTTTACTCACAGCGAGAGAAACCCCTAAAGATCCTAAGTCACTCATCACGCCCCAAGTTACTCCTGTCCTTCAGGAATTTGCAGATGTGTTTCCTGCTGACCTCCCCAACCAGTTGCCCCCATTGCGTGACATCCAACACGCTATTGATCTGGTTCCGGGAGCGAGTCTTCCCAACTTGCCACATTATCGGATGAATCCGACAGAGCATGCTGAGTTGAAACGGCAAGTTGATGAGTTATTGGCAAAGGGCTTCATCAGAGAAAGTTTAAGTCCTTGCGCTGTTCCTGCTCTATTGACGCCAAAGAAAGATGGAACTTGGCGTATGTGTGTAGACAGCCGTGCCATAAACAAGATCACGGTGAAATACCGTTTTCCCATTCCTCGTTTGGATGACATGTTGGACATGATGTCTGGTACCACAATCTTTTCCAAGATTGATCTTAAAAGTGGCTACCACCAAATACGTGTTCGTCCTGGTGATGAGTGGAAGACCGCCTTCAAGACGAAGGATGGCCTGTACGAGTGGATGGTCATGCCATTTGGAATGACAAATGCCCCGAGCACGTTTATGAGAATCATGACGCAAGTACTCCGTCCCTTTATGGGCAAGTTCCTTGTGGTGTACTTTGATGATATTCTCATTTACAGCCGATCCGTTGGGCAACATCTTGACCATTTGAGACAGGTCTGCGGTGTTTTGAGGAAGGAACAGCTTTATGCTAATCCTACCAAATTTACCTTCCTCTCCGATCAGACTATCTTTCTGAGATTTATTGTGTCTGCCAGAGGAGTATCTGCTGACCCAGAAAAGATACGAGCTATTACAGAGTGGCCTGAGCCCCGCAATATTCGTGATGTGCAGAGTTTTCACGGCCTTGCCACCTTTTATCGTCGGTTCGTGCGAGGATTTAGCACGATTATGGCTCCGATAACCGACTGTTTGAAGAAAGGTGAGTGTCTGGTCGAAAGAAGCCACGAATGCCTTCGAAGAGATCAAGAAGAGAATGACTCAGACACCTGTCATGAGGTTGCCTGATTTCACTAAAGTCTTCGAAGTAACATGTGATGCTTCTGGTATTGGTATAGGTGGAGTCCTCAGTCAAGAGAGTCATCCTGTTGCTTATTTCAGTGAAAAGCTGAATGAGGCAAGACAAAAATACTCCACCTATGACAAGGAGTTCTATGCGGTCATTCAGTCACTTCGCTATTGGCGACATTATCTCCTACCGCAAGAATTCGTTATCTTCTCAGACCATGAGGCCTTAAGATTCCTTAATTCTCAACAAAAGTTGAATCCGAGACATGCTAGATGGGTAGAGTTCCTACAGGAATATTCATATACCATTAGGCATACGAAAGGGATTGATAATAAGGCCGCGGATGCGCTAAGTCGTTGTCACATGATATTATCTACACTGCGCACAAATTATTGGTTTTGAGAGATTAAAAAATGAGTATGCCTCCTGCCCAGATTTTCACGAGATCTACACCTCTTTGAAGGAAGGCATAACTCGGGTGATAGATGATTATTTCTTGAAAGATGATTATCTCTTCTATCGCTCCAAACTGTGCATTCCTAGTACATCCTTACGAGAGTATCTTGTTTGGGAATTGTACGCTGGTGGCCTTGCTGGACATTTTGGGCATAGCAAGACCATTGATGCTGTGGAACATAGGTTTTACTGGCCGAAGCTAAAGAGAGACGTTGTGAGACTTGTTAACAGATGTCACACCTGTCAACTTGCCAAGCAACAAAAACAGAACACAGGCCTGTACACTCCCCTACCTGTTCCCAGCCGCCCTTGGGAAGACGTGAGTATGGATTTCGTGTTAGGCTTATCGAAAACACAAGAAACACGACTCCATTCTTGTCGTCGTGGACCGTTTTTCTAAAATGGCCCACTTCCTCCCGTGCTCGAAAACTTTTGATGCATCCCGCGTGGCTCAGATCTTCTTTGATAACATTGTGAAGCTACATGGGTTGCCAAAAACCATTGTATCTGATAGGGATGTGAAATTCACGAGTTATTTTTGGAAGACCCTATGGCACAAGTTAGGTACAAAATTAAAGTTTTCGTCAGCGTTCCACCCACAGACAGATGGACAGACTGAGGTTGTCAATCGGAGTCTTGGCAATCTCTTACGTACTCTTGTGGGAGAGAACTTGGGAACATGGGATTTGAAATTAACGATTGCTGAATTTGCATATAACACATCTAGGAATAGAACCACTGGCATGAGTCCACACGAAGTTGTACACGGTTATCGTCCTAGGCAGCCTATAGATCTTGCCCCCATGTTAGAACATCACCGAGTCTCTGAGTCTGCATCTGCATTTGCATCCCGCATTCATGACTTACATAGAGAAATTTCCAAGAAAATTAATGAAAATAATTTTAACTACAAGTTAAGAGCTGATATTGGAAGGAAATTCAAAACTTTTAATGTGGGTGACGAAGTGATGGTTCGGATTCGTCCGGAACGGTTCCCAGCGGGATCCGTTAAGAAATTGAACGCACATGCTGCAGGTCCATTTAAAATTCTTCATAAAATCAATGATAATGCCTATGTTGTTGACCTCCCCGAAGGCTTTGGCATCAGTAAAACTTTCAATATTGAGGATCTAGTACCCTATGAAGGCCCAGAATTTAACCCTAGAAATCCTCTTATAGATGAGCCTACCCTGCAGCCTACTGGTGAGACTCCCCCATTACCCCCACTACCAGATACTACTTACCCATCGACAGAAGAGTTGGATAATATTTTAGATGATCAGATAATCTCTACTAGAGATGGTGGTATTCATAGATATTTGGTAAGTTGGAAAAACAAGCCGGAGTCGGAGAACACTTGGATAGATCGCGGAGAGCTCCAGCGCTTGGATCCAGACCTCTTGGAGCACTATGACAGGAGGACTGGTTTTGACTCGACTGGGTCGAGCCTTCTCCCACCCGGGGAGAATGATGAGGACATTGGTTCCAGACGATTTGGGCATTTCTATCAGCGCAGGCATCGTCTTCATCAGCTGTTTTATTCAGTTTAGGACTTTTATTTTATTTCCATTTTTATGTAATCTTTTTTTGTAATTTTTAGATTCTGAGAATATTTTGGAGATGTGTTTCAAGTTGTAATTGAGCCTATTTAAAGGCTCTGAGATGAATGAGAAAGACATGCCATTATTGATCAAAAAAAACCTGTGTTGAGTATTGCTCTTCATTTTCTCTTCCTTGTGTGATACAGTCGAGATACAAATTAGGGTTTGTGATAAATCCTAATCTAGTTTTAGAACTAGTGGTTAGTTCTAAAATTTATCCCCAATTAAAAGAAAAACCCTAATCCCCTAACTCAAACCCTAATCCTCTATCCCCCACACCCGCCGCCTCCTTCTTCTTCGTTCTTCTTCGTTTTTTTCCCAAACCCCCAACTCCTACCCCGATCTCCAAATCCAACAGAACCCAACCCCCTTCCCATCGCCATCGACTTCAACCCACACCCTCATCGACCGAAACCAAAACCCTACCGCCACTACTCTTCGCATACCCCAGCCTCGTCTCCGGCACCGCCACCTCACCATCACCCCTGCCTCCCGATCGCCAACAACCCCTGACCATCCATCGCCCTTGCCTTCAACCCACAGCCTCTCTCCCTTCACCCTCGACCACGCCCCTCAACCCTAACCCACCGGACCCCAACAGCCTCACTGCCTTCTCTCTTCCCGTGAGCCCCGTTCGCCTCCACCTCTCGACGACGTCGCAGCCATCGCCAGTCAACCGCCAGCGGCAGCACAGCACTCTCACCGGTCCGATTGCATCACAACAGTCACCAGCCACTCTAGCCGCAGCCGCTTCGATTGTTGCAATTGTTCTTCGCATCTGGTATACTCTTTCCACTTTTAATATTTGTGTTTTACTGCCTTATCATCTAGTTTATTATCTGATTTATCTGTCGACCACAAAATAATTGAGATTGAGTGATCCACATGCTAAATTAGAGTACAAATCGATATTGGACTTATTACTTGCTAACATATAGGAATTTAATTATTGATTGAGGTTGAATTATTAATTGGAATTGTTAGCATAATTCAGTTCTTGAAAATCCATCAAACCCGTTAACTGTTTTAAATTTCTAACTTAGATCAGAACTTTCATGTTGGTAAAATTAACCCATTAAAATTCTTGGAAATTCTCTATTTTAGGGTTGGTTTTACATCAGTCAACCTAAATGTATCAAATATTGTTCAGTGGTGCATGATCTCCAACATAAGAAGAAAATATCCACAATTATCCACCTATAAGAAGAGTTTTTTTTTAGAATGAAGTGAAGAATGAAAATGACACAATCAAGTATTGAATGACATGGATTTGCAGAAGATATTTAACACTAACACTGTAAAATCATTCTACACAGGCACTGATCGATGCAAACTGAATAATACATCTGGAATTAAAATGTAGACGAATAAAAAATCCCGGGTTGTCATACAAATAAAAAAATTAAGAAAATAAAAACTAATTCTTATTCAAAATGACTGAGGTTCAAGTAAACAAGCAAGTCAAACAAAAACATAATTTTTCTGAACTTTTCAATAACTTCTCAAAATTTGTTCAACCTAAACATTTTATTGATGCTGAATAAGTAGTTCTTCCTATATCAACATCTTCAGTACAATATTCAGAAATTTCTTCTCTAAGCTTACGGGGATGCCTAGCGCAATAGACAAAAAATTGCACATAAAACAGTACAGTTCCTTAAGCATTGATGCAAGGACTGGATATAGAAACTTTGGTGGAAGCAGCTCTAGAACGACCAATATGGCATATAGTTGAAGAGATGCCGTCATGCATTGATTGTCATAGGTGCAAAACAATCGCTCATAGTTCCCAGAGAATAAGGTGAAGTCTTCTTCAATGCACCATTGTATTCAATAATAAACTAGAGATGATAGAACTTTTGTCATCCACAAAGTATCTCTCATCTTCCTCATTTTTCTTTAATCATCTCAAAATGCAATGTTTGATCACCGAAGAAAGAAAACAAGGATCTTTCTTTTATGTACTTCATAAACATCAGATACTTGTATGTATAAGCAGAACTAACTCCACCTTCTCCACCCGCAACCACCACCACAAATACATGTTCACGAAACCATCTAAGTTATGTGATAGCAACAAGAGTTTCCCAGCATGCATACCTTATTAAAGAATACGCCATTTACTCCAAATCCAATTGGTTCAGAGAAGTTTTTCAATTCAAGTTCAACATCCCAACCCCACCAGCAATCAGGAGGTCTTGAGAGCAACATTTTGATAGTTTAAAAGGGATTGACAGCACTGTTTGCATCATTCTATAGCCCAGAATCATCTACATGTATGGCACTATTGTTAAAGGTTCTAGGTTATGCCTGAACTTTAAATGTAGCAAATCCTCCTTTTGACAACAGGGCGATGTCAACATTTCAGGTGGTTATATTCTAACAATCCTACTTATTCCAGAAGCTGAAGCCCGGACAAAGTACTGCCCAGATTGGCATACTTTCCAATTCGCTGACAAGAAACAAAGGGTATAAGAGCATGACTAGAACCTCCAGAAAAAGCCGATATCCAAATTCCAGCAGACTGTACTAAATAAATTTTGATTAATATTCAAAATTTAAAAACAGGAAAGGAATCCTGCACAGCCCGATCCTGTACAGCCCGAGTAGGCTAATCAAGTGCCTGCAATACCATTAAACGTTCAGTTGAAATTGATAAGAAGAATTCTACTTCCTACCTAAGGACTATCCTTAAGGGGGCAAGAACAGATGTTATCAAACAAGATTTTTAACCTATGAGGGCCATGAAGTAGATTTTTCTGAGGTTTTCAGGATTAGAATGGACAAGGATCCTTGAAATAGATAGTTTTATTTATTTAAGATAAGAATGGAAAAAGGAAGGAGAATGCCAGGAAATATGCACTACTCGGATAGAATTTTGAAGACATAAAAACTCCAACATAATCATTGTAGATTTTAAAGCTCTAATCAGACCCCCGTTCTACGGTAACAACAATAATTTGCTAAGCTGAAAAGTTCAAATGTTTGTAACCTTTTTAATTAAAAGAAATGTAAATGTTCACTGTCCTAACCCATGATGAAGATCCAGTGGTCAACACCAAGCCACCACAGCTGTGAATAAAGATTTGTACCAAACATATTTGCTACAGGATTGTTCTAAAAAAAGTCCTCATAGCTCCTTGTTCACGAATTTCCTGATATTTGTACATGAGACTGATAGAAGTTTAATGTGAAAGTAACTTAAATGGAACACCTACAAACCTGCAAACCAACCATAGTTAACTGAACCTTGAATGTACTAGAAGGAAAATTTAACACAATAATTAATGAAGGACGTAATGGGAATATATTCAGTGGCATATACACACTGAGAACATATGGTAAAAACAAATGGGGCACTCACATCTTCCGATTTTATGCTGACCATTTAAGTAGAATTAGAATTCATTGACACTAATTAACCACATTAAAATCATCATCATTAGTAACTTATTCCGGTAACCATTTATTATTGTAAGCATGTGAAAATACAGAATAGACCGTGAAAAAGAAATAAGCATATAATAAATTTATATAAGAAAAAGAAATATGAGATCAGTGCTAACACATGTAGAGAGACTGCAAGCACATGAGTTGGCAAAAACACATAAATAATCAGTGTTAGCCTCGTCAGATATCTTTACATAAGAACTTGTACAAATATTAAATATAAGGTTAATATGTACATAGCTAAGATATCTCTCGGTAAACTGCAAACCAAATTTTAAGCCAATGCAAATTCCTGGGAGGAAACAACTTCAAGAAAAAACTAGGTGGAGTATTGGTCTAGTAACAAAGGAGGATCTGCGAAGCAGAAACAGGAGGAAGATCATAGAAGATGATAAAGAGTTATCATATTCTTCAAAAAAATTATATTTGAAAAGGGAGAGAAAGGCGAAAATAAATCACGGAAACATTTCAGCAGTAGAAGAAATGAGAGTTGATCACCGATACGAGGATTAATTTGAAAATATTGAACTTGAATCGATGAAGGACAACAAATAAATAGTGTTTTAAAAGAAGGATGCAATAATACTATGATTGAGGGGAACCTGGGAAGGAACATATGACAGTATGAAATAAGGTCGATAAAAGGTATGTCAGTACACAAATTTGACAGCATATGAGACGCGAAATGTACCACAAGAAATTGCACAAAGCAACAAAAGAAAGGATGCACAGAATATATTCAATTATGAGGTAAATCCAAACTATTATTGCAGAGTTAGAAATCTCTTCAAATAGCAACCGACCAATTTAAAACGAATCAGAGACGTAGAATTGTAATACGACACCAAAATTTATGATCTCAACTGACCTTTTCAAATAAAAATAAGCTACATACAAAGTTAGTCTTAAAGAGAGAGAGACTATATTCAGCGTTCAAAAAGAAAAACATTGATTCAGTAATCATCATCCAAGACAAATCCAATGGACCTATAAGATTAGAGGCCTAGGTCATGGGTGCTCCTAACATGGTGGTGGACAATCTTTTTCATTGCCGGTTATGCACATGTTTGCCATTTTACGAGTTGGTACCAGATCCGTCGCCAAGTCAACCAGAAAGAAAGGGTATGCAAATCAAAGTCCTTTGAATCCAAATTTTAGTACTTTACAACCATATAGATATTAGTAAGCACAGAATTCTGAACAAATAAAATAGAAAAGACCAAATATAGGATAAACAGAATGTTCACAAGGACTTACCACTATTTTCCTCTTTATAGGTTGATGACAAGGAGAAATCAATTGGTTCACTTTACAGGGAGAGAAAGATAAACCACGCAAATATCCTCAGCAACAAACCAACACTGTATTTCCTTTATCAACCTAAGAAGAAGAAGAACAGTAGTGAGAGTTATCAGTAATTGCAGATAAATAAAAGATCATAAATAAGAACATAATAAAATTACTGAGAATAAGAAGGTAATTCTGAAGAGTTACATGACGGCATCAAGGTATCCGTGTCTGCACTTGCTCTGTTGTATCAGTAGAAATTAACATTTTCTTTGTCTTTTTCAAAGAATAGCAGCATAAGCCACCAAGCATATAATACATAAAATGGCTATACGGTTCTACATGCCCAACTTCACAGTTGCAGACAATTGCGATGTTATTGCAAGTCAAGTAGTTGTCCCCACCAATCGAAGGGGAGGGTGAGCGTTGCCAGTAATCCTTCATACAAGCGGATTATCTATGCAATTGCCCCCTCGATATCATTTGTCCTAGAGAAATTTAACATCCAAATTCAACCAGGAAAATATTCTACAGCATAGTTAATAAATTTACAGATAATCCCATTAAAAAAATGGCATTCGTTGAGGATAGGGAAGTAGTTCATTGCCAATTAAGGCAATTCACTATGGAATATATATATATATGTGGAAATTTTATGGAAAATACAGATTCAATTAATCTGCAATTCATGCTTGCAAGTTGCAAACGATCTTTATCCATCAATTAAATAAAAGTACAATAATCAGCAATTAATGCCTGATTCACAAATCATGGAAGGAAAAAAAAAATTCATCGAATTGAGCATCATAAGAAGAAACTCAAACTTCATCTAAATTACCACAAAATAGAGATCATCTAAAGATCACATCAACATTTACATCAGTCATCATCTGATTAATCATCAAACCAAAAAGCACGAATAAAATAGATACAAACATGAAATTGTTGCCAATAAATCCAACAATTTAGTGAATAATCTGAAGAAGATATATGCAAAATTCGATTTTGATCGAATCGGGAGGAAGGAGATACCTTCCGATTTGGTGATTAATTCCCAAAAAAATCAAAACTTTTTTTCTTTGAATTTGGGGAATTTGATGGTTTAGGGTTTGAGAATCGGGGAAATTTGTTCAACTTTCTTGTGATTGACGGTCCAAAGACGCGAATAGAAAGTTTAAGGAAACCGCTGCCAAGGTAACTTAAATAGGCGAGAGGAACAATAGGGACTGTGATGAGTTTCTTATTACAATAAAAAAAAAACTATAATTATGTAATTTGGTTAAATATGCAATTTGGTTAGGAGTAATGCTACGAATTTTTTGCCGTCATAGGCCACTTTTTGATAGTATTTGCGTTTTTGGACCAGGTCTCAAACTATTAGCGTTCGTGGGCTAGCCACTGCCACGTCAGCAGCGGCCGCTATTGGGAATAGCGGCCTCTTCATTTCGAGGTCGCTAATGGGAATAGCGACCTATGTTTTAATTTTTTTTGAATTTTTTGTTTGCCGTCGCTATTCCCACTAGCGACCTTAATATAATGAGATTAGTCGGCTCGAATGAATGTATTGAGACACTTAGCGATTCCTAAAAAAATTTTCCAAAAATTTAAAACTGAGGTCGCTATTGGGAATAACGACCTTAGTATACTAAGGTCGTTATTCCCAATAGCGACCTCAGTAGGAAACATGTTGCCGCTAATTTCGGTGTGGGGGCAAACAGATAGAATTTGTGAGTTCGTGGAAAACCTGAATAGCAAACACCTAACCTGTTCCGCCGGAGCTTGACCGTTGACTCCCGCCGTTCACCTGCAAGGAAGTGCGAGACACCGGGGTTGATCCCGGCGACGCACCCTCCGACGCTCAAGTCAGTAACCAGAAATGATTATGAAAGAGCGTTTAACTAGAAAAAGATTGATTACCTCTTAATGGAGATGGGTGGGGGGTATTTATAGTCGCCGATGGGATCAGATATGGAATGTGATTCCTGTAATCTGATAAGGAATATTCTCCTCGTAATCAGATTAGGAATAGAATCCCTTAATTCCCGGTGAAAAGATAGATGTGAATCAGAGTTGTTGATTTGGATTAATCAGAAACCCTAATTCTATCTTTTCTGGACTGGGTGTGTTTCGGGTTGGGACCCGTACCCAGTTGAGGTGGATCCGTTCGTGGGTTATTGGATCTGTGAGAAGGAGACCCAGTGCCCGTTTCGGACTCATTTGTATGTGAAATTACCGTTTTACCCCTGAGCTTTAAGATTCGTGTCCGATGTGAACGGTCCCGATTTAATCCTATTTTTAGCCATATCACGAGCCCCCCACTCCCGAAGACTGAGTTTGATCAGCCTTTGAGGAGTAGTTTTACTGTTTTAATGGCGTACGGGATTTTATCGGTGTTCTTAAGGGAGTTTGGAATCTTGCTCGGGGTGTAACAGTGTTATTATGGGCTTGTAAAATGCCCAAAAATATTCTCAGAATTTTCTGGATTTTTGGTGATTTTTCCAGATTTTTCTGAATTTTTTCTCATTTTTTTGAATTTTTTATTCATTCTCCGAATTAAATAATTAATTATCAGAAATATTAATTAATTATTCTAATTTAATAATTATTTTTTCAGAATTTAAAAATAATTTTTCTGAATTAATAATTATTTTTAGAATTTTTAATTAATTTTTTCGATTTTTTAATTATTTTTTCGGATTTTTTAAATAAAAAAAACAATTAAATAAATAAATAAATAATTTAAATATTACCTGGACACGTGGCAGATTTCTGGCCGTCCATCATGACCAGATGAGCACGCATCGTGAGGCAGATCGCGATCTGGACACGTGGCGCGCTTCTGGCCGTCCATCACGATCAGATCTGCGCGCATCGTGAGGCAGATCACGATCGGGACACGTGGCGCGTTTCTGAGCGTCGATCGTGTCGCGACGCGAATTTTGAGACGCTCGGACGGATCGTGTTGGTCGGTCACTTTTTTTCTCAATTTACAGCATCGGTACTTCAGCACTTCGGTTCGGCACCTCGGATCGGCACCTCGGATCACTGAGATGATGCCACGTGGCCTTTTTTTTTTTTTTTTTGTTCTTTTTTTCTTTCTTTCTTTCTGTCTTTCTTCTTCTTCTTCTTCTTCTTCTTCTTCTTCTTCTTCTTCTCCCCTGTTCTTCCGCTGCTGCTTCTCTTCTTCGCTTCTCTTCTTCGCTTCTCTTCTTCTCTCTTCGCTTCTTCTTCGCCGTCGTGAGCTCAACAGTGGGAGGCTCCGGCGATTGTTGCGAGCTCGGCGACGAAGGTGGCGAGCACGGTGATGGGTTGAGCTCGCGACGAAGTGGATTTGTAGCTCGACGAAGCTTCGAGCTTGGCACCGGGGCTTCGATGGGAGATGAAGGAGAGCTCAGCGAAGCGCTCGGTGATGCGGAGCTTCGGCGATGTGGAGCTCGGCATGGGTTCGGCGAGGAGCATGGCGGAGCTCGATGTAGGGGATGCTTGCGGAGTAGGGAGTTCGTTAGAGCCATGGTGACGGGTTCTTGAGCTCGGCGAAGGTGGTTCGTGCTTGGAGCTCGGCGACTCCGTGGAGAGGAGCTCGGCTCGGAGTCGAGACATGGCGGAGCTTGGTGCTCCGGAGGTTGACGACGAGTGAGCTGCTCGGAGCGGCGCTGCGTTTGGAGTTAGGTTCGGCTCGACGATGAGGAGAATGGGCGAGCTTTGGCGAACGGTGATGGGTTCGGAGCTCGACTGTTATGGAGGTTGACGATGTTGGAGCTTCGGTTCGATGTGGTGATGGAGCTCGTCTGTTGGAGCTCGAGCTCGGTGGGGAAGAAGAAGTGAGCTGAACGGTTGCTCATGTGAGCTTGATGGAGCTCTTCGGCGGGGGAGCTATGGAGCTCTTCGGCACATTTGCTCAGCAAGAAGCTTCGACGAAGGTGGCGGGGAGCAGCTTGTGGAGCTCGTCGTGTGCGGAGCTTGGGAGAACGGGCTCGACGAATGGGTTCGGAGCTTGGGCGAAGAGCTCGGCGAATGGGCGAGCATGGAGGTCGACGGCGGAGCTCGACGGAGGTGGATGCGTGAGCTCGGCTCGGTGGACTGTGAGGGAGCTCGGCAATGGAGAGGGAGCTCGGGGCGACGGAGCTTTTGGAGTTGGTTTTTTGCTCTGTTTTGGCGGGAGAGTGGAGAAGAAGGGAAGGTGAAGTGGGCTTACGGGTTCGGATCCTTAACGGGTCGAACCCCGGCCCACGTACCTCTTTTTTCTCTCTCTCCCTCTCTCTCCCTCTCTCTCTTCTTCCTTGTTGTTCGGCAAATCTGAGCTCTTCGGATTTGCTTCTTGTTCGGCTGATCCGAGCACGGATTTTGAGGAGATTTTTTGCTACTTTGCGGTTCGGTAGGTCGGTAGCTCGGATTTGAGATCCGAGCTACGTGGCTCAATCTGAACGGTTGATCACGATCGTGGCGCGAATCACGAGACAAGAGGCACGAGTTTCGAGAAAACGTTATCTTGTCGTTTTGTGGAGACGTGGCGAGATCTGAGCCGTTCATCATGTTTTAGCGCGAATTTTGAGACGATCCGACGGTGAGATGAGATCAGTCGAATTTTTCTCCATATACGAGGGTCGGTACCCCGGTACCTCGGCTCGGATCCGCACCTCGGATCGGATCGGCACCTCGGATCGTTGAGATGATGCCACGTGGCATGCCACGTGGCTTTTTTTTTTTTTTTTTTCGCGCTGCTTCTTTCTTTCCTCTGCTTTTCGCCTTCTTCGTCCCGCCTTCTCTGCTTTGTCTCCTCCCTTCGGCGCCCCCTCAACGACTAGGGGAGCTCGACGTTGGTAGCGAGGAGGAATTCAGCGGAGAGGAGGCGAGCTCGGCTGTGAAGTGGAGGTCGGAGATGAGCTAGCTCATGGAGAGAGAGCTCGGCACAGCAGCTCGGCATCGAAGCTCGGCGCTTCGGAGCTTCGACAAGTGGAGTGGGTTCGAGCTTGGAGAAGGAGCTCGGCTACCGTGGGAGCTCGAAGGTGGTTGTCAAGTTAGAATAGCCCGACTGCGGAGCTCGGCACCGTGGTCGTTATTCGGAGCTCGGAGATAATGGAGCTCGACGAAGGGGGCTTCGGCTGTCGTGGGGACCCTCGACAGTGAGCTCGGCATGGAAGATTGGCGAGGTTGGGCGAGCTCGGTGTTGGAGAAGAGCTCGACGGGGCAGTCATGGAGGTTGGAGTTCGGAGCTTTGACGACGGAGGCAGCTCGGGAAGGAGATGGGTCGAGCTCGGCGAGTCGAAGTCGAAGCTCGTCGAGGCTTCGCCGAAGAAGAGGCATGGCATTGAGCTCCGGCGAACGAGCTTGGCGAGTGGTGGAGCTCGTCGGAGGTTCGGTGAGTGGGTTTGTTTTGCATGGGTGCTTGGTGAACGCGCGGAAGAAGGAGAAATATGGTTTGGGTCGGTTGTGGGTATTGGATCCGAACCCGACCCGTTAGCCTTTATTAAATTTTTCTTTTTTCTTCTTTTTGGCCCTTCTTCTCCTCTGCTTCGTGTTCGGCAGATCCGAGCACGGATTTTGAGAAGCATTTTTCTCCACTTTGTTGTTTGGTAGGTCGGTAGCTTGGATTTGAGATCCGAGCTACGTGGCTCAATCTGAACGGTTGATCACGATCGTGGCGCGAATCACGAGACAAGAGGTACGAGTTTCGAGAAAACGTTATCTTGTCGTTTTGTGGTGACGTGGCGCGATCTGATCCGTCCATCACGCTTGAGTGCGAATTTGGAGATGATCTAACGGTGAGATCGCCTCGGGACGATTTTTTGCCATATACGAGGGTCGGTACCCCGGTACCTCGGCTCGGAGACTCAGTGCTGTTGGCCGAGGCGCTGAGGCATTTTGGAGGAAGTGTTCCTTGAAGATTCCGCCCCTCCGTGCTCAGTGGTTCGGCCGTTCGGCTGAGCTGTTCGGTAGCTCGGCAGTTCGGATGGCTCGAGCGTGAGGAGAAGCTCAGTGAGTTGATGAAGGGGATGGGTCGATGAAGCTCTGCTCCTCGGCTCGGGAGGATGGGTCAGCATATGGGAGAGGTGAGGGGCTCTGAAGTTGTCTCTATTCTGTTTGGTTTTGGAGATTTTTGAAGAGGAGCTCCACTCCTAGGAGAAGAGGTGCTAGGAAGAGGTGCTGGGAAGACCCATTCTCTGAAGTGAGTGCAAGGAGCAACTCTAAGAGAATTTTAGCTCCGATCTCGTCGAGAAGAGCTATTTGAGAGACAAGTTTGAGGAGGAACTCTAGGAGAAAGTTGTGCTCCGAACTTGTGGTGAAGATCTCCGCTTTGGAGGCAAGCGAAGTGAAGAGCTTGGCCTTGAGAAGAAAGAGGAAGGGGAGGAGAGGCATTTGGGTTCTCTCCTCTGCCTTGTTCTTCCGCACAGTGGAGAAGAGGAGAAGAGGAAGGGGAGGAGAGGCAATTGAGTTCTCTCCTCTGCCTTGTTCTTCCGCACAGTGGAGAAGAAAAGTGTTGGGGAAGAAGGAGAAGAATGAAGGAGCTAAGAAGGGCATGGGTCGGACCGTGGGTATCGGATCCGACCCCGACCGTTAGCATCTTTTTCTTTCTTCCTCTTCATCTGCTTGCTTTGTTCGGCGAATCCGAACACGGATTTTGAGGTACATTTTTCGCCGCTCCGCAGTTGGGTAGATTGGCAGATCCGAGCTGCACGGCTCAATCTGGACGGTTGATCACGATCGTGGCGCGAATCACGAGACAAGATGCACGAGTTTCGAGAAAACGTTATCTTGTCGTTTTGTGGTGACGTATCGCAATCTGAACCGTCCATCAGATTCTGTCGCGAATTTTGAAGAGATCCGACGGTGACTTCGCCTCGGGATGATTTTTTGCCATATACGAGGGTCGGTACCCCGGTACCTCGGCTCGGCGCCTCAGTAGTTCACCCTCTGCCCGTAGTAGCTCGGAGAAGAGGAGAAGAGGAAGGGGAGGAGAGGCATCTGGGTTCTCTCCTCTGCCTTGTTCTCTCACATAGTGGAGAAGCGGTGCTGGGAAGATCCTCGTAAGAGCAATGGGAAGACCCATTCTGTGAAGTGTGTGCAAGGAGCAACTCTAGGGGAGAGTTGTGCTCCGATCTCGTCGAGAAGAGCTATTTGAGAGACAAGTTTGAGGAGGAACTCTAGGAGAGAGTTTTAGCTCCGAACTCATTTGAGAAGAGCACCGCTTTGGAGGCGAGCGGAGTGAAGAGCTCGACTTGTAGAAGAGCCGTCTGGACGGCTGATCACGATCGTGGCGCGAATCACGAGGCAAGAAGCACGAGTTTCGAGAAAACGTTATCTTGTCGTTTTGCGGTGACGTGGTGCGATCTGATCCGTTCATCACGCTTGACTGTGAATTTTGAGATGATCCAACGATGAGATGGGATCGGCCGAATTTTTCTCCATATACGAGGGTCGGTACCCCGGTACCTCGGCTCGGATCGGCACCTCGGATCGGATCGGCAGCACTTCTGAGAAGAAAGAGGAAGGGGAGGAGAGGCATTTGGGTTCACTCCTCTGCCTTGATCTTCCGCACGGTGGAGAAGAGGAGAAGAGGAAGGGGAGGAGAGGCAATTGGGTTCTCTCTTCTGCCTTGTTCTTCCGCACGGTGAAGAAGAGGAGAAGTGTTGGGTACTTTTGGCGGGAAGACTGAAGAAGGAGAAGAATGAAGGAGCTAAGAAGGGTATGGGTCGGACCGAGGGTATTGGATCCGACCCTGACCCGATAGCCTCTTTTTATTCTCGCTCTTCATCTGCTTTGCTTGGCGGTAGATGGGTAGCTCGGCTCGGATGGTCGTGGGGGCAGTTCGGAATGGCCATCTTCCTCCGGCCTGTTTAAGGATGATCCAGTGAAGTAAAGTCGAACCATAGGACCCCGACCATCGTTAGATTAGTTTAAGGTTGTGGGAGCAGTTCCGAATGGCGAGCTACTTCTAGTTCGCTTAGGAGCGAACTTGCGAAGTAGAATCGAACCAAGTGTTGGACTCCGAACCATTCAACGGCTGCAGGAGCAATTTCGAACGGCGATCTACTTTCGGCTCGTCTATGGACGAGCCGAGGAAGAAGAGTCGAGCCGAGTGCTGGACTCCGAACCATCGTGATGTTAGTTTGAGGGATGCAGGAGCAGTTTCGAATGGCGAGCTACTTCTAGTTCGCTTAGGAGCGAACTTGCGAAGTAGAATCGAACCAAGTGTTGGACTCCGAACCATTCAACGGCTGCAAGAGCAATTTCGAACGGCGATCTACTTTCGGCTCGTCTATGGACGAGCCGGGGAAGAAGAGTCGAGCCGAGTGCTGGACTCCGAACCATCGTGAGGTTAGTTTGAGGGATGCAGGAGCAGTTTCGAATGGCGAGTTACTTCTAGTCCGCTTAGGAGCGAACTTGCGAAGTAGAATCGAGCCAAGTGTTGGACTCCGATCCATTCAACGGCTGCAGGAGCAATTCCGAACGGCGATCTACTCCTGGCTCATCTAAGGACGAGCCGAGGAAGAAGAGTCGAGCAGAGTGCTGGACTCCGAACCATTGTGAGGTTAGTTCAAGGGATGCAAGAGCAGTTTCGAATGGCGAGCTACTTCTAGTCCGCTTAGGAGCGAACTTGCGAAGTAGAATCAAGCCAAGTGTTGGACTCCGATCCATTCAACGGCTGCAGGAGCAATTTCGAACGGCGATCTACTTCTGGCTCGTCTATGGACGAGCCGAGGAAGAAGAGTCGAGCCGAGTGCTGGACTCCGAACCATCGTGAGGTTAGTTTGAGGGATGCAAGAGCAGTTTCGAATGGCGAGCTACTTCTAGTCTGCTTAGAAGCGAACTTGCGAAGTAGAATCGAGCCAAGTGTTGGACTCCGAACCCGTTGTGAAGTGCTTAGCAAGTTGTGGGAGCAGCCATGTAGAAGAAGCTGGACTCCGAACCCACCATTTAAGAGAGTCGTGACTCGGAGAGATAGAGAAGCAAGAGCAATAATTTTCAATGAAAAGATGTAAAATTTTATTGAAATAAACTAAGTGGCTGCTCCAATAGGGCGAGCCATTATTACATGATGTTGGCCGAGTTACAAGCATCGGCCTTATTGAAAATCAGAATCCTACTTCTACAATAAGGTGAGGACCTCTTGGGAGGAGCTGAGTCTTGAAGCTCGGCGGGCCTTCCTGTTCGTTTGGAAGAGGTGATGGTCAGGGGAGGAGCTCGGCCCCCTCTTTTTGGACGAACTTGATCAGGTGCCCCCGTTGTATGAGTTCTTCGATTTCCTCCTTGAGAGCCCGACAATCATCCGTGTCGTGGCCGTGGTCCCTGTGAAAGCGGCACCACTTATCTTTGTCCCTCTTCTTGCCAGGGGTATTCATTCTTGGGGGAGCGCGGAGTAGTCCTTCCTTGTCCACCTCCATAAGGACTTCTGATATATTAGCAATGAGGGGGGTGAACTTCTCAAACCGAGGAGTCGGGCGGCGCTGGCCATTGCCGTCCTTCTGAAGCTTCTCAGCCTCTTCTTCTTCGGTCAACTTCCGTTTCGTCCCTGAGGTAGACCCTCCGAAGCTTGGAAGGTAGGCGGCCTCTTCGGCACGAATGTACTTGTCACACCTGAGAAGGAGGTCGGCAAAGTTCTGTGGAGGCTTCTTAGTAAGAGAGGAGCGGAGGCTGGAATTGAAGACATTGGATTGGAAGGCGGCCGTTGCGACAGATTGGTCGAGGGAAGCTATAGACCTGGCTTCAGCTGCGAACCTCTTCACATAGTCTCTTAACTTCTCACCTTTCTCTTGCCTGAGCTGGAGGAGTGAGATGCTGGTCTTCTCCGTGCGCCTGCTACTCACGAAGTGGGTGATGAAGAGTGTTTCGAACTGCTCGAAGGAGAATATGGAAGACGGGGCGAGGCGGGAGTACCATTCCCGAGCCGAGCCCTTGAGAGTAGCAGGGAATGTCTTGCACAGCAGGGCATCGGAAGCTTGGTGGATGAGCATGAGAGTCTTGAAGCTCTCAATGTGATCAACGGGGTCAGTCTCCCCGGTGTAAGTCTCAAATTGGGGAGGTTTGAAGCCGAACGGCACAGGTGCATCCACAATGGTTCGGGAGAAAGGGGGTCGAGTAGGACGTAGGGTCCTCCCCCTAAGCTCTTCTTCTCGACCTATCTGACCCAGGCGCCTCTCTACCTCATGAAGACGGCGATACATGGCGTCGTCCCTCAGACGGTAATCAGTCGAGTCTCTAGACTCGTCTTCGTAGGAGGGAGAGCGAGGGCTGCGGCGATGGTAACTTCGGGAGCGACGAGGACTTAGGGTACGCCGGGAGTTGGTAGGAGCGGGACGAGGAGATGGGGACCGTTGGCGAGGGCTTCGGACTGGAGGAGGGGACGGGGCCTTCTGCTCGTTAGGGTTTTGACGGAGGTTGAGTGCCTGTTGTACCATTGCTTGGAACTGCTGGAACTCGGCACGGGTGATTGGTGCCTCATTGTTCCTGGGCTGTTGCCGATCTGCGGGGGAGTGCCTCCTTCTGTAATGCTCGGGGGACTCCCTCCTTCCCCTTCGGACAGGGGATCTTCTGTAGCCTCGGCGGTGAGGGGATCGCTCACCCGGACGTTGTTGGCGGGAGGCTCCCTCTCGGGCCCGCTTCTCGTCCAGACGGTGGCGTAAGTCCTCCACCCTCTGCCGGTTTTGAGGATTATGAGAGGCCATGGAATCCGTAGAGGCGTTGTGTATGGAGGCGCGGTCCTGATTGAGTGGTTGCTTCATACGAGAGCCCCCCGCACCGGCATTCTGAGGACCGGTGGGAACCTTGGGGGGTTGCTGATTCTGAAGAGGAGGTTGATCTTGCTGAAGATGGTCCTCGGCCGGAGGAGGAAGTTGCCCCTGCTGCGGAGCGGGATGGACGGGGACTTCCTGCTGTTGATCAACAGGGTTGGGTCCACGGTTGGAGCCCCCTGGATCTTACTTTTCTGGGAGGCATGGCTGGAGAAGAGCTAGTCGACGAGAAGAGGAGGAGGCTATTCGTATGGTTTTCCCACAGACGGTGCCAATTTGTTGCCGCTAATTTCGGTGTGGGGGCAAACAGATAGAATTTGTGAGTTCGTGGAAAACCTGAATAGCAAACACCTAACCTGTTCCGCCGGAGCTTGACCGTTGACTCCCGCCGTTCACCTGCAAGGAAGTGCGAGACACCGGGGTTGATCCCGGCGACGCACCCTCCGACGCTCAAGTCAGTAACCAGAAATGATTATGAAAGAGCGTTTAACTAGAAAAAGATTGATTACCTCTTAATGGAGATGGGTGGGGGGTATTTATAGTCGCCGATGGGATCAGATAAGGAATGTGATTCCTGTAATCTGATAAGGAATATTCTCCTCGTAATCAGATTAGGAATAGAATCCCTTAATTCCCGGTGAAAAGATAGATGTGAATCAGAGCCGTTGATTTGGATTAATCAGAAACCCTAATTCTATCTTTTCTGGACTTGGTGTGTTTCGGGTTGGGACCCGTACCCAGTTGAGGTGGATCCGTTCGTGGGTTATTGGATCTGTGAGAAGGAGACCCAGTGCCCGTTTCGGACTCATTTGTATGTGAAATTACCGTTTTACCCCTGAGCTTTAAGATTCGTGTCCGATGTGAACGGTCCCGATTTAATCCTATTTTTAGCCATATCAAAACACAATCTACTTATTCATTGTAAAATTTGCAAAATAGTTTTATAACTTAGGCCTCTACTGGGAATAGCGACCTTAGTTAATAAAGGCCTCTATTCCGAATAGCGACCTTAGTTTTTAAAAAAAATTGATTGTCATTTTTCAGAGAGCAAAAGCTCTCTAGATTTTGCTAACTGCTATAATACAACTCATTAAAGCTAAGGTCGCTAGTGGGAATAGCGACCTCAGATGGGGTCGTAACGACTTAAAAACAATTAGAGGGCCCATCTGAGGTCGCTATTGGGAATAGCGACCTCAGTTGGAGGAGGTCGCTAGTGGCATTAGCGACCTCCTTTACTCATACTCAGCCCAATCCCCCTCCCGTACTCTACCAAGTGTGGGAGTACAAATTTGGTGGGTATGAAGAGGCCGCTTGTAACGCCCCGAATCCCAAATACACTGAATTCGAGATGTTCTACAGGATCTTTTCACTTTCTTTAGTACACTTTTACAGGGAAATAAAAACTTTTCATCATACATCAGAGTTTACATCATAATTACATCTTTCTTTTGCACAGCGGAAGTAAAATACAACAATTAAATACAAGTACAACAGCTTGATAAAATCTTTAAGCATCCAAATCTTCTTTAATCTTTAGCATGACATTTACCTGCATGTTAGACTGTGGGTACGTCAGTTTATTCAACCGACGATCATTATACACAGCCGTCCTCGCTTTGCCGGAAATAGTATAACTTAACATTTCATATTTAGCAAACACAAACTTATCACATTCAAACTAAAGGGACTACCCTATTGATGTCGTGTTGTGATTGTGCACTTAGTCCTTAATGCAGTTAATTATGTTACATGACACTAATGCACACTTGTTCGGATTCTATGCATCCCATACTACATAGGTCCGAGGGCAAGCCCTTATTCGTTCTTCATCTTGATAGGGTTCAATCCCCCATTATGCCTTAACTACTACTGTAACTACGGTAGTGTCTTAGATGTCCTATGATCTATGAGCCCATGTCCAGGCAGCCTGGAGGGGAATCCCACGCACTGTCACGACGCATCGAGCAGGCAACCTATGGACAATTCAGCCTCCGCCATGGAACAATGGCACCACTCATAGCCACTCGAACATCCCACGAGCGTCGCCACCGGGACGATAATTCCGGAGTAGCGCCCACGCACTGTCTTGACGCATCAAGCAGGCAACCTGTGAATCGCTCTCACACCGCTATCCGTTGGCCCTCATACTCATGTTTTTCTTCTACTTTCATCACATCTCCACTATGTACTAGTCCTTAGTTTTATTTAAAAATCATGAACAAAATAATCACTAGAGTTAGCCTCTCCATCAACCGGACTTATTCATTTGTTTCAACATGACCCATCTTGGTCTAATTTCAATTCAATTCATTTTTCTCAATGCCGGGGAGACTTAGCTACTCTATTTCAAATTTCATTTCACAATCTTTAAGTCATAACCACTTTCATGTCACAATTTCATATTCTTTCTTTGTTCACAAGTCCATAGTGAATACTTATAACTCATAAAAATTCATATTCATGGCCAACAATTTCATCAACATGATTTCTAAATTCCATAATCATACAATGGACTCGTGCACTTTATAATTAAACACCCATACTTTACATTTTACACAATATCCTCAAGTGAAAATCTATAATATCATGTCACACCACAACCTCTTTTGTGTCAATTACTTCTTAATAAACCCATTTCAATATATCTTTATAAACTGAAAATTTCCATAAGCATGTGTCTTAGAACCATAGCTTTAATTATACTATTTGTTCACAAACTACATTATATTTTCTTCAAATAATACCCAACTCAATCCCATAAAATTCCTTGTATTTTTATGAAAATTACCATATTTTTCTCACATTTTTTGGACATCCCGAACTCACAAAAAAAAATGTTTTTATAAAGTGCTAGGGGAAAGATTCGAACCCAGCACGGTAGAGAAGAAGGCCAGAGCACCGGCCAATAGGCCAATCGTGTGCTAGCGATTAGAAGAGGGTGAATTAGGTATAAGTACTTTCGGTTCGCAGTCATCTAAACTTATATACACAGTTAAGAAAAGATGGTGAGGCCGGGTTTCGAACCACGCCGCTCAGGGAAACCGAACACAGTCACCGACCGCCTGAGCCACTGGCTCAGGTTGTCACAATCTTGGGTTAAAACCTATTAGTTTCACATTCGCACTGTTTTAGAAAACAACTCGATGTTCAAATCAATTAGGTTCTTATTGCCTTTATACAAACTACAGAAAAATTCCAGATTTAATCATCTTTATTTAATCTTCAAAACAGCAAGTTTAAAAATAAATTTTTGTACTAAAAACATAATTTTCTCCACCCAATTTAATAATTTGTTTATTAAAACTATCATATCTTTTATTTTCGACATTGGAAAAGAAATCAATTGGTCTTCTAATCTCTCTTTTATTCCCAAATTTTCCATGATAATTTACTGTTTATTAATCTACATTCACACCACATACAAATTTGGTTTTTCCCATACTCATATTAGCAAAAGAATTCATGTAACACATGAATAGGTGAAACTCAATAATTACTAATTTTTGGATATTCCTATTTTTGATGACACAAGCAATTCATTGGTTCATTTATGCCACTTCTACACATGATTGTAACATACTCATAACTCAAGCTTTCTATATACTTTTCTATTCAAATTTCATAGTGTCAATATCTTAATCAATTGTCATGTTTCAACCACACAATTTACAAGCAATTAATGAAGATTTTCACACATCATACTAACCATATTGCATCATTATTCAATTAAACTAACAATCATAGAAAGTGCTTCATATAGTTTAATTTCATGCTAGAGTTTCACATACACAATTAATCACACCATTCCAAACCATTCACATACTAACTTTTTAATTAGAATGGACTCTTATTAGTATTTTCCATGTATAGTGTTGACAATATAACTAGCATGAATCCTATATTAGAAATATGAAATATTTTACCCACCTTAATGGAGAGAAACACAAAAAGCAATGAGTCCTAGTAGATGAGAACACCTCCTCCTAGCCAAAAGAGTGCACCACTCCAAGCTTCCAAGCCTAGCCGAATGCTTCCCCAAGCCGAATGCTTCCTTGACCGAATGCTACCCTCCTTGGCCGAAAGCTCCAAGCAACCAAAAGAACCACACACTCTCTTATCTTTTATAACTCTCACAATTATATTACTATAGCTTTAGAAATTATACTTTGCATATGAAAAATTAGCCATGAGAAAGGGGGGTATTTATACTAAAAAATGAGGGGAATGGAGGGCTAAGATCATCTTGGTGGTTGCAAAATGAAAGGCTTAGATCAAAGTAGGAGTTAGGAAAACTACCCACCTCCTTGAAACTACCCCCATGTTCTCCACACCAAAATTCAATTTTCCCTCCAAAGAATGCTACCCGGCCAAGAATAGTGAGTGTGCATTGCACGTGTACGTGTAGTGCACGTGCATGCAACTAGGCCAAATTTGTACATTTTAAAATTGTATAAAAATAATTTTGTTTAAAAAAGTCTTCTACATGACAAGTTTAATTAAAAATAACTTAATTCATGGGCTTTCTTTTTGGGCCAAAATAATTTTATAAAAATAACTAAAATAAAAATGCTTTTGGGCTTTTTTTTTAAGAAAAGGCTTTTTAATTAAATCAAAGAAGGCTTTTAAAGAAAGGCTTTTGTACTAAAATAATTTAAGAAAAAATATATTAAATAATTATACACATTATGATATAATAATTCAAACAAAATATTGCACGTGCACAACACGTGCAAAATAATTAATTTTTCATTAATTGAAAAATCAGGGTATTACAGCACTCCCTCCTTAGAATAGTTCCGTCCCCGGAACTACAATCAAGAGCGAGGAGAAAAAAAAAAAAACAAAAATACAACACACACAACAAGAACAAAAGATACAAAAATACAATCAAGCAAAAAGCTCAGGATAGTCCTTCAACATCCTCTCCTCGGATTCCCAAGTAGCCTCTTCAACCAAGTGGTTTCTCCAGACTACCTTGACCATCGGTATCGTCTTATTCCTCAAGACTTTCTCCCTACGGTCAACAATCTCAACAGGAGACTCGATGTAATTCAGGTCTAACTGCAAACCTTCCGGCACTTCAGGCAAATGATGACTCGGGTCCGGAATATAACCTCTCAGCATAGACACATGAAAGACATTGTGCACCTGAGACAACTCTTCCGGTAATTCAAGCCGGTAAGCAGTTTTTCCGATCCTTTTCAATATCTTATACGGGCCTATAAACCTCGGGGCTAACTTCCCGCCTTTGCCAAAACGAACCACACCTTTGCTGGGTGATACCTTCAGGAAGACGAAGTCACCAACCTCAAACTCAAGGTCCCTTCTCCGGTTGTCTGCATAGCTTTTCTGCCTGCTCTGAGCTTCCACCAACCTTTTCCTGATCAGATCAATCTTCTCAGAAGTCAGTTGCACAAGCTCAGGACCAAACAACTGACGCTCCCCCACTTCATACCAACAAACAGGAGTCCTGCACTTCCTGCCATACAGAGCTTCGTACGGCGCCATCCCAATACTAGCCTGAAAACTGTTGTTGTAGGCAAACTCCACCAAGGGTAAATGCCTTTCCCAACTGCCTCCAAAGTCTAGTATACAACACCGCAGCATATCCTCAAGAATACGATTGACTCTCTCGGTCTGCCAATCGGTTTGCGGATGAAAAGCAGTGCTGAAATCCGTCTTGGTACCCAAAGCTGCCTGAAGACTCCTCCAGAAATGCGAAGTAAACCGCGCATCTCGATCAGACACAATAGTCGAAGGAACGCCATGAAGTCGGACAATCTCACCAACATACATCTCAGCCAACTTGTCCATCGAAGCAGTGAGTTTCATCGCCAAAAAGTGAGCGGACTTGGTAAGTCGATCGACTATAACCCAAATTGCATCATTGCCTTTAGGACTCTTAGGCAATCCCGTAATGAAATCCATACTGATGTTATCCCACTTCCATTCCGGAATAGGTAACGGCTGTAATAGACCTCCGGGTCTCTGATTTTCGGCTTTGACTTGCTGACAAACCTCACACTTCGCGACAAATTCAGCCACATCCCGCTTCAAACCTGACCACCAGAAATGCTGCTTGATGTCCTTGTACATCTTAGTACTCCCAGGATGTACAGACAGAAGAGTAGCATGCGCCTCCTGAAGAATACTCTCTTTCAGGTCCGCCTGATTTGGAACGCACAGCCTGTCTCCGAACCACAGCACTCCATCCCTGGTCTGAAATCCGAGCAACCTGCCAGCACCAACCTGCTCCTTCATCTCCAGAATATCAGCATCAACTTCCTGACTTGCAATGATCCTTGTATTCAGAGTAGGCTGAAGCCTCAACTGAGCCAAAGATGCTCCCAATCCTTGCAAGACAACCTCAATCCCAGCTCGGTCCAGCTCCTCAATCAGATGCCTCTGAGTCGTAATCAAACAGGCCAAACTGCTCTTGCGGCTAAGTGCATCAGCCACAACATTAGCCTTTCCGGGATGATACTTGATCTCAGGTCGCATATCCTCGAGCACTTCCAACCATCTCCGCTGCCTCAGATTGAGATCCCTCTGCTGATATATATACTTCAAGCTCTTGTGATCCGTGTACATATTCAACTTCTCACCGTACACGTAGTGCCTCCATTGCTTCAAAGCAAAAATAATCGCAGCCAACTCTAGATCATGAGTCGAGTAATTCTTCTCATGTGGTCGTAGTTGCCTAGACCCATAAGCGATTACTCTTCCTTCTTGCATTAAGACACAACCAAGCCCCCGATGTGAAGCATCGCTATAAACGTCATACTCAACACCAGCTCTAGGCAAAGCCAGGATAGGTGCAGTAGTCAGCCTATCTTTCAACTCCTGAAAGCTCGCCTCACATTGCTCGGTCCACTTGAAGCTCACATTCTTCTTGGTCAGCCCTGTAAGCGGTACAGCTATCTGAGCATAACCTTGAATGAATCTCCGATAATACCCAGTCATCCCAAGGAAACTTCTGACTTCCTTCACTGTAGTAGGCCTAGCCCAATCTCTCACTGCCTCTATCTTCTGAGGATCAGTTGCCACTCCCTCCTTAGAAAGGATGTGACCTAGGAATGCCACTTCAGATTTCTAGAAATCACACTTGGATAACTTGGCATACAACTGCTACTCTTCCAGCTTCTGCAACACTGCTGCCAGATGCTCAGTGTGCTCCTCCTCAGACTTGGAGTACACGAGAATATCGTCGATAAACACCACGACGAAAGAATCAATAAACGGCCTCAGAACTCTGTTCATCAAGTCCATGAAGATTGCAGGTGCATTCGTCACTCCGAATGGCATAACTAAGAATTCGTAATACCCATGCCGAGTTCTAAATGCAGACTTATGCACATCTTCAGCTTTCACTCGAACTTGGTGGTAACCTGATCGAAGGTCTATTTTGGAGAATACAGCTGCTCCTTGCAGACGATCGAACAAGTCATCAATTCGAGGAATCAGATACTTATTCTGAACAGTGACCTTATTCAGCTCCCGGTAATCGATGCACATCCTCATCGATCCATCCTTCTTCTTTACCAAAAGCACTGGTGCTCCCCAAGGTGACGCACTAGGTTGAATAAAGCCTTTTCCCAACAGTTCCTCAATCTGCCGTTTCACCTCATCCTGTTCTACTGGAGCCATCCTATAAGGTGCCTTAGAAATGGGTGCACTTCCCGGTTGAACAGTGATGCTGAACTCTACATCACGATGCGGAGGTAACCCAGGAAAATCTTCCAAGAACACGATCGGATAGTCCCGAACCACAGGAATCCCTTGCACTTCCACAGGAGTCTCTTCCTTGCGGATAGTTGCCACCAGCTTAGAACATTTCCGCTTCCCTTGGAACACGACTTCAGGTCCACCTGGAGCCTTCACTGTCACCGTCTTGGCCTTACACTCGATGCTTGCACTGTACACCGACATCCAATCAATGCCAATGATAACATCGACTCCCAAGATAGTCAGTTCGATCAGATCAATGCCAAAGATTCTATCCCCAATCACAATCTCGCAATCAGCATAATACCGATCAGTGGTCAAAGTTTCCCCTGACGGAGTAGCTACTGATAAGATCTTGCCTGGGAAAATCTTCGGTTCAACTCCCAACACTTTAGCAAACTTTGGAGACACAAAAGTATGAGAGAATCCAGTATCAAACAATACGACAGCTTTAATTCCATTAAGATAGAGTTCGCCTGTTACATAATATACATCATTACATAACAGCCTCACTAAACAAAGGGAAAGGAAATGACAAAGACTCTAAACACCAGCCCTCGTACCAGAGATGCCCTGATCTGCCTCCTCAGCATCAGCTTCTGTCAAGGCAAATACTCGCCCTGATTGGTACGGCCTCTTCCCAGCCTGCTGCATTGGTGCGCCGCTATTACTGCGCTGAAGTTTGGGACAATGAGATCGGTAGTGTCCCGCTTCCCCACAGTTAAAGCAAGTCACCGCAGAAGGTCTCGCCACACTGTTTCCAGGTCCTCCAGCTACACTCACAGCGTTCGCCCCTGTCGGTTTGAACCTCTGTGCAGATGGTTGCCCCCTGAAACTCCCCGAATGTGCAGGCCTCTTACCAGACTGCCAGTTGTTCCTCCTGCTCTGAACAACTTGGAACTGCTCCATATCCGCCTCCGTCGCTGCCGCCCTCTTGACCAGCTTATCGAATCTCCTGATACCAAGGGGTATCATACGAGATCTCAAGCTAGGCCTCAGACCATGCTCGAATTTGCGAGCTTTCTTGGCCTCATCCATCACCAGTTCTGGAGCATACCTGGAGAGCTGAGTGAACTTGGTCTCATAGGCTCTCACTGACATGCTGCCTTGCTGAAGCGACAGGAACTCCATCGCCTTCTTCTCCTAGACGTCGGAGGGGAAATAATGGCTGCAGAACTCCTCCAGAAATTCCTCCCAACCAAACAACAGACCTCCCATGGTCCTCTTCACGGATTGCCACCAAACCGCTGCATCCTTCTCCAGCTGCAAAGTCGCCAACTTGACCTTGCTACCCTCCGGTGTCTCCAACACCTCGAAGATTGTCTCCACTTGCCGTATCCAGTTGTCAGCCGCATCTGGGTCTGACTTTCCCTCGAATACGGGTGGTTTCATTCTCTTGAACGATTCCACCAGCTTTATCGCCTCGGGCACTGGATTTGCCGGCCCCCTAGTTTGGTTCTGAGCCACTGCATTCAACGTCTGGTAGACCCTAGCAAGTTCAGTCTCCAGATCCAAACCTTCCCCATTCCTTGCTCCTCTTCTCGACATATTCTGATGCAAAAAGATCCTGTCAAATTCGAAGTATATAACAAGAATTTAAACCAACTTCCATTTCATTGAATTCCAAAAGTTTATACATTCGAATTTAAAAACATTTTTGACATCAGAACGGAAAGAAACAGAAGCTACAACACTCTAACTCCTACGGGTCCTCTTCGCTGCTCGAAGTTCTTCCCGCAGTTCATCAACCTCATCCTTCAGCACATTAGTTAGGTTCTTTTTCTTCTCAAGTTCCCAAATCCGATGGCTAAGAACAGAATAGTCAGCCTTCCGCTTCTCCAGCTGAGCCTCCAACAATCCAACTCTCTCCTTCAGGGTTTCCACTTGCCTCTGAAGAGAAGTCACAAGACCACTGGGAACTGGTACTTCCTCTTCGTCGGAAGAAGAATCATCAGATGAATCCGGAGGTGGGGTGATCTCTCGGGATTCAGGGTACTCCTCATCATCAGAATCAGCTTGTCCAGGGTAGTACTCGTCCTCGGAATCTGCCTGTCCAGGATGGTACTCTTCCTCAATGATATGCCAGTCGTCGCCTCCAGCAGGGTCGAAGTGATCAGCCATCTTAGAAATAGAGAGGAGAAGGCATAAATCTCAGAGTAACACAAATGTAAGTCACTTACATTTAAATCTCTAGATTCAAACACACACTCTAATGTCCACATCTAGGGTGTCGTTCCCTATAAATTTGTACAAGTGTGAAAGTGTAGAAAGCGTGGCTCTGATACCACTCTGTAACGCCCCGAATCCCAAATACACTGAATTCGAGATGTTCTACAGGATCTTTTCACTTTCTTTAGTACACTTTTACAGGGAAATAAAAACTTTTCATCATACATCAGAGTTTACATCATAATTACATCTTTCTTTTGCACAGCGGAAGTAAAATACAACAATTAAATACAAGTACAACAGCTTGATAAAATCTTTAAGCATCCAAATCTTCTTTAATCTTCAGCATGACATTTACCTGCATGTTAGACTGTGGGTACGTCAGTTTATTCAACCGACGATCATTATACACGGCCGTCCTCGCTTTGCCGGAAATAGTATAACTTAACATTTCTTATTTAGCAAACACAAACTTGTCACATTCAAACTAAAGGGACTACCCTATTGATGTCGTGTTGTGATTGTGCACTTAGTCCTTAATGCAGTTAATTATGTTACATGACACTAATGCACACTTGTTCGGATTCTATGCATCCCATACTACATAGGTCCGAGGGCAAGCCCTTATTCGTTCTTCATCTTGATAGGGTTCAATCCCCCGTTATGCCTTAACTACTACTGTAACTACGGTAGTATCTTAGATGTCCTATGATCTATGAGCCCATGTCCAGGCAGCCTGGAGGGGAATCCCACGCACTGTCACGACGCATCGAGCAGGCAACCTATGGACAATTCAGCCTCCGCCATGGAACAATGGCACCACCCATAGCCACTCGAACATCCCACGAGCGTCGCCACCGGGACGATAATTCCGGAGTAGCGCCCACGCACTGTCTTGACGCATCAAGCAGGCAACCTGTGAATCGCTCTCACACCGCTATCCGTTGGCCCTCATACTCATGTTTTTCTTCTACTTTCATCACATCTCCACTATGTTCTAGTCCTTAGTTTTATTTAAAAATCATGAACAAAATAATCACTAGAGTTAGCCTCTCCATCAACCGGACTTATTCATTTGTTTCAACATGACCCATCTTGGTCTAATTTCAATTCAATTCATTTTTCTCAATGCCGGGGAGACTTAGCTACTCTATTTCAAATTTCATTTCACAATCTTTAAGTCATAACCACTTTCATGTCACAATTTCATATTCTTTCTTTGTTCACAAGTCCATAGTGAATACTTATAACTCATAAAAATTCATATTCATGGCCAACAATTTCATCAACATGATTTCTAAATTCCATAATCATACAATGGACTCATGCACTTTATAATTAAACACCCATACTTTACATTTTACACAATATCCTCAAGTGAAAATCTATAATATCATGTCACACCACAACCTCTTTTGTGTCAATTACTTCTTAATAAACCCATTTCAATATATCTTTATAAACTGAAAATTTCCATAAGCATGTGTCTTAGAACCATAGCTTTAATTATACTATTTGTTCACAAACTACATTATATTTTCTTCAAATAATACCCAACTCAATCCCATAAAATTCCTTGTATTTTTATGAAAATTACCATATTTTTCTCACATTTTTTGGACATCCCGAACTCACAAAAAAAAATGTTTTTATAAAGTGCTAAGGGAAAGATTCGAACCCAGCACGGTAGAGAAGAAGGCCAGAGCACCCGCCAATAGGCCAATCGTGTGCTAGCGATTAGAAGAGGGTGAATTAGGTATAAGTACTTTCGGTTCGCAGTCATCTAAACTTATATACACAGTTAAGAAAAGATGGTGAGGCCGGGTTTCGAACCACGCCGCTCAGGGAAACCGAACACAGTCACCGACCGCCTGAGCCACTGGCTCAGGTTGTCACAATCTTGGGTTAAAACCTATTAGTTTCACATTCGCACTGTTTTAGAAAACAACTCGATGTTCAAATCAATTAGGTTCTTATTGCCTTTATACAAACTACAGAAAAATTCCAGATTTAATCATCTTTATTTAATCTTCAAAACAGCAAGTTTAAAAATAAATTTTTGTACTAAAAACATAATTTTCTCCACCCAAGTTAATAATTTGTTTATTAAAACTATCATATCTTTTATTTTCGACATTGGAAAAGAAATCAATTGGTCTTCTAATCTCTCTTTTATTCCCAAATTTTCCATGATAATTTACTGTTTATTAATCTACATTCACACCACATACAAATTTGGTTTTTCCCATACTCATATTAGCAAAAGAATTCATGTAACACATGAATAGGTGAAACTCAATAATTACTAATTTTTGGGTATTCCTATTTTTGATGACACAAGCAATTCATTGGTTCATTTATGCCACTTCTACACATGATTGTAACATACTCATAACTCAAGCTTTCCATATACTTTTCTATTCAAATTTCATAGTGTCAATATCTTAATCAATTGTCATGTTTCAACCACACAATTTACAAGCAATTAATGAAGATTTTCACACATCATACTAACCATATTGCATCATTATTCAATTAAACTAACAATCATAGAAAGTGCTTCATATAGTTTAATTTCATGCTAGAGTTTCACATACACAATTAATCACACCATTCCAAACCATTCACATACTAACTTTTTAATTAGAATGGACTCTTATTAGTATTTTCCATGTATAGTGTTGACAATATAACTAGCATGAATCCTATATTAGAAATATGAAATATTTTACCCACCTTAATGGAGAGAAACACAAAAAGCAATGTGTCCTAGTAGATGAGAACACCTCCTCCTAGCCAAAAGAGTGCACCACTCCAAGCTTCCAAGCCTAGCCGAATGCTTCCTTGACCGAATGCTACCCTCCTTGGCCGAAAGCTCCAAGCAACCAAAAGAACCACACACTCTCTTATCTTTTATAACTCTCACAATTATATTACTATAGCTTTAGAAATTATACTTTGCATATGAAAAATTAGCCATGAGAAGGGGGGTATTTATACTAAAAAATGAGGGGAATGGAGGGCTAAGATCATCTTGGTGGTTGCAAAATGAAAGGCTTAGATCAAAGTAGGAGTTAGGAAAACTACCCACCTTCTTGAAACTACCCCCATGTTCTCCACACCAAAATTCAATTTTCCCTCCAAAGAATACTACCCGGCCAAGAATAGTGAGTGTGCATTGCACGTGTACGTGTAGTGCACGTGCATGCAACTAGGCCAAATTTGTACATTTTAAAATTGTATAAAAATAATTTTGTTTAAAAAAGTCTTCTACATGACAAGTTTAATTAAAAATAACTTAATTCATGGGCTTTCTTTTTGGGCCAAAATAATTTTATAAAAATAACTAAAATAAAAATGCTTTTGGGCTTTTTTTTTAAGAAAAGGCTTTTTAATTAAATCAAAGAAGGCTTTTAAAGAAAGGTTTTTGTACTAAAATAATTTGTAGAAAAAATATATTAAATAATTATACACATTATGATATAATAATTCAAACAAAATATTGCACGTGCACAACACGTGCAAAATAAATAATTTTTCATTAATTGAAAAATCAGGGTATTACACCGCTATTCCCAATAGCGGCCGCTGCTGACGTAGCAGTGGCTAGCCCACGAACGCTAATAGTTTGGGACCTGGCCTAAAGACGCAAATACTATCAAAAAGTGGCCTAGTACGGCAAAAAATTCTAATGCTACACTCACTTCCAATTTCACTACATTTTTCTTCACTGTCTCGGATGTCACACTCCAATAGATAGCAGAAGAACTCTCCAATAAAAATATGTCACCTAAGATAGTAAATAAAATGGTAATGAAATTAGTAATGGATGAAGCATTACTCTTTGGTTAAATATGGTTAAAAATGCAATTTGTGTCATGATAATGTAATCATGATTATAAAGTGAAAATCTTTATCTTTACTATGTTTTAACGGGGGAGTTGGGTTTCAAACAAATAAACAATTTTTTTTATGATTTTTTTTGTCACCAACAAATCTGTGCGTCGCACACACACCTTCATCTTCATTTATTAACACGTGCAAATCCAACTTTTCAAAGTTTTCTATCTAACAAATAAACATTTTTTAAATATTTTTTTCACCAATCAAACCCGTGCATCGCGCACACACATCCATCTCCATTTATCTCTATTTATTAATACGTACATCGCACGTGCAAATCAAAATTTTTTAAGTTATTATTTAATCACGTGCAACTCAAACTTTATTTATTAACACGTGCAGCACACGTGCAAACCAAAGTTTTTTTCTTCAACATCCTTTAACATTCGTTCAACTCCAATTTTTTTTAATTAAAACATTCATCGTGCGTGATAATTACGACCGATTTACATATATCGTACGTTTAACTTCAAATCTTTATTAAAACGTCCAAAATTACTGGTATACTTAATTTACAATCATTTTTCCAACGTAGGAGACAACTTTGAGATTCTTTAGGTATTTTCATAAACTTATACTAGTATTATACACGTGCACACGTGCACGTGGAAAAAATTGAAGGGATAATGAAAAGGGTAAAAAGAAAATAATTTCCAAACTGATCCACTTTCGGAAATATTTACCAAACTGATCCACTGTCGAAAATATTTACCAAAGTTAGTCCATTGAAGGAATAATGAAAAGGGTAAAAAGAAAATAATTTTCAAAATAATCCACTTTCGGAAATATTTACCAAACTGGTCCACTGCCGAAAATATTTACCAAAGTTAGTCCACAACCCAACCCGTGCGCTGCACGGGTTGGTAGAAGGACAAATTACACTAACCCCTTCTCCCATTATAGTAGTAGAGATATGTCAAGTTAAATACAAAGACGACCCTCCTTAATTATTAAAAATTTAAGGAGATTCCCCCCACATTTTGTGTAATTTGAATCTCAACAATCTTTTTTGGTGGTATTATTATTAATATATTTTTTTAAAATCTTTATTGATACATTTTGTATGTCCCCTTCCTATTTGTATTTTTAAAGGGCAAAACCCAAAGTATCCTCAACGTTCGGCCTAAGTACAATATGTCCATATAACGGTTGAAAAAGTACACTAAATCAATTTTTTCATTAACTTAACCCCATCTATTAAGTTACAACTATTAAATTACATTTTTATCCTTACTTTTTTATAATTAAATATCTTCTTTCAATTGGAGTAGCTATGTATAGCTCAATATGATAAATGCTAGATGCTATTTGGGCCGAACAACTTACCGAAACAACTCAGAAGTCTGCATATATATATATGAATGAATTGCAAGTAGATTCACAAGCTAAAAGCGATCGATATCAAACTCACCTGATTGACTTGTTTAATAGCATGCACTAATTTTATTTTTTTTAATCCTCAGGTAGTGGAGAACAAAAGAAAACTACACCCTCATATATACTTCCAACTAAACTATTCCCACCCAAACCAAATCTCAGCACAACAACAGGTCGATGAGAAACCAGGAGGAAGCAAGAACCCCCGCAATGAAAAAGAAGATGGAAAAAGCTTTTTCACAAAAAATAAATACACAAAAAAGTTTTTTGTTGTTTTGAGATGAGATGAGATGAGATGAGTGTTATAACCCGATTTTATAAATGTGAAAAAATACCAACAGCAAATGTGAAGAACTGAAATACAGGAAATACAAATATTAAAGTAATGGCTTTGCACAGAGTCGAGATGAAAAATCTCTCTCCTTAAGGCAGAATTCGACCCGTAGTGTGACGGTAGCTGGCGAATTGCTTCCCAGGATACAACTGTACCTTCTCTGAAGAGCAGCACCCTTACTTCAAAGATTCCAGCGAATTGTTGTCTGTGATGTACTCTCAGTTGACACAGAGGAGAAGAAGAAGAAGAAGAAGATGAATAAAACTTGGACAATCTACCCAAACTCTATCTGGATTCACTAGCCTTTATAAAAGAAAATGGAGACTCTTCAGAGGCCCATTACTCTGTAACAGCAGAGTAATGGTCCATTACTCTGCAACAGCCCTCTCTCCACTACACGTTAGTGGTAACCCCCGGGCCACGCCCTTTAGTCCAGTTTTCTAGTATATATACTAGAACATTTTTTTTCCAATTTCCGATATGGGACTATCCATTTTCTCTAAGTTGCCAAGTTAGTACATTTTAAGTACCCAACTTTCGACCAACATTTCTCATTCATACGGAATTCGTTTTTGGCAAGTGAGTACACCACGGAATAGTACTCATGAGAAGATCGCAATCCACTCATTTTCCGGCGCCGCCGGTGGCCGGAGCTTGCCGGAATCCAGCCCGAAAAACTGCAAAAAATAATTCCAATAATCCCCCATATGAATGGAAATTACCAGACCATGTAATCCAGACACGACAGAAAAACAAAAAACATTACAGAAAAACTCTGAGAGTACAATCGGAAAATCACTGCATTAGGAATGGTAGTAATTTTTCAACTTTGAACCACCCTTAGTAAGTAGCTATCAGATTCACTTGACCAGGTAATGATCATGATGTCTTGAACTACTCGGGCTTTGATGTGAACCCCGACAATAACTATCACACAGTTTTATTTCCTCACAGAACTAAGTTCTCTTGTTGTGTTCATTTTGGCCTTGAACATCCCTGATTAATCGTGAGTAAACTTGGAGAATGTAGCCTCTCTTCATTCTCCTAGAAACGGCCACATTTCACACTCACAAGGTGGTTGCCCATAAAGAGTATCCTGCTATACCCCACTTTTATTTCAAGTTATGGGAATCATTAAAAGTCAAGCTTATCCTAACTCTTTGCAGGTAGCACTGTTTATCATCCTAAGAGTGTATGAGATTTTAATCTCTCAGTGCTTCCGTTGATTCAACAAAATTTAGTTGTCCCCTTGAACCTAGATCTTGGGATCTCCAATTCCTTGGTAGGGTTTCCATCAAGTATCCTCTTTCGTCATAGGCTTTAAACTCATTCCTCTTGATGATCTCACAACCTGCTATCGCGGCAGACCTTTAGTAAATGGATCCGCTAGGTTGTCGGCCGATTTTATATATTGTATAGAGATTATTCCATTTGAAAGCAGTTATCTAATAGTTTTGTGTTGCCTTCTGATATGACGAGACTTATCATTGTACATACAATTCAGTGCCCGTGCTATAGCCGATTGGCTGTCACAGTGTACACATAAAGCAGGCATCGGTTTTTCCACATAGGAAATATCCTCTAAAAAGTTTTGAAGCCATTCTGCTTCCTCTGCTGCTTTGTCTAAAGCAATAAACTCAGATTCCATGGTGGATCTGGCCAATAGCATTTGTTTAGAGGATTTCCATGACACAGCTGCACCACCAAGTGTGAAGACATATCCACTTGTGGATTTTAAGTTCTTGGAGTCCGATATCCAGTTGGCATCACTGTAGCCTTCTAGTACTGCTGGATATCTGGTGTAGTGCAGCGCATAACTCTGAGTATGTCGCAAGTAGTTCAATACTCTAGTTATTCCTTTCCAGTGACTTCGTCCTGGATTACTCGTGTATCGGCTCAGTACATTTACCGAATGTACCAGGTCCGGTCTTGTACAATTTGTTAGGTACATCAGACTACCGATTACACGTGCATATTCCAGTTGTGATATGCTTTCGCCTGTATTTTTGAACAAGTGAAGACTTGGATCGACGGACTTTTTGCTGTCCCATTGGAGTAATTCTTGAATCTTTCAAGTACTTTCTCAGCATAATAAGCTTGAGACAAGGTAATTTCTCAGATGTCCTGGAAACTTTGATTCCTAGTATGACATTTGCAACTCCCAAATCTTTCATATCAAACTTGCCGCTAAGCATGCTCTTAGTTTGTTTGATAATATCATTATTGCTTCCAACAGACAGACCAGAATGTATCCATTTGAAGTATCTTTGATGTAGATACACTTATCACATTCATTTATTTTGAAACCATTTGACATCATAACATTATCGAATTTTGCATGCCACTGCTTTAGAGCTTGTTTCAGCCCGTAGAGAGATTTTACAAGCCTGCTCACCTTGTTTTCCTATCCAGGAACTACGTAACCCTCAGGTTATTTCATGTATATTTCTTCTTCCAAGTCCCCATTTAGAAATGTAGTTTTAACATCCATTTGATGTATTTCCAGATTACGTAGAGCTGCAATAGCTATCAACATTCTTATGAATGTTATTCTTGTAACTGGGGAATATGTATCAAAGAAATCTAGGCCTTCCTTTTGCCTAAATCCTTGTACCACAAGTCTTGCCTTATGCTTCTCTATTGAGCCATCTGGTTTCAATTTTTGTTTGAAAATCCATTTGCATCCTAGAGCTTTACATCCAGAAGGCAAGTTGACTAACTCCCATGTATGATTTTGCATAATGGAGTCTATTTCACTTTTGATTGCTTCCTTCCACATAGGAGCATTAGGCATAGACATAATTTTCTTGACAGTTCTGGGCTCATTCTCTAACAGAAAGGCCGTCACAAAGTCAAGACCAAATAATTTTAATGTTCTAGCCCGTTTACTTCGTCTAGGCTCATCAGTATCATGTTCTGGTTCATCAACCGAAGTGCTTGCATTTTCTTGTTCACGTGTACGTTTGGGGTACGTAGTGTCCTTGCACGGAAACATGTGTTCAAAGAAGGAAGCATTCCTTGATTCCATTATTGTATTCACATGGATATCCGGTACATCTGATTTGTATACCAAGAACCGATATGCACTACTGTTGTGTGCATAGCCTATGAATATGCAATCAATCGTCTTAGGTTCTGTTTCGGGTTAGGTACTGCCACTTTTGCTAGACACCCCCAAACCAAACCAAGCCGAGACGAGCCCGAGCCCGAGCCAGGCCGGGCGCGCGCGCGCGTGTGTGTTTGTCATTTTGGCTAAGTGCTCTATCCACTACATGTTAGTGGTAGCCCCCGGGCGACGCCCTTTAGTCCAGTTTTCTAGTATATATACTAGAAAAAATCTTTCCCAATTTTCGATATGGGACTATCCATTTTCTCCAAGTTACCAAGTTAGTACATTTTAAGTACCCTACTTTGGACTAACATTTCTCATTCATACGAAATTCGTTTTTGGCAAGTGAGTACACCACGGAATAGTACTCGTTGAGAGGATCGCAATCCACTCATTTTCCGGCGCCGCCGGTGGCCGGAGCTTGCTGGAATCCGGCCCGAAAAACTGCAAAAATTAATTCCAACAATGAGATGAGAGGTTTTTAAGCCTCATATATTCCTGCAGTGGTTGCAGCTAGCTTCACTTGCAATCGAGTACCTTTCTTCCTGTGGTCAGTCTCTAAGTTGGCAGTAAGTACAATATCATGGATTAATAATTATATGGTGTTCATTATAGCTATCTAATCTTAGCCTTCCAAAGATGGACATATTCATGCAAAGTTCAACAACAAAAAAGTTTTCCAATGGCATGTATAAATAACTTCAGTTCGGCCAGAAGTTTCTGCCTCATTTTCAACATGGAAAAAATTATCAACCTGGATTTTTTTAATTTTTTTTTTGTACAAATCTAAAGAAAACACAATGGAACTAAAATTGCAACTTTAATTCTCACCGAAAAATATTGCTACTTTAATTCTCAACGGAAAATTTTGCAACCAACTTTAATTTCGGAAAGAAAAATGAAAGGAATGAAGAAAGGGAAGAACGGGGAGGGGGGGGAATGAAGAAACAAAAAAAAAAGATATTTGATTATGAAAGGGTAAGGGTAAAAAGGTAATTTAATAGTTATAATTTAACGGATGAGGTTAAATTAATGGAGGAATGGGTTTAGTGTACTTTTTCAAACATTATATGGACATATTGTACTTAGGCCAAACGTTTGGGGGTACTTTGGTTTTTGCCCATTTTTAAATACATAGTCACATGAGGGTCGTGAGTCATACCTTCCTCAACTGTTAGCAAGACAATAAATATAGGAGTTCGTTACGTAGTCAACAAGTATACTTCTTTACAATGTAAATAGTCATGCTACTTAGACCATCTCCAACGACGCTAGCTCTCTCTCAATTTTAGCCAAAATAGCTAGTTTAGAGATAAAAATCTGCTCCAACGGGACTCGTCAAAATAGAAACATCATATTCACTCGCCAGACCTGGCGAGTTTGTATTGCTCGCTAAAAGCATCTCAAAACTAAAATTAAAAATTAAAAAAAATCACGGAGAAAAAATTGCGCGCGATCAGAAGTACAAAAAAAATTGCGATCTGATTTCGCGATCAGAAGTAGAAAAAATTGTGCGCGATCTGGATCTGAGTTCGCGATCAGAAGTAGAAAAAATTGCGCGCTATCTGGATCTGATTTCGCAAACTTGATTTCCCGATCTTGATTTCGTGAACTTGATTTCGCGATTGGATTTCGATCTTGATTTCGCGATTGGATTGGATTTCGCAATTGGATTTCAATCTTGATTTCGCGATTGGATTTCGATATGAGATCTTGCGAACGATCTTAATTTGGGTTTGATTTTTTTAGGCTTCAGTTTAATTTGCTTGGGCTTTTTTTGGGTTTGGTATTTTTTGGGCTTTAAAATATCTATAATTATTTAAAATAGCTAGTATGGATGGAGTGGAAATTTTTTTGGCTAGCTAAATTATCCAATTGCTCTCCATTTTGGCTATTCTAGCGAGTTAAAATAGTTAGCATGGTTGGAGATGCTCTTATGTATGGAGGTGGCTAATGATATTGGCTACCAAGTCTTAAACTTTCAGACTTGTTGGAATTGGAATAGGTTCGGCAGCAGATCACGAAATTTTGACAATCATGAATTCATCTATCATTTCTTTCATCTGTCAATGTCGTACCATTTCTGCTCCTAGTTCAATTTGAGTAGTTGTTCTTATGGATTTGAGTTTGTGTTGGTTGTGCAAATACTAGGGATGGCAAGTGGGCCGGGTCAACCGCCGACCCGCCCGCGACTCGCACATATAACCCGGCCCGCGAAGCGACGGTTCGGGTTCGGGTCGAACACATGAACAGTAACGGGTCGACCCGGGTCTCGAAAATAACGGATCCAACCCGCGCAACCTGGCCAGCGAACCTGTTTAAAAAACCCAACCCGCCCGCCAACCCGCGGGTCGACCCGCGGGTTGCGAACCGTTAGACCCGAACAGGTCAAACGTTCCACCTGCCTCGGGTCGACCGTTGACCCGCGGGTCCAACGGGTCGAAACGTGCCATTGGGCACTATTGTCCAGAGAGCCTCAATGGCTCTCATTGCCCTTTTTTTGGTTTTTTGGGTTTTTTTTTTATTTTTAGCCTATAAATACCCCCCCAAAACCCCATCAAAAAATTCACAAAAATCTCTTTTACTCTCTCTACTATTATAACTCATTTCTAAGCAATTTGTGAACAATTGAAGTATTGAACAAGCAATTCTTGAAGGCATATACACAATCAAATTCCGATCGTATCGAAATCAAAATTCAACAACGTCTTCAACTCTTCAACTCTCGTCCAACTCCAAGTGATCAAGTCTTCAACTCTCCTTCAAGCTCTCCTCAACACTTTAATTCCGGAATCGCTTATTTCTACTTCTACTTCTATTCTTATTTTTACAGATTTTTTTATATACGTGTATCCACGGTGAACAGTATCAAAATTTCATACCTCTCTCCTTATTTAATTTTTGTTGTGGTTATAATTTTTGTTGGTTTTTTTATCTTCTCTATCTCAACCCTCTTTTTTTCTAGATTTTTTTTTATAACTCATCGCTCCAACATTGTGTAGTTTTTTTTTTACATACGTTACTACATTATGTTTAGATCACGCCGTAGCGGTCGTAGCCAAAGTGGGTAAAATTCCACCGGCACTTTCCGTAGGCCACCAATTGTCCCAATTAGTGAGCCCGCCGAAGAGTACCATGATCCTCCTACCTAACAATGGGGTACACACGATGAGGTTGTAGGAGACATACTATTAGAAGAACAACAACAACAACCAACCAACCAACCGAAACAACACAATCCCGTAGTGTTAGGAAAAGTAGAGGGGAAAGTAGTGATTGGCATAAATTTTATGATTTTATCCCGGACGAAGAAAATCTGGGTATAGGTTTAAAAGTTTGTAAAACATGTTCTAAGGCATACAAATTCATGAGGGGTGATGGCACTGGTACAATTAGTAGACACATCCAACATAACCATAAAGACCTTCTTGTTGACCTACCCGGCCAACAAAAAATCAACCCTAGAACCGGTTTAGTTGATAGCCCCCCTTATGATCCCAATCTTGTTCGTCGAGAAATGGCCCGATTAGTAATAAAGAAAGAGTTACCATTTTTCTATCCCAAGAGTAGGAACTTGGAAAATTTTAATCAAACGGCCTTAAACCCTCATTTTAGAAGAATCCATAGAAATACTTGCAAATCGGATTGTTTTAAAGTGTACAATGAAATGAATGACACTTTGATTGCAATTTTATGGAGTTTAACTTGTAGAGTTAGTTTAACTTCGGATTGTTGGATGGGTGCCAATAATATTCCAATGATGGAAATAACCTGTCATTGGATCGATAATGATTGGATTCTTCAAAAAAGAATTATATCACTTGCCACGTTGCCCTATCCCCATAGTGGCACTGAAATAGTAAACCGTATTTTAAAAATTTGTGATATTTTTCATATTCGCGATAAAATTATGTGTCTTAGTTTTGATAATGCATCTAACAATAATGCAGCAATTACTACTTCAAAATCCGCATTAAACCCTCCATCTGACAATATTTTTCATATTAGATGTGCATGTCATATTTTAAATTTATGTGTTCAAAATGCATTAAAAATAGTCGATCCATATATACTTAAAATTAGAAATTGTGTACATTTTATTGCATTAAGTCCCAGCGTATTTCAAGAATGGAAAAATTGGTGTAGGATTTCAAATGTACCTTTTAGAAGATTTCCAAAGGATGTTAAACACCGATGAAACTCTACTTTTGATTTACTACATGTTGTTACCGAATATAAAGCAGTTATAAATGATTTTTGTATCGCAAAAAATATGCCAAATTTTGAAATGACTCCTACCGATTGGTTTTATGCCGAATCTTTGTTGAAATTTTTAAAACCTTTTAAAACTGCAACTTTAAAATTTTCAGAATCATATGAATCTACTTCTAGTAGCATTTTTATTTCAATAGTTACTATGATGCAAACATTTAACGAAATGTTAAATGATGCTTATGTTGGTGATATTGTAAAACCTGTATACAAAAAAATTTTGAAGTATTTTTATCCTCCTCCTATGTTGATTTGTGTTGCTACCGTTAGGATTCTCGTATCAAATTAGAAGATACGAAGAGTTTGATTGAAATGTTTTTTGCATTACTTGGGAAAAATGTAGAAATAGAAATAGAATTTGATTGCGCTTCTTTTTTAGTTAAATTTGAATCTACATTAAATAACTTGTATGATTATTATGATAGAGCTTTTGCTTCTAGTAATACAACTTCTGTAGTTAGTTTTTCTTCTGGTAGTTCCAAAAGTAAGGGTAAGAGTAAATTTGATGATAGAACATTTAATTTACTTGCACAAATTCAATCCAAAAAACCTAGGACTAATCAACCAAATGAATTAAATTGGTATAACCAACAAGATTCTGAGTCTTCTTCTTCTTCACTAGATATTTTACAATGGTGGAAAGACCATGAACACACTTATAGTATTCTTAAATATACGGCTAAAAATTTACTAACTCCTCCTGTCTCTACAGTTGCTTCTGAAAGTGCATTTTCTTCAAGTGGCAGGATTCTAACTGATTACAGGAATCGCTTGAAGCCTGATTCGTTAGAGATGCTTGTTTGCACAGAGACTGGCTGAAGGCTGAAGATAGGACACAAGGGAAAGCATTATCTACGTCCACAAGTGGGAGTAACTTGCCGGAAGAACAACAACAACAACAACAACAATAGCAACCAAAATGAAGAATTCAATACCAACAACTGAACAACAACAAGTCAACAACAACAAATTGAAGGCCACCAACTTGAAGACAATTGTAAATAGATATTAAAAAAATTGTATTAGATCTTTGCTTGTTATTTCAAATTATAAATATTGAAGTAAATTGAAATTGTATATATGAAATATGTTTATAAAGCAAATTTGTGAATTATTTATTTTTTATTAGAAATTGTGAAACTTGTATAACTTGAAGTCATATGAATAATATTTTAAATTTTTTGGGCAATTTCACTCTTACAATCTTATTATTATCATTATTATTATTATTATTATTATTTAAGGTTTAAATAAATTTTTTTTAAAAAAAACCCTATCTAAACGGGCCAGCCCGCGACCCGACCCGACCCGACCCGACCCGACCCGAGTTGGACCCGAAAGAGTTCACGGGTTGGACGGGTCACCATTTCTACTTTTCGATCCGGCCCGGCCCGGTTAAGCAACCAACCTGGCCCGAATCCGCCCAAGTCAACATCGAATCCGAGTGGGTCCAGCCCGGCCCGGCCCGTTCGACCCGAATGCCAACCCTAGCAAATACTATGGACTCTATTGGACAACTATTATTATGTAAATGTAATACTTCCTTCAGGTACTTTCGTTTTTTTAGTCTTCTTTTTATTTTTTTGTTGACACATCATATTAAGTATCGGGAGTTTTGTTGGCATTTAAACCGTTTTTCAGAATAACAGAAGTTATTTAAACTTCGGAGAACTTTAATTACCCTGCCTTTATCTCAAATTATCTTCATAATTAAAATAAATTAGATAAAATCGAAGTTTTAATCTCTACTACTATAATGGATTATGGTAGAAGCCGTGTAATTTGTCCTCAACCCAATTAATTAACAGACCGATCCACTTTCGAAATTATTTACCAAACTGGTCCACTTTCGAAAATATTTACCGAGCTGGTCCATAACAATTTTTTCTTTTTACTTTTCATTATTCCTTCAATTTTTTTCTCGTGTTCACGTGAATAGAATATAAAAAAAAATTGTTCGAACGTGCATTGCACGTGTATTTACTAGTAACTATAACTTTTTTTTACTTTTAGGGCGAAATAATTGCAATTGATTTAACAGCAAAATGAGTCCCAAAAATAAAATGCCATTAAAGAGTTGGGAAGCGAGATTAAGTAGATAATCTTTTAGGTAAGGTGGACTTTCGTCAACTGGAGGTTTGTTTCTTGAGACAACTCGGTAGCCGCCAGATTCTAGCTTCTACTTGCAGAACTCACAAGAACAGGGAAAAGCAAACCATTACGTATACGCAAAGCACACCCCAATTTCATTTCGTTGGATACTACGTCTTATACCCACCCACTTGGCACTCTTAAATACTAATAAACTGCGGATAACTTAGTTTATTTCTGTAGAGTGCCTTGAATGAACAATCATCTCTAATCTCTAATACTATAATGGGAGAACCCCTTAGTCAGTAACCCAACCCGTGCAACGCACGGGTTGGGTTACTTTGGTAAATATTTTCGAAAGTGGACCTGTTTGGTAAATATTTTCGAAAGTGGATCAGTTTGAAAATTATTTTCTTTTTTACTTATGGACTAACTAGGGTAAATATTTCCGAAAGTGGACCTGTTTTGTAAATATTTTCGAAAGTGGATCGGTTTGGAAATTACTTTCTTTTTACCCTTTTCATTATCCTTCAATTTTTTCCACGTGCACGTGTGCACGTGTATGATACTTGTTCTCTATAATATAACAGCCTCATATTTCACCCCCCTTGATATTTGCAGATTACTAAAACACATTATAAATTTCTTCGGAAGGTCTTCCAGTTGTATCAATAACCCACAGCAGTTGGAAACTCAGAAAACCAAACCAAGAAATCTATATGACAGTACAGCAACTGTTGCAATTAAAATTACTTTATCACAGTATCAGAAGAAAAGGAAACAACTGCATCTGAATCCGTGCTCAATATGGAGCATTACCCCCAGAGGTAGGATCTATATAACTAGAGTTGTGGAGTTCGGCAAAACAGCAGTTTAATCACATAAGCCAACTCTAGAGACAACGACAATCAACAATTGAAGTCATTAATTTACCAAGATATTGAGTAAATCTCTATGAAAGTTTTTCATGATCTCAACATAGGGTATAAGCAACAGCCATGTAACATGCACACTTCTTCTGAGAAAGTTCGTTATCAATAATACATGTGTTAGACACAATGTGCTTTCTGGACTCCTTTCACTTTTGTTTCAGAACCAGCAGGTTATGGAACCTGTACTCATGCTTTGGCAATCTGAATATCTGCCTCCTTTTTCTGTGCACAAAATGAAATGAACTAATTAGAATTGCTGTTCTTCTCAAACGGATAATACATGTGTAAAAGTTCAATACACACTACAAGATTCGCGAACTACACCGGCGTATATTCCCCGGCGTTTTACCAATCGCACCGGGGTAGGATAAGGCCAGGATTGGGTCGCAAAATTGTATAGTTATACACCGGCGGCCTCTACAAAACGCCGGTGAATTATAATATTCACCAGCATTTTTATAAAAACACGCCGGGGAATAGAAAGCGACAATATACCCCACAAATCCTCTCCCATTCACCGGCGTTTATTAATAAAAACGCCGGTGAATTTACTAGGATAAATCCCCAATCCTACCGCGAAACCCTTACATTTCGTTTTGGTTTTTTTCCCCCCAACCCTAATTTTTTCGCGCGCCGTCGCCACTGGGCCTCCTTCCCTTCCTCGACAACTCCTCCGCCATCGAAGTGGGTTCCACGTCGATTTTCCCTTCAGGGCCTCTATCGTTGTGCCCACGTCGACGTCCACGCACTCCTTATCCCACTCACTCATTTCTCTCTCATCGCAAGTACTCTCCCTCTCTCTCTCTCCCCCTCTCCTTCTTGATTTTTTTTTGGGGGCTATGCTCAAGAACTCATGCGATTCTGTGATGGAATCTCGTCTCTATTTTTGCTTCACTGTGCTATTCTGTGATGGGATCTAGGTTTCAATGTATTACTCTGTGATTGGATGTAGCTAGGTTTTAATTTCACTGACTTGTTGTTCTTGAGATTTTGAGGGATTTAAAATCTGTTTATATTTGTGGGAATTTTGGGTGGTAATGGTTTAAAACTCAATTTAGGGGAGATCTCGAATCTCTGTTTACTCTGTGATTGGATCTATTTTTGCTTCGGCATTTTTGCTTCACTGTTTTGTAAGGAGTAATTTAAGGGAGATTTGAAACTCAATTTGCCGAAAATGTGGCAATATACTCAGATTTGGAGTTTTGCGAAAAATGTGGCAATATACTCAATATTAGGGGCTGTTGAAGCTTTTGGAGCATTTGATATGAGCTAGGGGCTGGGATTGAAGTGCTTGAATCACTTCGAAGTCTTTGATGTCCAGGCTCGAATGCTTCGACATCGAGTTTTGATGAAACCCATTATGCAAACAAGTGCTCCTCCAACGCATTTGGGCTTCGAGTTTAGGATTGAAGCCTCTATTTTGAAGCATCTTGTTGATTGTAGCTAGGCTAGATTTGAGTTCTTTTGAATCTGAGCTAGCTCCTTGCTGGTTCTTCTTGTTGATTTTCGGCTAGGCTAGCTTCTTATTGATTCTTGTTGAAGCTAGGGAGCTTTAAGAAGTTGAACTAACTGGCTTGGATCTGAGGAGTTAGTGGACTTCGGAGCCAGGTGTTTCTAGCTCGGATTTTGCTAGGTTTTTGGAGCTCGATCATCTCCCATCTTGAAGATTTATATGAGGTTATATACAAGTTTATTTTACAGATCTCAGTTTATAGATCAACGAAGTCTTTTTGGTGAACATAGCATGTGCTTGTCAACTCGTTTTGTTGAGTTTGGTTTGAAGATCTCTTGAATTTTCGCCCACTGAATGTTTGCTTTACTGAATGTTAGTTTTCGCCGACTGAATCTTGATTATGCAAAAGGTAATGTTAGGGTATATGAATGATGGGGGGAAAAAATCAAAATATATAATAGCAAATGATTTTGCTTTTGCGGGCTTCCAGCTTTGATCTTCATATTCAGGTTTAGATTGAAGAAAAGGGTCTTTAGTTTGGGTTATTTGTATAGTATGTGCTTCATTTTTTTCACTGTTCAGTACTTGAAGCTTATCATGATTAAAACAAAAATTGGAACCATGCAGGTTCATTTTTTTCATTCTTCAGTTTGAGTTTGCTTTCTTATGCATTTGGAGATGGGTTAGTTGCTTTTGGAGATGGGTTATTATGCATTTGAGTTTTAGTTTGGTTCAGAGAAAACTGGAATTATTATGCATTTGGAGATGGGTTAGTTGCTTTTTTGTCTGAATTTTGAGATGAGATGGATCATGTATCTGAAGTTGCACACTAAGATTTTTTGAGGAGAAACTAGTGATGGAAATTTTTTATCTAAACTTTATACAATTATATCATGATGTCTACATGAGTGTCAGTTTCTAACGTAATGTTCATGCTTGTGGCTTGGGTTTGAAAATGAGATTGTTTTTTGCCATATGGCTTCAAGTGATGATGAGATGGATTATATAAATGAAGTTGCATATTATGATTTACAGAGGAGTGACTAGTGATGAAATAATCCTGTTTGAACTTATTTTGTAGTTTCAATTGACAGTTATCTCATGAGTATTATAAAAGTATAAGTTTCATTTCATTTAGTAACATTTTTACCTGAATTTGACAGTGAGTATTCTTTTCCACTCTTTGTAATTCAATAATTTTAACTCCATATTCTGGTTTTGATTGTAAGAGTGCTGCATGTTTTTTTTATATACCTACACCGGCGTTTATAAAAAACGCCGGTGTAGAATGATTATAGGGGAAGAAGAGGGCAGTATTGAATAAGCCATACACCGGCGTTTTTGCGACCGCCAGTGTAGAATGATTATAAGGGAAGAAGAGGGCAGTATTGAATAAGCCATACACCGGCGTTTTTGCGACCACCAGTGTATCTTACAGAAATACCGGCGTTCGTAAAAAACGCCGGTGCAGACCCCCCCTTTCTGCGATGCCTTCTTCGGCGGCATTAGCACCGGCGATTTTAAAAACGCCGGTGAATTATTCACCGGCGTTTTAAAACGCCGGTGAATCTCAGAAAAAACGTCAGTGAACCCATTGTGTATTGTAGTGACATGTGCAAAACAACAAATATAAATCTAAAAGAGGGCTTCATCCACTACCAATTTCACTACCATTCTCTCTTCTCTTCACTACCTTAGGTGGCATATTCCTATTGGAGAGTTTCCCCACCTACTCTCTCTTTCCCCACCTATTGGAGTGTGCCACCTAAGGTAGTGAAGAGAAATGTAGTGAAATATGTAGCTGATGTAGCATTACTCAATCTAAAAACATAACCAATGCCATTTATTTATTTATTTAATGCTAGGAGCCGAGAAAGGCCTATTTTATTAGTTCATAAAGACCAGCAGCCTATCTAAGTCTCCTTGCTATGAACTCCTTACTCAAGGTTTCTTTATACTTGGAAGTCGGGAAGCACAAGGATACTTCAGATGCAGAGCATCCACACTCGTTTGCTATTTTGCCATTTTCCCAATTTTTTGGTAATTGGAGCGCTGCAGTTGTTCGCTATTTTGCCATTTTTTAAGAAATGAGGAAGAATGCGTTCTCATATTTGAGAAAGTTCTTGAGAATTCCCATATTATAGAGGACGGAACATGTTTCGTCCCAAATTTTTTTAATGCTATCGGACGATACATCTTGTGCCTGTTGGAAATAGTTTTTGAATTTTTTTCCGGGCAGGATTTCGGTGGGCTCCAGCCACCAGCGGCGCCGAAAGTTGATTGGATTACGTTCCTCTCGTCGAGTACTATTCCGTAATGCACTCACTTGCCAAAAACGGTTTCCATATGAATGAGAAATGTAAGTCTAAAATTGGGTACTCGAAATGCACTAACTTGGGCAGTTGGAATGGATAGTCCCACATCGGAAGATGAGAAAGATTTTCTCTAGTATATAAGCTAAAGAAATGGACTAAAGTGCGTTGCCCTGGGGTTACCACTAACGTGTAGTGGAGAAACCAAAATAACAAACGCGCGCGCCCGGCCTGGCCCCGGCTCAGCCTCTGACTCGGCTCGGTTCGGCCTGGCTTAGCTTGGCTCTGGCCTATATTTTTTTTGCCCCGGTCCAAAAAAATTTTCCAGTTACTGTTGAGGCTTTTCAAATTCTGTGACTGGTACCATTACTCTGTAAGAGCAGAGTAATGGCTCATCAGTTACGTTTTTGAACCATTACTCTACTGTTACAGAGTAATGGACCCTTCAGTTACTCCCCTTCTCCTATAAGACCATTACTTTTTGTCTGTCAGTACAAAGTGTCATTAGAGTGTAAGACCAAATCTCATCCTTCCTCTGAGTCGGAGTCTGAGAGTACAATACAGCTACCGGTTTGCTGAGATCTCTGAAGCTAGGGTGCTGCTCTTCAAGAAAAGGTAATACAGCTGTATCCTGGGAGGCAATGCGTAACCACCGTCACACCACGGGACGAATTTTGCTTTAAGAACAGAGATCTTAATCTCGACTATGTATTAAAGTTCTGGTTTGGTATTTTATTTCCTGTAATTTTTTTCTTCACAAATATTGTTAGCAATTTCCTTCTTTCTGAAATTCAAGTTCTAACAATCTTAAAGCAAAATTTTTCCTCTATTCTAACAGTTTTTGTAAAGATTATTTACATGTACTGTTATCATTTTGGAAAAACAAAACTAACAGTTCTATTTCAACTGTTTCAGAACATTGACAAGCTTCAAGAACTATCTCAAGTACTAGCAAAATAAGATGTCTCTTGAAGACCTCATTGTCAGGTTGCAGATCGAAGAGGAGAATCGCAAGGCTGACAGGTCCTATGAAAATCAGTCCATAGAAAAGGCCAACATGGTGGAGCACAAACAGAAGGGCAAAAAGAGAAAGTTCTTGCCACAGGCCTCGAACAAAAAATCTGCAGCAAAGAGGTTTGCTGGAAAATATCACTAGTGTGGTAAGCTGGGCCACAAAATTTCTGACTGCCGGAGCAAGGACAACAACCGTGCTGGAAAAGGGAATGAAAAATCCAATGCACACATAGCTGAGAACTTGTTCACCGGTCTCTCTGACCTGGACCTCTGTGCTGTTGTATCAGAGGTGAATCTGGTGGGGAGCAATCCTCGTGAGTGGTGGTATGACACTGGGACCACCAAGCACATCTGCTCGACAAGAAAATGTTCACTTCATACCAGAAGTGCAACAAAGATTAATAGTTATTCATGGAAAATTCTTCCACCTCCAAAATTGCAGGAACAGAAAAGATAGTGCTGAAGATGACTTCAAGCAAGGTACTAACACTACCAAATGTGTTGCACGTTCCAGATATTAGAAAAAACTTGGTATCAGAATCTTTGCTAAGCAAGAATGGATTTAAGGTTGTTCTTGCCTCTAATAATTTTGTATTGTCTAAGAATGAGGTGTACTTGGATAAAGAATATGTAAAGGATGGACTGTTCAAATTGAATGTAATGACAGTCATCCCTAAATCTATTGTTCCTGTTCCCAAAGTTAATGAAATTACTCCTATTGCTTATATTGTTGAGTCTTCTTCTGTTTGGCATGAAAGACTAGGCCATATTAATTTCAATTCTATGCGTAGATTAATTAACATAAATTTGCTACCAAAATTTAAGGTAGACAACTGCGAAAAATGTGAAGTTTGCACAGAGGCCAAACTTACTAAAACTCCCATCACGTTCTGTAGAAAGAAACACAGAAACTCTAGGTCTAATTCACACGAATCTGTGTGATTTAAAATATGTGCAGACCAGAAGGCGGCATAAAGTACTTTGTGACATTCATAGACGATTGCACAAAATTCTGTTATGTATACTTGTTACATAGCAAAAATGAGGCTTTGGATAAATTCAAAGAATATAAACTTGAGGTTGTGAATCAACTTAGCAAAACGATTAAAATCGTTAGGAGTGATAGAAGAGGGGAATATGATGCACCATTTAATATGTTCTGCTCTGAATATAGAATAGTTCATCAGACGATTGCTCCTTACTCACCTGAATCAAACAGTACTGCCGAGCGCAAGAACCGAATTCTAAAGGAGATGATGAATACCTTGTTGAATTCTGGGTTACCCCAAAACATGTGGGGGGAAGCGTTGCTGACTGCCAACTACATTCTCAATAAAATAACTCACAAGAAAACTGGTAAGACACCATACAAACTGTGAAAAGGTAACGTACCTTCGTATAATTACCTCAAAGTGTGGGGGTGTCTAGCAAAAAGTGGCAGTACCTAATCCAAAACAGATCACAATAGGACCTAAGATTTAATTGCATATTCATAGGCTATGCACACAACAGTCGTGCATATCGGTTCCTAGTATATAAATCGGATATACCGGACATCCATATGAATACAATAATGGAATCAAGGAATGCTTCCTTCTTTGAACACGTGTTTCCGTGCAAGGATGCTACGTATCCCAAACGTACACGTGAACAAAGGAATGCAAGCACTTCAGTTGATGAACCAGGACATGATAATGATGAGCCTAGACGAAGTAAACGGGCTGGAACATCAAAGTCATTTGGTCTTGACTTTGTAACGGTCTTTCTAATAGAGAATGAGCCCAGAACATTCAAGGAAGCCATGTCTACGCCTGATGCTCCTATGTGGAAGGAAGCAATAAAAAGTGAAATAGACTCCATTATGCAAAATCATATATGGAAGTTGGTCGATTTGCCTTCTGGGTGTAAAGCTTTAGGAAACAAATGAATTTTCAAACAAAAATTGAAACCAGATGGTTCAATAGAGAAACACAAGGCGAGACTTGTGGTACAAGAATTTAGGCAAAAGAAAGGCCTAGACTTCTTTGATATTTATTCTCCGGTCACAAGAATAACTTCCATAAGAATGCCGATAGCTATTGCAGCTCTACGTAACCTCGAAATACATCAAATGGATGTCAAAACCGCATTTCTAAATGGAGATTTAGAAAAAAATATACATGAAACAACCTAAGGGTTACGTAGTTCCTGGACAGGAAAACAAGGTGTGCAAGCTTGTAAAATCCTTGTACGGACTGAAATAAGCTCCAAAACAGTGGCATGCAAAATTTAACAATGTTATGATGTCAAATGGTTTCAAAATAAATGAATGTGATAAGTGTATCTATATCAAAGATACTCCAAATGGATACATTCTGGTGTGTCTGTATGTAGATAACATGCTCATTATTGGTAGCAATATTGACATTATCAAACAAATTAAAAACATACTTAGTGGCAAGTTTGATATGAAAGATTTGGGAGTTGCAGATGTCATACTAGGAATCAAAGTTTCCAGAATGTCTGAGAAAATTACTGTCTCAAAGCTCATTACGCTGAGAAAGTACTTGAAAGATTCAAGAATTACTCCAATAGGACTGCCAAAAGTCCAGTGGATCCCAGTCTTCACTTGTTCAAAAACACGGGTGACAACATATCACAATTGGAATATGCACGTGTAATCGGTAGTCTGATGTACTTAACAAATTTTACAAGACCAGACTTGGCATATTCAGTAAATGTACTGAGCCGCTACACAAGTAATCCAGGACGAAATCACTGAAAAGGAATAACTAGAGTATTGAACTACTTGCAACATACTCAGAGTTATGGGCAGCATTACACTAGATATCCAGCAGTACTATAAGACTACAGTGATGCCAACTGGATATCGGACTTCAAGAACTCGAAATCAACAAGTGGGTATGTCTTCACTCTTAGTGCTGCAGCTGTGTCATGAAAATCCTCTAAACAAACGTTACTAGCCAGATCCACCATGGAATCTGAGTTCATTGCTTTAGACAGTGGCAGAGAAAGCAGAGTGACTTCGAAATTTTTTAGAGGATATTCCCATGTGGGAAAAACCAGTGTCTGCTATATGTGTACATTGTGACAGCCAATCAGCTATAGCAAGGGCACTGAGTTGTTTGTAGGGGTGGACAACTATTATTCGAACCGACCAATCCGAACCAATCCAACCCGAATCGACCGGTTTTTAATCGAACCAATTGGGGGTTTGGACTGGCTCGATTCTTGATCTTCAATAACCAACTGGACCGGTTCGGTTGTTGGATGGAACTTTCAAATAACCGATGACACCAAACCGACTGTACCTCTATGCATAAGTCCAGAAAAAATATAGTTCTCCTTTAATTTCTTGAATATAAAAATGATCATTTCTCATTTTCTTGGAGATACAAATAGTCTTCTTTAATTTCTTTAATACAAACCGAGCAATTGTTCTACCTATGTTTTGATTCTCCATAATCCTTTGTGTTAAGTTGTTGAGAAATGTTTGATTTACAGTGTGTCCCAACTTAATAGAATCACGAAGTTGATGTAACATTTAGTAGTTACTTTAATCAAGTCAAGTAGAAATTGTAATCTAAATCTTTTTTTATTATACCTGAAATTCAATTAGCTATGGTTATTTAATGTTTCTTTTATGATAATAAACTAAGATTACAGAAGTATGCAAGTGAAAAAGTAGTTTATCTCACCTATTTAAACGTCATAATCTCAAACAATTAGTGCAAAATTAATTAACTTGTGGTTTTATGAATCTTCATTTTAAATTCATTTCTGAATAACAAATAGCAGGTTATTTCTTAAGTTTGATTGAAGTTGATCTTTTCAATTTCAACAAAATTATGAATGATGTTGAAGATGAAAAGTAGCATGCCAAACCGACAATCCAATCCAAACCGGTCATATGCCTACTGGATTTTCTAGGAGAAAAAACTATGTAGAGCTAATTTTGTCATAAAAGGCCCACCTGCTAGAGCTTGCAACAGCAATAACAAAAACAATGCTTTTGTTGAGGGGGAAAAGAAATGACCCTAACCACATTTTTAACTAATTATTTTTTTTGAATTTTCTCTTATTGTAAGCAGAGTAGCAGACTATCCATTATCCATTATTCTGATGATTTTAAAGTGATTATGTTTAAATTACAAATGATAATCACCTTTTTGTGTTTTTTTTCTCTTATTGTGTATAGCGGATTTGTTAAGCAGAGTAGCACACTATCCATTAAGGATTTTTAAGTGGTTATGTTTAAATTACAAATGATAATCACATTTTTTGTGTGTATGTTTTCTCTTATTGTATATATCGGATTTGTTAAGCAGAGTAGTACACTATCCATTATTCTGAGGATGTTAAAGTCATTGTGTTTAAATTATAAGTGATACTAATAAATAAATTAGCAGTACCTTTCACCATAAGTGCACATCTTTATAAATTTTCTTTAAATTAATATATTTTTCTAGTGACAAAGAATGCTCGTAAACAGTGCATTTTTTCAATTCAGATAGACTAGACAATGTTAGTAACACTAACTCAATTGTATATTTATACTTATATTATATGCTATCTTTATAAATTTTGGCCATCAAACATTCAAACTATAGTTTGTTGGAGCTGACAGAGACTAATATTCTTATATTCATATCCCCAAGCGGGCAGTGTTGATGCATTGGCTGAGCTGTAATCTTGGATGGATATTCTTCATGTTCACCGATACAATAATACACCAATTCGACTTTATAAAGCTCTCCGGCAATTGTAAGGAGAAAATTCAAGAGTAGGAATGGATAGCAATAAAGTGTAAGAATGGGCAACAACGAAAAAAAATCAAAAGATCGATAAATTAATAAATAATCAAATAAATAAATAAAACCGCCTAGCGCCTAGCGGCTTAAGCCCCGCTTACAAGGTCTAGGCGCTAGGCCCCCATTGGCCGCCCGACTACCACCTAGCGACTTTTAGAACATTGCATATTTTCTTCTTAAATAATATGCCATGTGCCTATTGGAAAAATAATAAACATGTCCAACATTCACAATAGCGCCTTAAGGCATAAATTAGTTATTTCCATTAGTTTATATTACTCGGAGATTCAGTAGACTTTTTGACCAACCATGAAAACATTGATTGAATAGACACATTTCAATGCATTGATGAATGTTTGAAAAATGTATTATGAACTAAAAAAAGAAGTATCATAGAGGTTTAAATTTACTAGTCATATTATATTGCCTTTGTATATAGTCATTCTAATTTATTTAAGAAGCCTATTTAAGGTATAAATATTTCATCAAAGAGAGAAAGAAAAGGAAAGATAAGATGTGTTTATATTTTCACTTTGTCTTTTATTTTATATGATATAATATATATTCTGTCACCTATCAGAAATATGTTAGTTTACCAACAAATTTTTAAATACACTTGACTGAATCTACTGCCTAAGCTAAGTCAAACTTCACTCCGCCGCTAAGGACAAGGACGGCTACCTACACCTTTCATAATTAAATGATGTCGCTGTATGAATAGCTTTTATGTTTGAGAAAAAAACTGTGGAAATGATCACTCAATTATCATGTTTTTAACTTCAACTGCAGGTAGGGGGTGTTTGGTCGCTTGCAACTGCAAGTTGCATTTGCAATTCCAAGTGGAAATTCCAAAATTGCCCCAAAAATTTTTGATTTCAGTTACCTGCATGTCCTTTATGCTGTGAGGAAAATGATAATACTAGTATATAAAATAGAGCTTATGTTAAAAAGTAGGAGATATTTTGATAATTGGGTTAAAAAGTTTTAGAGGGAAAACTTGATTTCCACTTGCAATTTGCAGTTGCAATGAAACAAACACCCCCTTACTCTAATTTGTTAGGAATGCAATCATTTATATTTCTTACTGTTTGACTACTCATACACCTTAGCGTTTCAGCTAAAGTTAAATCCTAACATTTGCCAAATCGAAATCATGGTTAATTGCATAACTTCCCTATCAAATTTTCTCTTCTTTCATGAGCATTTTGCAGTAACAAATACTCTAGACGCACTTGTCTCACTTCAGATACCCCACTGCAAGTTGCAGTTAACACTCTCTTCAATCTTCCATCAAGATAGATAATCCATCCTAGTAGCAAAATGAAAAGGAAAGAAAACATAGCAAAATGATAACTACTAGATTCTTGTAAGCCATTAATGTGGTCTATACTGTCATTTCATTTCACAGTTTACCAAAACTGCATTCCATATACGTGAACTTATCATACAAATTCTACATCTTCCAATTTTAAAGCTTCTCTCCACCTTTCTAATTTAGAAACTATACCTTTTCCAGTAACATTAACTAATACAGTATCACCAGGAAGGAAAAAAAGGAACACCATGGGGATTCATCTTGAACATGTCTTATAAGTTAACCCACATTTAATGCAAAGAGAGGAAAAAACAATTTGTGCTGATATTTGATACTTGGTGGATGCTTATGATAGTTACTAGTAAAGAAATAACTGTCTTCACATCAGTTATTCTATAATAAAAAATTACAAACTACCCCATCATACATTAATCACATCAATATCTCAACTACACACCTATTTGTTTCCAAACCCTACCTCAAAGACTTCACCATAGTCCCAATTAAAAATAAATGGGAGCTACACATTTCCATTATCCCATCGATAAATGGCTAAAGCTTGGTAACGTTAAAGGTTCTTCGTCCACATCAAATATGAAGCTTGGTAACGTTAAAGGTTCTTCGTCCACATCAAATATGATGATACTCATTTTAATCATTGTAGTCATTTGCGCAATATGTGCTTCGCTCCCTAAGTGTTTTTTTTTACCAATTTCATGCAACAACAGGAACTACTCACCATTATCATTATACAATTTGGGTGAAGGAAGTGTTCAACAGAAGATTTTTATAAAATCTAGCTTGGAACATATCAAATATATGCATCCATAACTCTAAAAAGTCATAAAACATATTACTTATAACCCCAATAAGTTTGAAGCCAGACTCAACTGTGTGAAGACAAACTACGCGCGCACACAGTGCAAGCTCTCGCCTAATTCACCACAATAAGCTGCCAACCCATCTTAGAACCAATCCTCAGTCCAAGCAAACAATATAATCAATCAACTATCAAATAACAAACTATCTATCACATTTCACATACAAATTACCACAATAATAAATGGATTCGAGTAATCTCACCTAAATTAATGGCGCAGCCGCATCATCAAATGCTCTCGCTCAAAACACCACGAGCAGTGCAAACAGCATGTAAACCAAAAAGCATGCGTACCCAATCAACCCCCTATGCTCCTCCCCGCCCGTGGAAACCTCCACCAGCAGCCCCGTGCACACCCTCGTCGACCACAAGACGAACACCGCCCCCACCCCCATCATCCACACCCCGCCCTTGAACGGGACGAAGAGGGCGACGATGGAGAAGAGCACCATGGGGAGCATGCAGTAGCCGACGAGGCTGACGCAGGTGTAGAGGTCGAGGTTGCCGTGGCGGCCGTTGAGCATGTTGAAGACGGTGTAGACGAAGAGGGAGCAGACGATGAGCCAGCCGAGGATGATGCCGAAGTGGAACTTGGCGGCGAGGAGCTGGCAGAGGCCGAAGAGGAGGAGGACGAGGAAGGGGCCAGAGAGGTCGGCGGAGGAGAGATGGAGGTCGGGGGAGAGGCGGAAGGGGTTGAGGATGGAGAGGAGCTTGCGGTAGATGAGGCGGGTGTTGATGCCGAGCTCTTCGAGGAGGGGGGGTTCAAGGTCGAAGGAGGAGGAGAGGGGGTCGGAGGAGTCGGAGGAGAAGACGGGGGCGGAGAAGGAGGAGGAGGAGGGAGCGACGTCGAAGGAGATGAAGGGGAGGTTAGGGTTAGGGTTAGGGTTTGAGGGGGTGAAGGTGGGGGTGGGGGCGGCGCGGCGGTGCTGAGGGAAGGAGGAGGAGGAAGAGGAGGAGGAGAAGACGACGGGGGGGATGTTGAATTCTTTGTTAGGGTTCGACATTGGACAATGGATTTCAGATCGAGATCGAGATCGAAACGGAAGATGGAGGAATTAATTGGATGAGTGGATACTTTGGAGTGAAGGAAGAGGGGAGAGAAGGGGTTAAAAATACGGTATGATTTTAAAATTGCTGTGTTCGTTTTCAGATGCAAATCAAGAGTAATTTGGGGAGTTTTTTTTTTTTTTTTTTTTTTTTTTTTTTGGCCTGCATAGGCCACTTTTTGAAAATATTTGTGATTTTGGGAAAATTTCCCAACTATTAATATTTTTTGGCTACTTTTGGGGCTGTATTGAATTGGAATTTGAAAAGAATTTAAAAGAATGTTAAAATCCTATGGGCTGTATTGGATTGGAATTTTAAAAGAATTTAAAAGAATGTTAAAATCCTAGTGTATTCAATTAGGATTTTAAAAGAGTTTATAAAAGTCACAGTGTATTCAATTGAGACTTTAAGTGATTCTATTCAATTCTCGGTATATTCAATTGAGATTTTAAATGACCCCATTTAATTCTCGGTGTATTCAAAAAATTATTGATTTTGATAGAATTGAGAATTTGGAGGATTTAGATGGAATCTAGGGTTTGAGGTATAAATATCAAAAACCTCTGCAATTCTCACCTTCTCCGTAGAAACTTTCAAGTAGACGTTCTTCCATTCCCCAGTTCTTCCTTCCCACGGCTAGTTGCATCCACCTCTCTTGTGAAGGTATTGATTTTCGGTATTTGTATATTTTTTCATTAGCTTGATTTTGCATCCACAGATTTTGTATATTTTCCCCCAACACCACCATCTTTCATCATCGCCACCAAAAACCCTAGAAAACCACACAAAACCAGTTAACAAGTCCTCGTCTTCTTCGTCCTCGTCGTTATCGTAGTCTACGTCATCGGCGACGTCATCGAAGAACTGGAGAACGCCAGAACGGCGCTTGTTGCGGCACTTGTTCGCTTCGGAGGCTGGCTTCTTCCTCTTCGACGACGAGGTCGGAGGCGCTTTTTCGGCGGCTTCCTTTGCTTTCCCCTTCGTCGCCATTGAAGAGAGAGCTTAAGAAGACGCTGAAGTCGATGAGGCGATTGATTTTTTGTTTTGTTTCGGTGCCTTTTTTTTATTGACATTTTTGAAGTTCCTTACATCCAAGTGCAGTCGAACCCTCACAGCCTCCTCCTCCTCCTCCTCCTCTTCTTCTTGAATTTTTAAGTTCCCCCTCCATCTGATTACTACGATTCTCAAAATTGAATTAGGGATATACATGTTCTCAATTCAATTCAATTCTTTGCACTGCACATCTCTTCAATTCCTCTTTTGCATAATTTTTTACAATACGTGAATGCGTGTAATCTGTTGTGCAAATACAATGAGTTAACCTTAGACCTGCTAAGACTATAAAGAGACTGACAACTATCTTACACAGTAGCAGTTGTGTCAAACTATTGAACAATTTGAGTGGACTATGAAACACCAAGTAGTTCTACTTCTGATTACCAGCTTATGCAAATCCACAAGGACAATCACATCCACATATATCCAACCAAAAAAACACGTACGCTAGAAAGTATAGTTACTAATCCACAGCAGGTATCAAGTATCAAAGTATCAACATAGCAGAGCAACTAATTACTTTTACTTGGATACACAGTTACTAAAAGATTAATTTGGAAAACATGGGTGAAACTAAAATTAATTATCAAAACTAGTTTGGCAATTAAGAAGTCACTGCATAATGTTGCATGCTAATTTTGGATCTATTCAGTTTGATAATTAATTTTGAATCAATTTACTTTGTGATGTTTACTTTTACAATTGAATCATGTATTAAATTGATTGACTTAAAAAAGAGATGTTAGTCTACAACTGTATGGTTCCATATGTTATTTTTTATATATATATATATATAGTCATGAGGTAAATAGAATGTGATTTCCTTTCATGTGTTATTGATTGTATACGACATTATAGATGGAAAGTTCCGGAGAAGGTAATGGCAAGCAAAAAGATAAGTATAACTCTTGGAGTGAACGTGAGAACGTTATGTTACTAGAGCTATTATATAATGCTGTTATAAAGGGAGGTAGTGATTCAAGTGGTGTGCTAAACAAGAAACAAGTAGAGAGAGAAGTATTTCCTATTCTTAATGGAAGCCTTGGGTGCAACATAACTTACGACCAATATAAGAATCGTATGAAGACATTAAAGAAGCGTTACAGCAGTATTATTGATCTTCAACGTCATTCTTCTGGATTTGGATGGAACCCACAAACAAAGCTGATGGAGGCTCCAGATGAGATATGGGAGAGTTATTTTCAGGTTAGATATTTCATTATCATATTTTTGTGCCATTATGTATTGATATTTTTGTTGCACTCCACTGAATTTAATTTTGTTTACAGGGTCATCCAACTGCTTCAAGAAATATTCGTGATGAAAAATTTGCAGACTATGAGTATTTGACCGTTATATTTGGCAAATCAATGGCTTCTGGAAGACACTCAGTTGGACTTGGTAATAGTACTGATGCTAGAAAAAATAAAGCAGAACCTGTTATGAAGAAGGTAGCTGGACCTGCTAGGCAGGAGGTGGTTGTGGTTGAGGATACACCACCAGGATATATTAGTTCATCAGCTTTTGAAGACACAAACTTGGAGGCTGCCATATGGAAAACTTCCCTAGAGAAGCCTCCAAAAGAGAAATATATTCCAAGAAAGAAAAGTAAAACTTCAAATGAAGAACAGAGTAGCTCAGCTGTCAATGCATGAACCGATCTTTATGAACAAGTAGCATCGGGCATACTATCAATTAAAGCTATTACCACTAAAATTCAAGGAATGCGTAGTCTAATGGAGAAAAGGGACACTGAGAAGAAAAATAACAATCTTTGGGATGCTATCAAGGAGATCCCAAACTTGCACAATCAGTCTCCTTTTAAAGTGCTTGAACTAGTTCCGAAGATGGGAATAAAAAATGAATTCCTTAGTATGTCACCCGAAGAGCGCTCAGATTGGATAGCATACAATTTGAATTGATCGTAGTCGTATCATTTTGTTTTATTATTTTAGGATAGTATTTTTAGACTAAATATATTTGACATTGTGGATGATATTTGTTATTGAATGTTATTGGCTTAATAAGTTTTGGATGATATTTTGTTTTGTGATTTTGGACCTGTATAAGTATTGGATGATATTTTGTTTTGTCTCTTCTCTAATTAATATGTTATTGGCTTTATAATTTAGGACGGGAAAATGGAGGGAGAAGAAGTTGAGAGAGAAATAGGAGTCCACCAAATTCAGGAAGAAAGAGAAGATGAGGATATGGAAAATGAATATAATGAAGTTATTATGTTATTGAACATGGCAATACAAGCCATATTTGACGTGCTCAATGCGTTAATGGCTATCATACATGAAGACCATGTTGAACGTCCACTAAAACGACGAAGAATTACAAGCACCGGAGATGAATATCTGCATAATGCGTTACGTGATGATCCTGAACACTTCCGCCAGGTATATCGAATGTATCCTGATGTGTTTCAAAAGCTATGCTGTATTCTTAGAGTAAAAACAAACTTGCAAGATACGAGATTTGTTAGTGTGGAGGAGATGGTTGCAACATTCTTACTCACAATTGGTTAGAATTCTCGTTATTGTCAAACTCGTGACACATTTGATCGATCGCATTTAACAACAAGCCAAAATTTCAACAAAGTTTTGAGGGCTTTAAACACAATAGCACCTGATATGATGGCTAAACCTGCATCTAGTGTGGCTCCTAAAATATGGGAAAGTACAAGGTTTTACCCTTACTTTAAGGTAATATCAATTGATAATTGTTTCAAATTGATAATTCTTTCAATACTATTATAATTATTATAAGTATTGTTGATGATGTTACTATGGTTATTATACTCATTTTGTATATATTTAGGATTGCATTGGAGCTATGGATGGCACACATATACCACCAATGGTGACAGGACCTGAAGCAAGTAACTTTCGTGATCGTGATGGAAAAACATCTCAAAATGTATTAGCTGCTTGTGACTTTGATTTGCAATTCATATATGTTCTTAGTGGATGGGAAGGTTCAGCTCATGATTCAAAAGTACTAACAGATGCTTTGACAAGGTTAGGCAATAGACTTACAGTGCCAGAAGGTATGGCTTTTGTTTTTTTATCTTTTCATTATCATGCGTTATAGGTAAGTATTAATATATGCATCTTGTGTCCATTTAGGCAAATATTTTCTAGTGGATTGTGGATTTGCAAATCGTCGCCAGTTTTTAGCTCCCTATCGAGGTGTGCGTTATCATCTCCAAGATTTTAATGGTCAAGGTCGTCATCCTGAAACTGCAAATGAGTTGTTCAATCTTCGCCATGCTTCACTGAGAAATACAATTGAGAGGATATTTTGTATATTCAAATCGAGGTTCACAATTTTTAAGTCTCCACCTCCATTTTCGTATAAGACACAAGCAGAATTAGTCTTAGCTTGTGCCGGTTTGCACAATTTTCTTCGTAAGGAGTGTCGTTCTGATGAGTTTCCTATTGAAGAAGAAGATGAGCCTTCACTGCCAGAAAATGAAGAAAATGATTATGACCGCATGTTTCATACCCAACAGCAACAACGAGAGGAAGCGAATCAGTGGAGAGCTAGTATTGCATCAGATATGTGGACAAATGCAATTGCTGATGGGAGTCAAAGATGAGCAAAGAAATTACCGAACATCATGTAGGGTTTCGGGGCACAAACGCAGCGAAAAAGAAATGATAACAGATCCGAAACCCTAACCCATGGATCCGTGTACAAGACATGGCTAATAATGGATAAATAAAATTTTACCTTTCGGAGCTTTACGAAGGCTGAAAGATGGAGGTTGCAATCACCACGCAGCCCTAGTAGCTAGATCCGCGTCTCTAAGGCAGTCCACACGAACGTCCGATCGTCCAACGATCGAGGGAGCCGGTACTAGCCGATGATGCTTGCCTCTCTCTCTCTCTCTTTTGCCTCTCAACAGTTGAGCGGCTAGGGTTTTCTGTGGAAAACAGATTTGTCAAAGATTATCCTAATCCAATACATCTCTATGTATTTATAGGGAGAGATAAGAGGTGGGCTTAACCGTAATCAGTTTGGCTTCTGATAAGACCAATCTGATTTGGTTTTATCATTTAAATTCGAATTAACCGTAATCAGTTTGGCTTCTGATAAGACCAATCTGATTTGGTTTTATCATTTAAATTCGAATTATCCTTTAATTAATTAAGTCCAACTCAATTAATTAAATAACTAATTTCGAATCATTTAAATTCCGAATTTAAATTAATACTCCTTTTAAACGTTCTAAGTGTGTGACCCTTTAGGTTATTATTACGTTGGCAATAATTTTATTATCTTATAATAAAATTATAAACAATGAGCGGCATCTAGTAATACATCATTGCTACCCAAGTAATAATAATAATTGGTGATTCAATTAAACCTTTCGTGACTAATGTCTCCATGTAATATAATCCTTTTAACCTTGATATTATAGATTAAACTAGAGGCATGGGACGTGTCATCCTCTTAATAATTTAATCTTTATTTTCTTGATCGATGAGTAGACTATTCAAACAAATCAATATTTGAGCATGGCCATGCATTTCATAGTCTCACTCAAACAAGAGGCCGATAATATCGCTCCTAAAATTAGGAGGGTTAAATTCCTTCTAGATCATTCATATTTCTCACACGATTCATAATGAACCCAATACTATCTTTATCATTACCCGATTAAAGATAACTTTTGATAGAATCAAAGTGCATTAATTTTCGTGTAGAAATATAATGATTTCAGGTCAGAGGACCATTACACCATTATCACAGTGAGATTACTTATGACACTTATTAATTCATTCCATGTAGAATCTCACAGTGGGTCTGTCCAGTACAATGTACTCTTACATTTACCTATGTATTGATTTTAGTATCTCTATACTAATGACCCATGAGAGGTGGTCATCAATCAATCAACATACTAGTCTCAATGTATTATTACTGTCCTAATAATAATAATACTCGACTAGGGACATTTAAGATTATTATACTATATATAATCTCATGTTCATATAGTTCGTATTAATAATCCAAGGACATTTATCATGCTAATATTTATAACGCAGTAAATACGAAGCATAATAAATTATTAATATAATCAAAAGAACATAATGTCAATAATACTGATCATTGTATTGCCTCTAGGGCACCTACACTAACAATCTCCCACTTGCACTAGAGCCAATCACTCATGTATCGAATACCAATGGAACTAGTGTGACCCTCGTGCTTCTGCTGCGACAAAGCCTTAGTCAGTGGGTCAGCTACGTTATCATTAGTTTGCACTTTACATATATGTATATCTCCTCGTTCATTAATCTCACGAATAAGGTGATATCTTCTAAGTATATGTTTTGCCCTGGAGTGCGATCTTGGTTCCTTTGCTTGTGCTATGGCTCCATTGTTATCGCAATAAAGATCGATAGGGTCTACGATCGATGGAACCACACCAAGCCCTGTGATGAAATTTCGGATCCAAACTGCCTCCTTAGCTGCTTCGCAAGCAGCAATATACTCAGCCTCCATTGTAGAATCAGCTACTATTTCTTGCTTTGAACTTTTCCAGCTTACAGCACCTCCGTTGAGACAAAACACAAAACCAGACTGGGATATAGAATCATCCTTGTCTGTTTGGAAACTAGAATTAGTGTAACCTTTTACCACTAGTCTCTCTTCTCCCCCATATACCAAGAATGAATCTTTAGTCCTCTTCAAGTACTTAAGAATATTCTTGACAGCTGTCCAGTGACCTTCACCTGGATTAGACTGGAACCTGCTCGTCATACTCAAAGCATATGACACATCAGGACGAGTACATATCATTGCATACATGATAGATCCAATTGCAGAAGCATATGGAATCTTACTCATGCGGTCCTTTTCATCCAATGTTTTAGGACTATTGTCACTCGAGATCGATATCCCATGAGACATCGGGACAAATCCCCTTTTAGCATCTTGCATCCCAAAACGATGCAGTACTTTGTCAATATATGTACTCTGATTTAGGCCGATCAATCTTCTGGATCTATCTCTATAGATCCTGATCCCTAATATATAGGTCGCCTCGCCTAAATCTTTCATTGAGAAATTTTTTCCCAACCAAGTCTTAACAGCCTGTAGAGAAGGTATGTCATTCCCGATAAGTAATATATCATCAACATATAATACTATGAATGCCACGTGGCTTCCACTAACCCTTTTGTAAACACAAGATTCATCTTCGTTTTGAATAAAGCCAAATTCCTTGACTGTCTGGTCAAAACGAATATTCCACCTCCTTGAGGCCTGCTTCAGTCCATAAATGGATCGACGCAACTTACATATCCTTCTAGCATCCCTTTGGACTGACAAAACCTTCAGGTTGTGTCATGTACACATCCTCTTCAAGGCTCCCATTAAGGAAGGCCGTTTTGACATCCATCTGCCAGATCTCATAATCATGATAAGCTGCTATTGCAAGCAAAATCCTAATGGATTTGACCATAGCTACAGGTGAAAAAGTTTCATCATAGTCAATACCATGAATTTGCTTGAAACCTTTTGCAACCAACCTAGCTTTATAGGTCTGAACATTTCCTTCCATGTCGATTTTCTTTTTGAAAACCCATTTGCACCCTATAGGTTTTACCCCTTCAGGTGGATCAACCAAAGTCCATACTTGGTTATCATACATGGAATCCATTACAGATTTCATGGCTTCTAGCCATCTCTCAGAGTCAGGACTGTTCACAGCATCTTGGTAGGTGAGGGGCTCATCTTGATCTATGAGCATCAAATCACCATTCTCTATTAAGAGAAATCCATAATATCTCTCAGGTTTATGGCGAATCCTACCAGATCTACGAACAATCTGTGTTTCTTGAGCAGTTTCATCTTGAATATTATCTTGAATATCCTGCTCAAGTTCCAATTCGGGTTCAACATTATCTTGTGGGTCTCGAGCTTCATCGAGTTCTATTTTCCTCCCACTGATTCTTTTGGAGACTAGCTCTCGTTCAAGAAACACAGCAGTGCGAGAAACAACTATTTTGTTCTCGGTCGGATTATAGAAGAAGTAACCCTTAGTTTCCTTCGGGTACCCCACAAAATAACACTTGTCTGATTTTGGTCCAAGCTTGTCAGAGATCATACGTTTCACAAACGCTTCACATCCCCATATTTTCATAAATGACATGCTTTGACGTTTCTCAGTCCATATCTCATACGGAGTCTTTTGAACCGCTTTAGTTGGAACTCGGTTTAGTGTATATGCAGCCGTTTCTAGGGCATAACCCCAGAAACTTATTGGAAGTTCAGCATGACTCATCATCGATCGTACCATGTCCAACAAGGTACGATTTCTCCTTTCAGAAACCCCATTCCATTGTGGTGTTCCAGGAGGAGTGAGCTGTGATACTATACCACACTCCTTTAAGTAATTCTTAAAATCATGGCTTAAGTATTCACCTCCTCGATCAGATCGAAGAGTTTTAATACTTCCGCCTATTTGCTTTTCTACTTCAGCTTTAAATTCTTTGAACTTTTCAAAGGATTCAGATTTGTGTTTCAAAAGATACACATATCCGAATCTACTGAAATCATCAGTAAATGTTATGAAGTAATAAAAGCCACCTCTAGCCATAGAACGCATTGGACCACATACATCACTATGTATTAGTTCTAATCGTTTGTTGGCCCTTTCACCTTGTTTAGTAAAAGGAGCTTTTGCCATTTTACTAAGTAAACAAGCATCACATTCATCGTATGATTCAAAATCAAACTTATCCAAAAATCCATCTTTATGTAGTTTGGATATGCGATTCTCATTTATATGGCTTAATCGACAATGCCAAAGGTATGTTTGATTTGAGTCATTTGCTTTAAGACGTTTATTCATATTATAGACGGGAGTAAGATCAAGATCTAGAACATATAAACCATTAAATAAACGCGCTACACCATAAGTTAAATCATTTAAAGCAAAAGAGCAACAATTGTCTTTTATTATAAACGAAAAACCCTTCTTGTCCAAACAAGAAATAGAAATAATGTTTCTGCAAATCGTAGGCACGTAATAACAGTTCTCAAGTTCTAAAATAAGCCCAGAGGGCAACGACAAATAATAAGTCCCTACGGCCAAAGCAGCAACCTTTGCTCCATTGCCAACGCGTAGGTCGATCTCTCCCTTTGCCAAAGATCTACTCCTTTGAAGTCCCTGCACATTAATACAAATGTGAGAACCACATCCAGTATCCAATACCCAAGATGTAGAAGTAGATAAATTGACTTCTATAACATGAATACCTGAATCAGAAATATTCAGAGATTTCACGTTCTTCAGACTTTCCAAATAAGCTGGACAGTTTCTCTTCCAATGACCTGGTTTCTTGCACCAGTGACAATCACCCTTATCAGGTTTAGCAACACCACCTTTAGGCTTGAGAGCTTTCTTGAAAGTGGGCTTGGAAGGAGCAACTGCATTAGATCCAATCTTTTTCTTGCCCTTCCATTTCCCCTTTCCCTTAGCACCTTTATTGCCCACCATCATTATGGGAGCATTCTCAGGTGCCTTTTGCATGTTGGCTTCAGTAGTTCTTAACAGTGCCAACAGTTCAGTGGGTGTTTTGTCTTGCTCGGTCATGATGAAAGTCATGATAAACTGGGCATAGTTGCTGTTCAAAGATTGCAATATAATATCTATTTGAGCCTCTCGAGAAAGCCCGGAGCCCAAACGGTCTAGGTATTCAAAATACCCAATCATCTTCAGAACATGCGGTCCAACCGGGTTATTTCCTTGCTTGCAGTTAAAGATTGCTTTGTACGTATTGAACCTTTCTTGACGAGCCTGTACTTGAAACATCGTCTGAAGATGCTCAAGCATAGAATAAGCATCCATATGCTCATGCTGCTTCTGAAGCTCAGCACTCATAGTTGCAAGCATGAGACAGGCAACATCTGTCGCATCATCAATATGCTTCTGGTAAGCATTTAGTTGAGCACGAGTTGCACCGTCACCAGGATGGACCGGTGGAGGAATTTCAACAACTTGGAGCTTACGCTCCAGCCTGAGGACAATCCTCAAATTCCTAGACCAGTCAAGGAAGTTTGTTCCTGTCAGCTTGTCCTTCTCAAGGACTGATCGCACGGAGAAAGGGTTGTTTGTGTTTTGTGCCATTTAATATCTACAATGTTAAAAATGCATAAGATAAGTTAGATTGTCAAATAATTAATAATTATGTTCAAGTGATTATGGTACATTCAACTTAATATACCTCCCACTATTTTGTTCAAACTAATAGCCCTTACTATTAATTCGGAAACTAATTTTCTAGTGAGCCAAGATCCATATTTCATTATGCCTTGAGTCAGCGTTGGCCAATTCTCCCAAAACATAACTATTTAGGTAGACAACATTTGTCAATTATATCACATATAATTCTTGGACAGTTTGGTGAACAACTATTGTTCCAATTTATCTAATAAATTTTTTCGCCAAACTCTATGCTTCTAAGTTCACTATCCACAATCCTATTGTGACGACTTAGTTAAGTTGGACCCAATGATTAACATGACGAATATCACATTTATTCTTTCGCACCTAACCACGATTAAAAGGAGTGCTCTACTTTGGCAAACCCACCCCTTATGATCTAGGCTTTGATGAGTGTTAATTCATTGGAAAGCATCTAATTAACTTAATATTTTGTTAAGGGGTTTACTTATAAACGATCATGATCCTATCATAAAGAGATT